>CAKOAT010054045.1:52072-110684 GCA_932364175.1 Eruca vesicaria subsp. sativa
GAGTTTCAAAAAAAAAAAAAAAAAAAAAAACAGTCTCATTGTCCAAAAGAAGTTTACTACAGTTTCAATATGAGCTGTATTGTTTCATATATTTATTTATTATTATTTTGATATTATGTATTAATATTAGGTTAATGCTTGTCGAAAATACAACATTGGTCATTTTCCCTAATGAACATACTGTATAATTTAATTTAACGCAACAAAATGATTACTCACGAGTCACGCACGCCCTTAGTTTTTTTCATTCTGATATAAATGATAAAATATCTAACTGCTATACAAAGGATTCTTCTTCCTATTGTCATTGAGGCCTTTATTTTTGAAGTGTGAAATGTTTGAGATGTTGGTTCTTGCTAGGCAATGTTTCTTCATTTCTCGACGCAAAAGAAACACCAGAATCCAAAAACTTTCCTTTTGTGGAAACTGTCCCTCGGTATCGTTAATTTTTATTTAAGTAGATTCCCTCGTGATAAAACACACGAATAATCTGATAATATAAATAGCATGTTCACTCTAAACAGCTGTTTAAAGTTTAAAAGGGTATCTAAATTTTTGTTTCTTGCTTCTCAAGATAGTCCGTCCAAGTAACTTTTTATGCAAGTCTTCAACGTATGTCTCAAAAAAAAAAAAAAATAATATTTTACTATGTATTCTTCAGCTAAATCCATCTCACCTTGTTGTTGTTATGTTGTAGGATGAGATCACAAGCCCTCTCACTGCACAAATCGTCGATTTCTGTGATCCACAGCTCTTTCAAGAGACCTTTAATCAAACTTCTGAAGTGACCTCTGCTTCAAATTGTTGTGGCTATGTCGAAAACAACGTCAACAACAATGGTCTGAATCAAAACCATGAAGACAACAACAATAATAACGACAACGGGGACTTATCAATCATATTTGATTCACAAGACGATTTCGATAACGATATCACAGCTTCCATCGATTTCTCTTCCTCAATTCAGTTTCCAGCGTCTGATCAACTCCAAGACCAGTTTGATTTCACCGGAGTTCAACTTCATCAGCCTCCCAACATCCTCTACTCTTCATCTTCTTGTGATCCTCTACCTCCATCTTTATCGGTTTTTGAAGATGATTGTCTTTCTTCTGTTCCAAGTTACAATCTTGGCTCTCTAAACCCTACTTCACCTTCTTGCTCTTTCTTGGGAAATCCCGGTTTACCAGCTTACATGTCCGTAACCGGAAATAATCATATGATGAACACCGGTTTAGCCATTGAGCGATCTGGTTTTTACTCCGGTAGTCTCCATTTTGGTACTGATTTTAAACCATCACATGATCAATTGATGGAGATCCACGCTGATACTAGTGGAATGTTCTTCCCGGATACGATTAAACCCATCTTCAATCCAGAAAATCATCATCTCCAGGTATAAATTCCAGTATAAATTTAAAATGAAACCGGTATGATAATTTGGTTAAATATCTGCACCCGGTATTTACCGGTTTTGCTTCTTTTCTGTTAGACACTTGAAGGTGGAGAAAACCAGAACCACCTTGTGGCAACACCGGTTCTTCCACAATTAGGAACAGATATAACCGGTTTAGACGACGGGAGTGTCAACAAAGTAGCTAAACTTACTGCTGAGCAGAGGAAAGAGAAGATTCATAGGTACATGAAGAAGAGAAACGAGAGGAACTTTAGCAAGAAAATTAAGGTACCTATGCTAAATCATTATAAGTATTTATAACCATATTAAACCATTGGTATCAATATACCGATTTGTTTTTAATAAAGTTTTGTTTAAACAGTATGCATGTAGGAAGACATTGGCAGATAGTCGTCCAAGAGTTAGAGGAAGATTTGCAAAGAACGATGAATTGTGTGAACCAAATAGACATGGTTCTTCAAGCCATCACGAAGAAGACGATGATGATGTAAGATTATTTTGGTTTTATTTCAATTAAAAACCATATGAATGTTAGTTTTTGATATGATAAACATTTTAAACCGGTTTGGTTTGCAGGTGGGGGTCAAGGAAGAAGAACAGTTGGTTGATTCTTCGGACATATTTTCACACATAAGTGGTGTCAACTCTTTCAAGTGCAATTATCCAATCCAGTCTTGGATTTGAGTCTGATTGCATGGTCAAATAATCACAAAATAGTATTTTTATAGAGGTTTATTTGTGTGTTTATTAGTACATTTTTTTAGCCATGACTCATATTTTATCTGGAAATATTTAGAACATAAGAAAAGAGAGATGAATAATGGGTTTAGGCAGGTCATAATAAATAAAACTGTAGTGAAGAGAGAGAGAGGGTTTGTTATTATGTTACATAGAACATTACAAAGTTTTGTAGATATATTATATATGATGTCTATTGTACTTAATGGGTGTTGTATAAAAACAGTCATTTGAATATCATTTGTAAGTCTTAAACTTATAAGATTGAGCTGTTCTTGCTATGAGCAGTAGCAACAACCAAACTTTATAGATAGCAAGGAACTGAAGTTCTTGAAGAAACCTTGTTGTCCAAACTGAAAGTGGAAGTTCAAGGTTTTATTATAGCAAGGAAACTGGGTCTGTGGAGGATGGATGGGACTTGTGTTACTCTTTAACCAGGAAACAACATTCAAGATTTGGTAATAACGTTTCTTCTACTTGTATGCATATAAAACTAAATTCTGATTGAATTCCAAGTTAATTTCCAGTGTTACTGAGAAGAAAACGTGAAATGATTGGACCAAGGATTGTGATTTTATACTAGTACGTTACCTAGACACTAAGAAAAGTATGAGTAACCAAAATGAAATAAATGTCGCACATAATGTCAGAAAATTGAAAATACCATCTACCAAAATCCTCCAATTTGTTTTTGAGATATTTAGAACTCAAACAAGATTAAGCAAGATAACCCAAACACAGGGCAACAAAGACACACTAGTGAACCGTTGGTGTTATAATCATTAGACAATGGCATTGGCAGCACTAGCAATTCTTGGCCAGAGATCAGCGCACTCTTTCCCAATGGGACCAGTGATCGCAGAACCTTTCATCTCTCCCTTGGGGTTAACAATAACTCCAGCATTATCTGTGCAATGAATAAACAAATCACCAAATCAGTACTTGTTTACATACAGTTTACAAAGACAAAATGATCAAGTAGTGAGTGTTAATGTAGAGTCCATATGGAGCAGAAGCAAGCGTTAAAGCAATAAAGCATCTGTAACGAAAGACACAAATTAAGTTTTACCAGACATGTAACCGTATCAACACCCTCTAAACGTGTCGGTGTATACTTGACTTAAGCCTGGACAATGTATGAATCTTAAAAACCAACCAAATGGAATCTAAATTACCATCAAATCTAGTCACTAACTATTCATAATTAACATGACACACTTTAACTTTCAAACATGTCGGAAGGTACATGACTTAAGTCTTGTCTGATAACGAATTTACTTAATGTTTTAAAAGAAAGTGAATTTTACCTTCGAAGTACATGAAGACACCATCCTTTCGGCGCCAAGGCTTCCTCTGCCTAACGATGACAGCAGGCATAACCTTTTTACGGAGATCAGGCTTTCCCTTCTTCACTGTGGCCATCACCATGTCTCCGACGCAAGCAGAAGGTAATCGGTTAAGACGACCCTTGATCCCTTTCACCGAAATGATGTAAAGGTTCTTGGCACCTGTGTTGTCTGCACAGTTCACCGTCGCCGCCACGGGAAGACCCAGCGACATCCTGAACTTGTTACCAGACGTTCCTCCACGTCCTAATCACGAGATAAAAAAAAGAAGCAATCTCATTATAGAAATGTATAAGCACAAGGATACATTCAACGACGGAGGAGAGTAGTACGAACCTCGTTTCGACATTTTTGACGGCTTGAGCAGAGACCTGGTGTAAGAATATTAGGGTTTGCGTCTCTATATAGTGATAGTGTTAGACTGTTAGGGCTTTTTCTCACTCGGCTTGAGTGGAAGAAGATAACAGCTTCTGTTTTAAAGCCCAAGTATTAAAGTTTCCAGGCCCATTTAAGCTCACGAATATTTACTTTCACTGTGAAATGAATAAACGTCCCACATCGAGCAGCTGGCAGTAACGAGTTGGCAAAAGTTGTGTCATAAATAAAGGTCTCACTCCGATGAAGCAAATCACGCAGCCATGTGGTGAGCACAAAGCGAACTATTCTTTCGCCTTTTACTAAAGAATACCGTGTGCTCTCCACTCTTAAGTGGCATAATCCTATTTTTGGAGGGTTTCCACTTATATTGTGGATCCCAACAACTATTTAATCAAAAGATTGTTTAAAGTTCTTATTGTTAGGGTTTATGTTCACAGGAATGGTAGTTAGAGCATGATTATTGCAAAAACTCATATTAGTGGTCCTTATTTTTTTTAATGGTTTTAATCGCTGGGGACCACTCCCGCCTTCTGCCATAGATGAGTCCGCTTCAACTCTCTCTCTCTCTTTTCAACGAGATGAACGCCCAAAGTATAACACGTGTCTTAAGACACGTCTTTTATGTCCCTTAAATAAACGACGTTCCTTCTTATTTAACCCAATTTTCATTTATTTTCAGTGCTAATAATATTAAGAGACGGACGTAAGCGACCGCGTTAAACATGGTCTTATACTATTGTTTAGATACTAGTGAAACGGTTATTCAAATTGGTTTATGAGGCGAAGTTTTTGGTACATCACCATTTTGTTATGTCTTACTCTATTCACTAGTCTTTATGGATTTTCTTATCACAATATGTCTTCCTCAATAGTTAAATATGCTACAAATATATCCATAATGTTTATTAGTCCATCTCTAACAGCCCCAAACTACTAAGAAAATTCAAACGTGCGTTTTTTCCCCTAGCTTTGATCTTTCTTCAATGATCATTCTTTCGACCAGAATTGCAACAACTATAATCACTCTGGTGATGAATAATTGTCATTGTGAAACAGTCATGTTTTTCTCTACGGAACATTGAAGAAATACAAAACTAATCACAGCAACATGATGTGACCAAAACTATTCTATGTTTTGGTCTTTATCACTGGTATTATTATTATCATTACATGTAGCGTCTGATTGAGCAGTAGACTTCTCGGGTCTTGCTTTGGTCTTCTTCATGGACACCTCTCCTCCTCCTGATCCTTTCACCTTCCTATGACGCGACGAAGACTTTCTTTGAGAAGCAGAACTGTCCGAAAGATGGTTAGAACCTTCCTCGTCGTTAACCGCGATAACACGCCTTCTCCTGAGCGATGGATCGTTAGATGAGTCTAAAGACGCGTGCCTGCTTCTGTGGTGACGTCTCGAGGGTCTTGGTATCATTTCCGATGGTAACACGTTGCTGTTTCTCCTAGGAGGAGAACCGTTTTGTGACTCGGATTTGCGCCTACTCTTCCTGTGTTTTGGTTTCTCAGAGGGAGGCAACAACTCTTGTAACCCAACTCCTTCTCCTATTGCATTGTTGTTGGAATCTCTTCGAGATACTACTTGACCATTCTCATTTTCTTGAGGTTTGAAGTCACTCATCTACAAAATATTTTAAAAAATCTATGATAAGTACTCACTCATACGTATATGGGGGAAAAATAGGTAAAACAATGTTATAAAAATCTGCGCAAATTGGTTATAAACTAAACAATTTTTGTAAAACATTTAAAAAAAAAACGGTATAGGTGACACCACCCAAGTGTTTTAATTACAGTCTAGCGATTTATTTAACATGTTGAGTATACTTATACATGAGAAATACGTAGAAATGTAGAAACCGTACCCAGCTTGGTGCATTGGCTGCAGGTCCATCGGATCCTATGTGGGCGACATGTTTTACATCGGTGGGAAACCCAATCTGAATATCACGGTCTTTACCTTCCTCTGCAGTTATATTTTTTATCATACACAAGACTGACTTGTATTACAAGAAACGTAAAATGTTTCGTTATAACGAAGAATTGTGTTACGAGAATTGATGATACTTACCGAAAATCTGAGTGATGTTGCGAAGGCCTTTAAAAAATCCTTTCACGCCCGTCGTCATCTCCGGAGGAATGGATTTGGTTATAAGTTAGAAGCTGCAACTCTGTGAATGCGCCAAGCCCTAACGTGTAGAGAAAACAAATATAACAAATCAACGTTCTGTTATTCAAGGAGTCTTAAGAGATTAAGAGAATCTGCAAAAGTAACATTTAAAATGTTCGTACTTTAAGATATCAGAAAAATGTAAACCTTCATCGCATTGATTTTAATTTTCTCTTAACAGAGAGAACTGGAAAGAGGGAGAGATCTAGAGAGACTCAATATTAGGTTTCAGACAAATTGTTGGTTGAGAATAACAGGGAGAGCACTGGATTTTCTATTTACCTTAAACAAGACAGAAAAAAATATATTTTCAAGGTTTTTATTTTTACTTTTTATATATATGTTTATAAATAGATTTCTTTCTATTTAATGGATGCAACGTAGAGTTAGGATTTGTTTTCCTCAATTCAGAATTTGATGAATTTATTGATGTTTGGTCTAAGATTGAAAGAAATGGTTCAGTACCATCTTCATTTTTGTGGGAAATAATACTTGTCGATAAAATGACTTGTGAATGTAGTATATGGAGATTTGGTATATACTTGAAAAATATGGAGACTATAAAATTGGATATGAAGTATAAAATGGATTTGGTATCTTATCTTTAAGATAAGATACAACAAGTCAAAACTTTTTTAATGTTGGCCTAGACAATAATAAGCCTGGTCAATATATATATCTACTAATAATAAGAATCCCAATTAATTCCAAAGGTTGTGACTTCCTTTTAAGTTGAAAGGTTGTGTTTTTATTTTAATTTTTTTAATTTATTTCCAAACAATGTGTCCATTCAAAAAATAACAATTTTCATTAATTCCAACGATTTTGAATCTTCATTTGTATTTTTTTTTAAATAACAATTTTCATTAATTCCAAAGGTTGTGAATCTTCATTAATTTGAAAGGTTGTATCTATATTTTAAATGTTGAAACAATGTGTCCATTTTAGAATTAGTTAAAAGTAATATTTTAACATTTTTGTTTTTGATAAGTTAGTTATAAAACATTGTGAAAGAGGTTTTTTAAAATATGGTTGTGAGGTTGTAACTTATATATGTTCTGAAACAATGCCTCTTTTCATAAGTTAGTTAAAAAGTATTGTAAAATTGTTATTTTCATAAGTTAGTTAAAAAGTGTTGTAAAATTGGTTTTGTTTAATATAGTTGAAAGGTTGTAAGTAATATGTGTTTAAAATATATATGTTTTGAAACAATGCATCTTTTGAATAGTTAGTTATTAAATATTGTAAAAAAAAATTTTCTGAAAGGTTGTGAATCCTCATTTTTCTGAAAAGTAATCCCAAACAATTTTTTTTTTTTTGATAAGTTAGTTATAAAACATTGTGAAAGAGGTTTTTTTAAATATGGTTGTGAGGTTGTAACTTATATATGTTCTGAAACAATGCCTCTTTTCATAAGTTAGTTAAAATGTATGGTAAAATTGTTATTTTCATAAGTTAGTTAAATACAAAATTACAATATATTAAAAGTATAACCATTTTCTATTTATTTTAGTGTTTAATATATATATATATATATGTTTTGAAACAATGCATCTTTTGAATAGTTAGTTATTAAATATTGTAAATGTTTTTTTTCTGAAAGGTTGTGAATCCTCATTTTTTTTAAAAGTAATCCCAATTAATTCAAAGGTTGTGACTTCCTTTTAAGTTGAAAGGTTGTGTTTTTATTTTAATTTTTTTAATTTATTTCCAAACAATGTGTCCATTCAAAACATAACAATTTTCATTAATTCCAAAGGTTGTGAATCTTCATTTGTATTTATATTTTTTTAAAAATAAAAATTATCATTAATTCCAAAGGTTGTGAATCTTCATTAATTTGAAAGGTTGTATCTATATTTTAAATGTTGAAACAATGTGTCCATTTTAGAATTTGTTAAAAGTAATATTTTGACAATTTTTTTTTTGATAAGTTAGTTATAAAACATTGTGAAAGAGGTTTTTTTAAATATGGTTGTGAGGTTGTAACTTATATATGTTCTGAAACAATGCCTCTTTTCATAAGTTAGTTAAAAAGTATTGTAAAATTGGTTTTGTTTAATATGGTTGTAAGGTTGTAAGTAATATGTGTTTAAAATATATATATATATGTTTTGAAACAATGCATCTTTTGAATAGTTAGTTATTAAATATTGTAAATGTTTTTTTTCTGAAAGGTTGTGAATCCTCATTTTTTTGAAAAGTAATCCTCATTAATTCTGAAGGTTGTGACTTACTTTTAAGTTGAAAGGTTGTGTTTTTATTTTTATTTTTTTTTAATTTATTTCCAAACAATGTGTCCATTCAAAAAATAACAATTTTCATAACATGGATTTCACCACCAGAGTTATTGATATTTTCAAAGAAATCGTAGACATACACTATATAGATAAACTAAAAGCATTATTTCAAAAGCTACAACCTTTCAAATTAAAGTCGGTTTTCTTAAATGAAAAGGCACAACTTTCTACTAATACATCTTTTCAATATATATATATATATATATATATATATATTCTTGAATACACACATATATATTTTTTGAATAGACACATCTTTATAAATTAATTAATTTTTCAACAGACACATTGTTTCAATCTAGTAAAAATATTACTTCTTTTTAAAATAAACACATTCTTTCAAATAAACTAATTTTTGAAAGGACACATTGTTTCAAAATAATATTACAAAACTTAAATTAAAAACAAAACATTTCAATTAAATGGAAATTCACAACCTTTGGTTAAATAAACTAATTTTTGAAAAAATCACATTGTTTCAAAATAAATTAATATTTTAATTTAAAAACAAAACCTTTCAATTTAATAGGGATTCACAACCTTTGGAATTAATTGGGATTGTTATTCTAACCTATTATAACTTATAGGATAATTGAAAAAAAAAACATAGAGTTGTCTTGTCTCCTCTGTTATTAATTTCACTGATCATAAAGTTAAAACTAACGCACACAACCATATTTTCCCAAAGAAAATCCTATATCCACATATGAATGCTCTCAGTTTTTTTTTCCAGATTCACACATGAAGGATTATATTCAGAAATTTTCTGACAGAAACCACTGTCGGTTTTACTTCAAATGGCGTCACATAACTCTTTCATTAACAAAGTTTAAATGGTGAGAATGTTAATGGAAAACGGCAATGATAATTGAATGGGCAATGATAATTGAATGGCCGATGATCGAAGATAAAATTTGGTTTCATCAGAAAAATTGAATCAGGAATCTAGAAAATTTGGAAAAAGAAACAAATTGATTATCAAATATATAAACTGAGTAAGGGATGCGAACCAGGAGTCGCGACTCAATTCACGAACGAACACAATGCTTCATTGTGATACCGACACAATGTTCACTATTATACCGACACAAAGCTTCGATGCGCTAAAGATGACATCACCTAAGAAAAACAGAACCCTTGGATCAATGGATCAAATACCAAATTAATCTGATCCTTTAGATCATCATTTTATTTTTCTATAAAAAAAGCTGAGGTCAACGGAAACAAAATTTAGGTTTGCTATTATATAGAAAACGAAAAAGAAAAAATAAATAACAAAAAAAATTGTTTCATACACATGCATATTATACATAGAGAATTTTGTACATGCATGCGTCCACTTTTCATCACCTTCCCCAAACACTCTTTGATCATGTCATACATCGAGCATTACATCTTCTGTGTATAAAATTTTAAAGGTGCAAGTGCTAAGGTATGCAACGTTTAAAAAATTACACGGTTAGAAATGAATAGGTGTATATTCGCAGAAAATAGTTTTACAACATAGAGTAGATAAGGTAGAAACCATAAAGTCAATGAACCCTTCGAGTAACTGGGCATCCATTGATTTTATAGAGATCACAAATCTATTTAAAAGTTGTGTTTGTTCGATAAAATGAAAAAAAAGGTTGTGTCTCTTTTTGATAAAAGTTGTATTTGTTCATTATGGTGTTTTTTTATTAAAGGTCGTGTCTCTTACTTGTTAAAGTTTGTGTCTCTTATTTGTTTTAATCCCAAATTAATTCCAAAGTTTATTAATAGATAAATAAATATATTTTTAAAAAAATAGAAAGGTTGTGAAGGTTATGAATGCAAGATTATTAATAGATATACATTTAAAGGATATTAAAATTATCTATATAATACTCAGATAATTTAATTTTTTGGATAATTTAAATATTTTATAGTGTATATCTATAAACTATTGCAACTATTGGTGGTTGTAACCTTTAAAAATGAACTATTGCAATTATGATAAACCATTGCAAGGATCCATAATGGTAAACTTTGGTGATGAACCATTGTAATGTTTCCGGTTAACAATTATATTTTTTACTAACCATTGTAATGTTTGGTAATCATTGTAACCTTTTAACTCAATATAAAGAGTTGTTGAATTGTGTGTATTAGCAAATCAGAATCAAAATAAATAAAAGTAGCAATAAAGAGAAAGATCCACTTTTCAATTGATCATCAAATTTAAAATGCAACAGAAACATTTTAAATTTAACATGTTTTATATATAGTATTTAATTTAAATTATAATCAGAAATATATTTTTTGTGAAGAGACTATATTTAATTTTATTTTGTAGAATTTAACCTATAAATTAAAAATATTTACATAAAACCTTTTAATTTATTTTTATGTGGAGTTACTTACAATCAGAAATATATCATCTCCCTCACAAAAAAAAATTTGTCTGTTATTTTAACTCATTCAGAATTTCATAGATTTTTTTTTACCGGATCCTGATTCAAAATATGTTTTCATCTAAACCCCGATATCACTCATACGAAAAAAAAAAATCTACCGGTAATTGGATTTCATAATTCATTCACATGTTTTGTTGGTTTAAGTGACAAAAAAACAACGCATGAATCGTGTTGTTGGTTGAAGTTACAAAACGAACGCAGTCATTAACATTAAAGATGCATGCATGAAAGTGTTCTTCTCTTTGCATATTCTAAAATTTGATCGATATGTATGTTTACTCATAAAAGGTTGAGTGTCTGTCTCTGGAATAGGTTTAGAAAAGCACACATCTTTCTTTTGTGGGAAGTGTGATGTAAAGTCACCAATTGAGAATTGTAAAAGTAAGCGTTCATTATTGCACAGGATTTACAATACCTGTTTTTTTTTCTAATTCTTACGGTTACTACAAATGTTTAGTTACGCAAAGTTATAATGATTCGATAGTAAAGGTTCATAGAACTAAGACGGATTTTGTTAATTCATGATGCATGTGCATGATGTTTACATTTTGCATCATAGGATAAAGTCTGGTTGTTAAAATTTACAAGAAACAAATTTTCACCACTAAAATAGTCGCACCTTTTGGTTAAAATTTTCTGTAATTTTATTTATGCATATGAATGAATTTTTTTTTTTTTTTTGCGAGTAATGTATGCATAAAAAATGAATGCTAAATTTTGGAACTTTTTCAAAAAAAAAATTACTAGATAGGTTATTTGTGAAAGGTCATAATTGATGATGCTAAAAGGTGCCATGAAAAGTGGAGAAGATAGATTTTTCAGTATAATTTATTTTAGTTTTTAATAAAAAAACAATGCAATCTTAGGTGATAAACCATTGCAGTTTCTAGTAACTAAACATTATAAAAGGTTGTGAACTCCTATTAAGGTTAAAGGTTGTATCTATTCAATAACTTAATGGGCTGAATAAATATACTTTGTAAACTTATCATCTAAAATAACTACTTATAAATTGAAAAGATGTGACTATTCATGTATGTTTATTGAAATGATGTGTCTATTCAAAATATATTGTAAAGATTTTATTTTAAAATAATTATTTATAAATTGAAAAGATGTGACTATTCATATAAATCTTTTAAAATCTATAAATAGTCTATGTCTATAAGTTTCTCAAAGTTATACTTTCAATAACCTAGAATGACGAAGAAAAAAGGTTACAGTTACATTTACATGGTTACAAATTTTTAGAAGATACAGTATTTATGGTTTGGATCAATTTAGAAAAAAAAGAACTTCTTTGTCTCTGACAAAAGAACTCCAAACCAACGGACACCAAAGTTTTTTCATCGCATTTTGCTTTTTCCGGTGGTTCTTCTTTTTCTTTTTCTTTTGTTAATTGTTTACTACATCAAAAATCTTCCTATTGATGTTTTATTTATTATCAATTTCAATTTTGGGTGAAATATTTCATCGATGTCTGATGTCTCTTTACGTTAAGTTACGTTACGTTATGTTACTGTTGCTCCTGATATCGCTGGCTGCTTCCTTTGTTTGCGATTTTGGTTGTTCATGCATCTCTATTTTGGGTTAACAATGGATGCTTGGGTAAAAACATAAAAGCTTCTACATCGGCTTCCGTATGCTCACGGTGTTTTCTTCCTTTGGAAGAAAGACTTTCCGGCAAATGCACGTCACTATTGGCGTTGTAATATTACTGGCTTCTTTTCCGGTGCTGTCTTTTTCCAGTGATTGTCATCCCACAGTCAACTTGATGGGTGGTGTTTTTCATTTTCTTCACCAGAAAGAGTGTAAATTTTAAACATTGACCGTGGAGTACGAGTCTGATAGTGATGCCTCTTTCTTTGTCTCTTAAAGTGTCTCATGGATTTCAAGATCAGTGGTGGATATATGTGTCTGTATTTACGGTATGTTCACTAATTCAGAAATGGTTTCTGATAAGGAAAAAAATTACCAAGACAAAGCAAAAGAAGAATCGTTTGCATGGAGATATGATCACACTTTAATAGGAATAAAAGAAAGGAGAGAGGGCATTGATGATGTTATGGGAATGATAGCATTAAGATGTTATTTGGGATTACGCTAAAGTCTATTCTATTTGCAATGACACTGATACGGACTAATTGATATCAGATTGCCATAGTTCCAAGACTAGTACCAGCCATGATGGGGTTTACTGATGTGGTTATGAAACAGCCTCAAGATAAAGTTTTGAACCATGTACCTATTGAAAATTGTTGAGAAAAATATTAAATTGTCTTTTCATCTTATATATTTGAAATCTTAGTTAATGTGAAAGTTGTATTTTTCCCAATATGTAACTATTACAAATGGTTGTGTAAAAATTTTTAATAATAATATTATAAAGCATAATATATATATATATATATATATATATATATATATATGAAAAGACATAACCAATATATGAAAATTTTAAGCTCAAAAAACTAATATATACAATTTTGCATGTAAAAAACTTAAGAGCTGAAACTTTTTACATTACGGCACTGATTTAGATATATATAATTGCAAATATTTATGTGAAGTACTAATAAATTTATATATGAGCAAATTAGTTAGAGTGCCAATGAAAATATGATTTATAATATTTATATGATTTGTTTTAAAAAAATTTTAAAACACCATATATATATACATTATATATATATATATAATTTTTCCTTATAATTTTTTTATGACTGTTTTTTATATATTTTTGTTCATTATTGTTCAAGGTATCTTTTTATTTATAACTTATTTCATTTTTTAAAAATTGTATAGAGAGATAGTGTCTTTTCATAAAATAACAGAGATTAATTTTGTTTTTTCAACATGTAACTATAAGAATTTTTTAAATTTAGGTACTGACAACTCACATCAATCACAAATAGACTAAAAAATGGAGAGAATCTTAAAAGAATTTCCAATATCTTAGATGAAAAAATATAAACTTATGAAAATTTTATTTGTTATTTTTGTATCTTTGCTTAAATTTAGAAATTTTGAAAAACTGATAGAATTCCAGAGTATTTAAATCTCAATACCACCTTATCAAAAATTATGTTTAAGGATTCAATAAAAATCATTAATAATTTAAAAATATAAATCTATAATTTATCAGTTTAGTTGATTTTATTTAATGATTGTGTTAATCTAATCAGTTTTGGTGTTTTACAAGAATTATTGGGAAATTCAAGATAATATTATAAATGACAAGGATTATGTCAATAAAGTCAACATATATTTCATATTACATCTAATGAGTCATATTTTTTTATAAAATGAGCTCCCGTGCGATATCGCACGGGTTATTTTCCTAGTATATATATATATAAACTTAGTAATGTTTTAACAATATCCCAACACTTTCATTGGAAAATAATATTTTTGAATGTTTCCTTATGTAATTGATTTTATACTATTAGTAAACCCTTATTCAATCATCAATGTATAGTAATTAATCATTCCAACAACAACAATAAAAAATAAAATACGACAAACAAACCAACAACACTACAACATGAACATAATATTCTCTGCAAGAACCCTAATTTCCATGGAGAATCATATTTTGCTTGTTTTATACTCACTGAAGAGTCACAGCCTTAAAGTCAAGTCGATGGGACTCGATATGGCCCAGTCTTTCTCGGTTACAGTCTCCTGCGGTCCACGTTGCTCCAGCTGGCAAAGAAGCGGAAGCGTACGAGTACACTCCGATGACATCGCCGGAAAAAGATTCATCAGCTTCGGCTTCTCCTGCTGCATAAAGTTAGAATAGTTGGCTGGAGTGTTCGCTGGAAATCCTTTACAAAACCTCCGTTGTTCATCTATACGACCACTACGGTGATAATTCAAGTCGAAACGGTTCATCCCCGGCAAAGCAGGATAAGGGGCGCCCCGGCAATTAGGGTATGGGTAGTGGTGGCGGAAGGTGGTGGGAACATGATAATTGGAGTGAAAAGTGTTGTAATGTGAGATTAGGTCTTGAGGTGTAAAGAAAATTTGCTTACAAAGAGAACACTCTTGGGGGTTTGAAACATGCATGAGATGCTTTTTCATGCCAAATCCACCGTTCATTTCTCTGTAAATCTTTATATGTATATATTAATGAAGATGCAAGAGATTGAAACACATCTATTGAACTATTTATATACAAATTTATGTGTAAAAGTGTAGAGGTGCATGTATGATGCCAACACTATTGAGGAAAATATATTTCTATGTTTATTAATATTGTCTTGATTTGTTATGATATTGAAGATGATGAAGAATTTTAATTACATGTCAAGCATGCATTGACTGTATTCACATTCTTAGAAAAATATTTTCTATAGAAGAAAAAAATTTATGTATATAGATATGTCTAATCTTATAAAGAAGTCAACAGTGTAAGTAAAGTTGAATCAGTAGGATGTGTTCAATGCTAAATAAAATTTTATAGTAGTCAATGATTTCATTTTGTGAAAGATATTAATGGGAGGTTAATTAATGTTGGCAATGAATCCAGCACTTTTGGGAATTTTAAATTTGTTTCTGTTTTGTTTTCTTGTGTTGTTTATTTTCAGAAAATACATTTCTCAATTGTTCCTCTGTGTGATAATTTTCTTTTTGTAGAACCCTATATAGGGAAGTATTTAGTTATTTTGGAAAATATTAACAAATATGAATAATATGTTCCTCGTCTTTTACGTGGAAAATATTAACAAGGTATAAATGTTTTTCCAACTTATGCATATGATAAGTTCTTTTTCAAAAAAAAAACTTTTGCATATGATGAATATTAGCGAAAATGATAGAGATTGACCAAGTATGTATAACGAATTATACGACTATTTTGTACCAAACATATTAATAATAAAAATCCCAATTAATATTAAACATTGTGAATTCCATCTAAATAAAAGGTTATATTTTTCTATTGCAAAAAAAAAAAAATACCTAAGATATTTTTCTATAATGAAACAATTTTTCAAATAGTAATTCTATTTAAGTGTTAGTTATTTTTTAAAATAATTATTTTTTATATAATAAATGTATTTTTTGATGTGTCTATTCAAATATATAATGTAAGTGTGTCATTTAAAATAATTATATATAACTGGATAGTTGTGACTATTCATAAAAATAGCAAACTTCAGTTTGAATTTTGTGACTATTCACTACCTTTAAAAATTGTGAATATTCATAAAAATAATTAACTTTAATTTGAAAAATTATGACTATTCACTACTAATAATTTGAAAGTTATAACTATATTCATTAAAATAACTAACTCTAACTTAAAAAATTGTAATTGTTCATTAGTTTTTCCAAGTAAAAATTTCATTAATCTAAAAAAATAGCGAAGAATAAAAGTTCTTTATAAAATAGACTATATTTATCATTATCTTATTTTATGAATATATAATTCATGTCATAAAATTTCATACACTTAGATTATCTAAGAAAGTTTGATATTTTTTAAGGGTTAGCTCACATATTTCAAGATAAATTCAAAAATCTGTTATTTTGTTTTAATGAATTTTTGCATCATTAAATTACTCATTGGAAAATTATAACTGATGTTCATGTACCATGAGAATAAATTTAGGACGCTCAGTATAAAGTTTTAATGTGTTTAGATATTTTAAACAATACTAACGAGGCTAAACTTAGTATAAATAACATTTATTGAAAAAACTTGATTTTTTGTAGGAGTTAACTCACAGATTTTAAGATAAATTAGAAAATTATGAAATTTTTGTATTTATGCATAGCTGCATCCAACATTGATATAAAAGTAATATCAAAGAGTTTTGATCCGTGAGTTGTCCAAAATTCTATAGAAAATAGAGATTTCATAGCTGCACCGAACATTGATTTAGGAAAAGTATAATTTTATAAAAGATACAAATAATGAGAAAAAATGTATGTGTAATTTAACAAAAAAAACATGTTAGTGAAGAAAATCTTTTTAACTTTGCCATGTAGTCATATTTTGACTATAAATTTATTTTTACATGACTTCAAATAAATGATGAATGTCATATTCATCATTATCAATTTACCTTATTGGTTTAATAAATGATTAGGTTTAAATGTGTATGCTTCTTTTAATTAGTTTTAAATATACTAAATTGTATTTATAATTTCAAATAACTTATAAAATAATAATATATATATATATTTAAATTAGTATTGGCATATTATCTATTAGTATTTAAATTAGTATTGGCACATGTAATCTACATTGTAGACATGTTACAAAAACTTAGTTGAAACAAACAGTATTTTTATTAAATTATAAATAATATAAGTGAAAGAATTAAATAACATCAGAAGAACCATTCAAAGAGGATTTGTTTATAAAAAAACAATGATTAATTTTAGTATTTATATAATATTTCTTATGGGGTACAAATCAACTACCAAAATCAAAATAAAACTATAAGAAAACTTGTGGGAATAAAACAATTTATTTTCTTTTTCTCAGTCTGCTTATCATATGACCATCACTCAGCATCCCTAAGGCTTTCACTGGTGAGCCACAGTTTCTTCCGGACAATGAAAACGACATTGTTCTCACCATCTTCATTGTCCTGGTCGAGTTCTGAACCTGTAGTTACTTTCTCCGACGCCACAACCTCCCAATGCAGAGCCTTCATATACTTCTTGATCGACTCCACAACGCTCTCCTTATCTCTGATGATGATGAATCCTGTAGGTCTAAGAATCCTATCCATCTCAAGTAATAGATCCTCCGCACTGCATCCTTTGCTTCTAATGTCTGAAAAAACAGTCCATGCGTGCAAGAGATCGTATGTTCGCGGGTATGTAGAGAAAGCCTCACACCTAGATTCAATCAAAAACAGAAAAAAAAGAATGCTGAAAATGTGTAACTATTATTATTGTTAAAAAGGTTTAAGACTTTTGGGGTAGGTACCAGTTATGATTTGTCCCTATCAAACCACGGTCGTAGATCAGTTTAAGAGTGTTGGGACCGTAGGGAGAGACAACGTTCATAACCCAAACATCTTTGTCTTTAAGAGCAGCTGCAAAAGAACCCATGTGAGCTTTCATGTCCATTATGTTTCTCACAGTATTTGCTTTGATCTTTGACGACATTAGGTTCCAGTAACTGTCCACTTGCTGTTTCCATAGCTCCTGCAAACAAAAAAGAAGATATAACAAAACAATATGCTTAAAACTCTTTCTTTGTGTGCTCTATAAATCTATTAGAGTAAAAAGATCTTAGTACCGTGTCTTTCTCAAACATATGTGTTGAGTAACCAAAATCTGCAAGACGAGGAGGAGGAGAAGTCATCCTAGCTGGCCAAGGAGCTAACCCACTTCCCTTAGTTTTATGGTCATCTGTATTAACAAAAGAAACAGATTACAAAAGAAACGAACTAAGTATAAAAAACGAAAGTACTTACGCTTGGAGTAAGGAGTGATGCAAGCTTCCATCGAGACACCATAAACAGCATCAGGATCAGCGTCCGAGCGACAAAGAGGAGGCTGTGTCCCAGGCTCTCTCTCCAAGTAACAGTCATTACTCAACGGTTTCTGCCAAACAACAGTTTGGTTTCTTTTAGCAGCAATTCTCCAACACATTCTTTCAACAAGAGTACTCATCTCCTTCCATATCCTCAAACTATCTTCGTCTTGCGCGTAAGCTTCAGGAGAAGAATAAGCGAAGTAGCCACCAGGTCTTAGTACTCGGTCCAGCTCGAGAAGAAGGATACCGTCTCTTTGAAGCCAGTCGATTCTACACCGAGAGCAATGAGCTAGCTCGAATGATCTGCTTGGGTAAGGAAGTCTCTTGGTACCTAAAACACCGAGATAAGCAGGGATGCCTCTCTCTAATGCAAACTGGATTTGGTTTTGGTGAACGTCGTTAGGAGCTAATGACATTGCGATTATGTCAGATGAGAGAAGGTAAGCTCCGAAACTAGCAACTCCACAACCAACATCAAGAACCGTTCTTAGTCTTCCTTCGTCGTTTAATACATCGTTGGAAAAGTTAAGCATCTGCGAGTTAGAAACATCCATTAGATACAAGCTTACCATTCAAGTAACCAGAGCAAAACCAAAGGCTTACATTGGCGATGGATGCAATGTATTTATCAGCTCCATAATGGAAATGCGTGCCACCACCTGGAAAATTGATCTTATCGCCTTTAACAACCATCCAGTTCTGATCAGACTTCTCTTTAGCAAGATGTGTGTGAGGTATGTTCGCTTGCCACACTTCATCTCTGCTCTTAGGCCACTTAATAGGAACCTAAAAGAACAAAAAAACTATCAGGACAAAAGTACCAGAAACTGATCAAATCAAAAGCAAGAAGCAAGAAATAAGTGTAGTAACCTTGTAGCCAGCTGGGGGAGGAATCAAACAGTTAAACTTTCTTTCAGGAGGAGGACAATGACGTTCGTAATGTTCCATTAGAGATAGATCAAGCTTCAACCTCATTTGGTAGATGAAGTTCCTATCTAAGCAAGGGATGATCTCTGAGTGTCGATCATCACAAACCTTAAACATATATATATATACACCAAAAGTTAGCTTAGCATGAAGTATAAGTCTACAGTTTAGATTTGGATAAAACAAACTAACAGGAAAGCTTTTGGCCACAACAAGACTGTCTTCTTCATTGCTCACAGATCCATCCTGTTTGGTTTCACCATCATCATCTCCACCCAAATAAGAAGATCCGAGTTTTCTCAGTGATCTTCCATACTCCAAAGCTGATGCACCTTGGCTAGATGAACCATAGTACATATACAAGAAACAGAGGACTAAAGCCACAATGCAGAACGAAGCAATAAGCCGCTTCTTTTGGCCTCCATCAGATCTCCCTCTCATCATCAGTTTCCTCACAAAAGCTAGCAAAAGAGCTTTCTTTTGATCTCTGTCTATATGTGAGTTCCTCTGCATAGATAAAGAAAGAGAAGAATCATAAGACTTTAAACACAGTAAAAAAATGTGAGATTGATAGTAAGTGGCAACAAATTTTCAAAGTGATCAATCCATAAATGAATGGAATAAAAAAAAAAAACAGACTTGGAATGGAAGAAGATTCAGATCCGTGTTTTGTTTGGTCTGATTCAGAACCTAAAAGTTAAATGGGAAACCAAGTAACTTGTACTAGTGTTTAAAAATCTTAAATTTATTGGAGTAATAATCACCGACAAGTTTTGTTCTTCCTCTCAGACAAACAAAAAAACACTAAAATGTTGTAAGAACTAAAATGAACTAATAGATCTAGCAGTAGAGAGTAGTAGTAAGTAGCGTTTCCACTTTCTCGGTAATGAAAGTATCATTGAACATTCATTGACTGGAGAAAAGAGAGGAAAAGTTGGAAAAAACTCACAGAAGAACCAGAAGAGTCTGAGTCTGGTAAAACGAGAGATCCGAGAATGGGAGTGGTGACGAGTAACTTTATAGATTCAGATCTCTCACGATAGATAAGCCCTTTTTCACTCACTGGGCTAAAATGTTTTTTTTTTCCTATATTTGGTGGTGAGATAAGTACAGAGCTGCTTCCCTTGTACAGCTTTAAAGGTCGCTCTCTCTGTCTACACTGTCGACTTGCTGTTTAAATCTCTCTCTTTTATTTATTTATTTATTTATTTTGACAACTTGAATGTTACTTAATCAATCAATTGAGATCTCTGCAAGTAGATTCGGCATAATGCGTTTTCTTAAATTTCATCATTAAGAAGTTAACAACTACCCACAAATCGTGTTTAATATTTTATTTTTAAAAATCGAATTAATTCTTGCAGTTTTTGAGAAAATGACTGGACAAATAAGAAAAGAAAAACCAGTTGACTATTGGACAAGTCACAGTCTTATGTCCATTTTACACACGGAATAATATAAAATATGTAAATCCTTGAAACGCGTTTATACATTCACTGTGTCGGTGGTGATTACTGGTTACTGACTCATTGATCGGTGATTGTTTATTCAGTTCCCATTTAACTCATGTTATTCGGTTTATTATTTGATCAGCTATTTAAACAATAGATTATTAACGCTAGTTACCACTAGGAAATGTCGAAGCTTTGATATACAGATCTGGCTTTGTGCTGACGAGATCCAGATCCAACCTTTTAGTCCATAAAATATAAATAGTATGGAGAGGGAAATGACGTTCACGTGAGCTAGTCAGTCACAAACTCATAAAGAGAAGAAACCCTTTTCTCAAAAGAAAATGGTCTTTGTACCTTTGGAAGAAGAATAAAATTGACGTCAAAAACTTTCATGACGTTGTTTTACAATGTTTCTTAAGCATAGTTGGATCAAGAACAAACCTAGACGTTCCATGAATCCAGGGGAAAGATCTAGCCTTACATTTGCAAATTTTAGGCATGTAGCAGTGATTATAACCCAAGAACATTTATAATTAAGGACATGCTCATAAGCCCACATAGTATGGGCTCAAATATGGGCCTACCTTCCTCTTCAAGAAAACCCACTGGACTGGATTATATTATCCACTGAATATCCTTTTTTTTTTTCCAAATTTAAATCCTGTAAATCTAAGATAATGTATTACTTCGAGATAATACGATTAAATTAGACGACGTGGCATGACACTACACCTTCGATATCTCCCACCACCACCAATAAATAAAAAGCCAGACATAGTGAGCTCTCTCACTCACGGATTCAATCAAAAGCCTCTCCCAAATCTCAAAACACAGATCCATTTCCCAGGCGATAATCAACGATCTAAGATCAGATGGCGAAGGAACCAGTTCGTGTCCTCGTTACCGGTGCTGCAGGTAACGTTATGTTTTTTTCTCAGAATCCTGTAGTAGTATCGGATCTTCGGCTAGTCTAGCGAAACACACTGTAGTCAGATCTCCGCCTAGTCTTGGTTATGTTGTCCGTGTGCTTTATCGATCGATTAAACTAGACGTAGATTCTAGGTTTTGCTTGAATGAGATCTGAGTGTATGAGAGGATCCTTACTTTGGTAGGTTCAAAACATGACGAATAAACCGTGATTTTTGCTTACTGTTCCTCCGGTTTGGTACTGTTTTTGATAACATTCATGCTGGTTTGGTTTAACATTGACAAATTAGTTTTTTTTTTTTTTTATGAACTGGAAATGGTTTGTGAATGAAAAAGTATTGTAATTTTGGCGCAGGACAAATTGGATACGCTCTTGTCCCTATGATTGCAAGGGGTATCATGCTTGGTGCAGACCAGCCAGTGATCCTCCACATGTTGGATATTCCTCCTGCTGCTGAAGCTCTCAACGGTGTCAAGATGGAGTTGGTCGATGCTGCTTTCCCTCTTCTCAAAGGTAATCAAAACTGTGTTTTCTTTCTCTGCTTTTCTCTCTTATTGTGAGTATGATCTGTCATCTGTTTCATGTTTGGTTCTGCTTAAGAGAGAGAGAGCTAATGAAACATTTGACGTGTTTTACTTTTTCAGGTGTTGTTGCTACAACTGATGCCGTTGAGGGATGTACTGGAGTCAACGTTGCTGTTATGGTTGGTGGTTTCCCTAGGAAAGAAGGAATGGAGAGGAAGGATGTTATGTCCAAGAATGTCTCCATTTACAAGTCCCAGGCTGCTGCGTTGGAGAAGCATGCTGCTCCAAACTGCAAGGTGAAATAAGATATGTTTGCCTTTTAATTCAATTTCTTTGAATGAAGACGCTTAATCCAATTTTTGTTGTTCGTTTAAGTGTAACAAATGCTTCATATTCTCTCAGTTAAGTTCTAGTTTGTGACTCTCTTGCTAAAGACGTTTTTTCTCGTTTTGACTTTTATTGTCCAGGTTCTTGTTGTTGCAAACCCTGCAAATACCAACGCATTGATCCTTAAGGAATTTGCACCATCCATCCCTGAGAAGAACATCACTTGTTTGACAAGGCTTGACCACAACAGGGCCTTGGGTCAGATCTCCGAGAGGTTGAGCGTTCCCGTGTCTGATGTCAAGAACGTCATCATCTGGGGAAACCACTCATCCACACAGTACCCAGATGTCAACCACGCTAAGGTGCAGACTTCGTCTGGAGAGAAGCCAGTCCGTGAGCTCGTCAAGAACGATGAGTGGTTGAATGGAGAGTTCATCACTACAGTTCAACAACGTGGAGCTGCAATCATCAAGGCGAGGAAGTTGTCAAGTGCACTCTCTGCTGCTAGCTCTGCTTGTGACCACATCCGTGACTGGGTCCTTGGAACTCCAGAGGTTCCTAATAAAACCCTTTTTTTCAGAGTACTTTTATTTTTTTTGTAGCCGTTCTAACATGACTTCTTTCTTTGGTTCCGTTGCTCAGGGTACATTTGTTTCCATGGGAGTATACTCTGATGGCTCTTATGACGTTCCATCAGGACTTATCTACTCCTTCCCTGTCACTTGTCGCAATGGAGAGTGGAGTATTGTCCAAGGTAATAAGACACGCTTTTAACAACTCTAATACTCAAGATCTCATACTAATGTGGATTTGGTTTGATTAGGGCTTCCCATTGATGAAGTATCAAGGAAGAAGATGGATTTGACTGCAGAGGAGCTGAAGGAAGAGAAGGACTTGGCCTACTCATGCCTCTCTTAAACCAATACTCTTTCTTCTTCTCAATCAGGTGTGAGATCAATAAAGCTTTTAGGGCTTTATCGTAATAAAGACTTTGTTTAATAGATCTCCAAACACTGTCCCTGAGCTGATATCTTGTACTCTTGTTTTTCTGTGTGTGACTGATTTGGTCTACCCATAGTAATAAAAAAACTCTAAACTAAATTCAGAAATCGAATCATTAACGATAAACATTATGCACTGGTCCATAAACTAGGATTCGACTCATATAAAAGGATTGAATACAAATATTGAAAGTTACAGAAAATTCAATGTTTATCTTTACTTTTTGTAAAGTAAAATAAAAAAGCAGTGGATCTTGTTTAGAAATGAGAATCAAGTTCTTATTTATTAAGCCTTTATAGTAATATCCAGTGGATTCTACCAAAAGTGGGAATGACCAGAATCGTGTTCATGAACCAGCCAACGTTAGACAACGTAAGCGAAGATGATTATTATTCACTGAACTTTAGGCCCATTTTTATTTTATTTTTCTTTTCTTTTAAAGAACAAAAATTCGATTCCTTGTAAAATATCTTCTTATATCAAAAAAGTAAAGTTCGTTCGTTGATGATGATCCCCATGAAAATCTAAGAAGAGCAAATGAAAAATGAGTTGGGTAAAAAAAAGCCAATTAAATTCGAACGCCACTAGTTGTGGATAAAGTTGGCTACTTTTGTCTGAATATTATATGCGCATTATTGCAATACCTACAATAACAACACAACCTCATCATGGGTGTGTTTTCCTCTTCCATTTAGATCTCAAAGTCTTTAAACTTTCATTTCCCAAAATAGGAAGCAGAGGTCGGCTCATAAAAAAAATCACCTTCACACCCCAAAGTTTTTTCTCCTCAAGATCCAAAGCTGCTACAAAGATCTCTCTCCCCAACTCTGATTAAGTTCTGGTAAAAAGAAAATTCCAACTTTTAATTTATTCAAACATCTAGTTCTTGAGTATGCTCTCAAACACTTGATTTTTGTATAGTAGATATTGATCTTTAAAGTGAAAGTATGGTACTTTGTCTGTTTTTGGGGTAAAGGGTTTAAAGATCACAGTTTTTTTATTAATCATTCTTTTTGAATTATTTGGACAGAGAGTGGAGCTTAGCATGGCGACAAACAAAAAGACTATAGTTTGGTTCAGAAGGGACTTAAGGATTGAGGATAACCCTGCATTAGCAGCAGCTGCTCACGAAGGATCTGTTTTCCCTGTTTTCATTTGGTGTCCTGAAGAAGAAGGACAGTTTTATCCAGGAAGAGCTTCAAGATGGTGGATGAAACAATCACTTGCTCACTTGAGTCAATCCCTGAAGGCTCTTGGATCTGAGCTCACTTTAATCAAAACCCATAACACCGTTTCAGCTATCTTGGACTGTGTTCGTGCAACTGGTGCTACTAAAGTCGTCTTTAATCATCTCTATGGTAAAACTCTCTATCTCTCTTTATTCATTTTGGTGTTACACCTGAGGTTTGATATGAAGTTACAATTTCCTTGTTGTAGATCCTGTTTCGCTGGTTAGGGACCATACTGTAAAGGAGAAGCTTGTGGAACGTGGGGTCTCTGTGCAAAGCTACAATGGAGATTTGTTGTATGAGCCTTGGGAGATATACTGTGAAAAGGGCAAACCTTTTACGAGTTTTAATTCTTACTGGAAGAAATGCTTAGATATGTCTGTTGAATCCGTTGTGCTTCCTCCTCCTTGGCGCTTGATTCCTCTATCTGCAGGTATGTGTAAAAGCTAAAAACATTTTCATTTTTAAGGACACAACAGTTGAGTGTGTTTTCTTTGTGTTAGCAGCTGAAACGGTTTGGGCATGTTCAATTGAAGAGCTAGGACTAGAAAACGAGGCAGAGAAGCCAAGCAATGCTTTGTTAACTAGAGCTTGGTCTCCAGGGTGGAGCAATGCTGATAAGATACTAACCGAGTTCATCGAGAAGCAACTCATAGACTACGCAAAGAACAGCAAGAAAGTTGTTGGCAACTCAACCTCACTGCTCTCTCCATATCTCCACTTCGGTGAAATAAGTGTCAGACGCGTCTTCCAATGCGCTAGGATGAAACAAATCATATGGGCAAGAGATAAAAACAGTGAAGGAGAAGAGAGTGCAGTTCTTTTCCTCAGAGGGATTGGTCTAAGAGACTATTCTCGTTATATATGTTTCAACTTCCCTTTTACTCACGAGCAGTCCTTGCTGAGTCATCTACGTTTCTTCCCTTGGGATGCTGATGTTGACAAGTTCAAGGCCTGGAGACAAGGCAGGACTGGCTATCCGTTGGTGGATGCTGGAATGAGAGAGCTTTGGGCTACTGGATGGATGCATAACAGGATAAGAGTGATTGTTTCAAGCTTTGCTGTGAAGTTTCTTCTTCTTCCATGGAAATGGGGAATGAAGTATTTCTGGGATACTCTTTTGGATGCTGATTTAGAGTGTGACATCATAGGATGGCAGTATATCTCTGGGAGCTTACCTGATGGCCATGAGCTTGATCGCTTGGACAATCCTGCGGTAAACTTACAAAACTTATCTTTTTACTAAAGAGTTTAGCTGCATGACTACTTGTTATTGTATGTAGTGCTGGGCATTTAGGTTTCCGGTTCGGGTTGGTTCAGGTTATTCGGGTTAGGATGTTTAGGAAGCGGACTTTTTTTGGATCAGATCAGTTCGAGTAGTGTCTATTATTTTATGTAAACCCGAAATAGAGCCGAATTAAAAATAGTTTAGGGTTAAAGCCCAAAAAGCCTGAAAAATATTCAGATAATTAAAATTAAAAATAATAGGAACGGTTCAGGTTTTTGTAACTTTTCTTTTGTCCGGTTTCGGCGGTTGTCGGGTTTCGGATAATATGCTCAGGACTAATTGTATGTTTGTTTGTCTCATTGAGAAGTCTCAGAGAATATGTCTGGTTTGGTTTCAGATACAAGGCGCAAAGTATGACCCGGAAGGAGAGTACATAAGGCAATGGCTACCCGAGCTGGCGAGGTTACCAACTGAATGGATCCATCATCCATGGGACGCTCCTCTAACAGTACTCAAAGCTTCCGGTGTAGAGCTCGGAACAAACTATGCCAAACCCATTGTAGACATCGACACAGCTCGTGAACTGCTAACCAAAGCCATATCAAGAACTCGTGAGGCACGGATCATGATAGGAGCAGAGCCTGATGAGATTGTAGCTGATAGCTTCGAGGGCTTAGAGGGTGCTAATACCGTTAAAGAACATGGTCTTTGTCCGTCTTCTAATGACCAGCAAGTACCATCGGATGTCCGTTACAATGGGTCAAAGAGAGTGAAACTTGCGGAAGAAGAAGAAGAGAGGGAGATGAAGAAACTTAGAGGATACAATGAAGTTATTAGAGAAGAAGAAAGGGACTTGTTTTCTACTGCTGAATCTTCTTCTTCTTCGACTGTTAGGAGTGTGTTCATGGTTTCTCAGTCTTGCTCGATGGTATCAGAAGGTAAGAATCTGGAAGGTATTCAAGATTCTTCTGAACAGATTGCTACAAGTTTGGGGAAAATGGTTAGAAATGATCAAACATAAGCTCTATATTATTCTCTGCTGTTGTTATTACTATAAAACCTAACATGTAGAAGTATGAATGTGTGTGTCTCTTGACTCCTTGCTTCTTGTGATGATGCTCCTAAGAACAAGATGGAATAAGCTTATATTATATTGCTGATGAATGTATGGATAAAATAATAAAGATATTTATTTACATGTTTTTGTAATTGATGTGTGGGTATGCATGTTGTATACAATAAGAAACATGATACGTTTTGAACATACCGTTTACTGAACTTGAACTTGGACCGTTATAACGTAAAAGCAGGTGAAAAGTGATAAAAACCAAACTCTAAATCTTGTCATGACGCTTCTCATGCCTTGCATGATTTTTTTCCATGCGTCTCTTCTGTTACCTGGTCTGTTTCTCTTCCATCTTCTTATGTCTCTGCTATATATATATGCAGCCTTTGTGAGAAATCTTGAACGAAAAATATATATTAAAAATGGCCAAAAACTCAAATGATGAAACGAAAGATAACTTGGATGGCAAGAAACCTTCTGACTCTGCCTCAGACATCTCAGTCCCTATCATCGACTTCACAGGCGTCCACGAGGGTTCACTATCGCGTGAACGTGTCGTAGGTAAGATCAAAGACGCTGCAGAGAAGTGGGGAATTTTCCAGCTGATCAATCATGATATTCCTTTAACTGTTCTTGAGGAGATCAAAGATGGAGTTGTTAGATTTCATGAGGAAGATCCTGAGGTTAAAAAATCTTACTTCTCGCCAGATAACACTAAGACATTCAATTACCTAAACAGTTTCGAACGTGAAGATGTGTCTGTTGGTAACTTGAGAGACAGCTTCTCGTGTTACATGGCTCCTAATCCTCCAAACCCTGAGGAGCTCCCAGTGGCTTGCAGAGATGCTATGATTGGATACTCGGATCATGTGAAGAGGTTTGGTGGTTTGATCTTTGAACTTATCTCAGAAGCTCTGGGTTTGAGCCCTGAGACACTTAAGAGGATGGAATGCACAAAGGGTTTGCAAATGATCTGCCATTATTACCCTCCTTGTTCACAACCTGGCCTAACTTTGGGCACATGGAAACATACCGACAACACTTTCATCACTATTCTTTTTCAAGATCAAGTTGGTGGTCTTCAAGTTCTTCATCAAGATTGTTGGGTTGATGTAACTCCCATTCCTGGTGCTCTTGTCATCAACGTTGGAGATTTCTTGCAGGTTAGCTCATTTAACTGAGAGAATCAGAGGTTTTTTTGGTAAGAGATGCATTGAGTTTATGTCTTAACTTTTATTTGGTTTGTGTAGATGATGACAAACAATAGGTTCTTAAGCGTGAACCATAGAGCGCTTGCAAACAAAGTTGAACCGAGGATTTCAGTCGTCTGCTTCTTCTGCTATCCTGCGAATCTGAATTCCACACCTTAAGGAGCTTCATTGAGAAGAAAGATATGAAAAAAAAAAACAAAAAAATTATAAACACTTGCGAATTTACTGTCTGGTTTGCTGTAAGATATTTTTTGTTTATTGGGTACACAGTTGTCCAATAGTCAATTTTAGTCTCTGCAAGGTAAGGCTCTTATGAACATCTCCCATGAGAACTTAACGTCCACACTAGCTATGTAACAGTATCTCAAGTAATCAAGTCCTAAAACACTTGCATAAGCTTCACGTCTTCAATCTCAAGCACAGGAGCTAGAAACTCAGTGTTTCTCATAGCATGCTCCACACTAAAACGAATCACTAACTCGAGCAAGATAAGTAGATGATTGTAACAACATAACATAACCAACTGTTGCAGGGTTGTCTTACTTTTGACTACAACAAGCAACCTTTTGATCAGTTTGGTTTGGCTCAATAACATATGGACAAACTAAGACAAATAATCATCTAACTTCCTGCAATAAACATTTTTCAAAATATGTTGGTAATAAGTAAATAAAGGTTGAAGCTTTAGATCTTATCCAAAGTTCATTTTGGTACAAATAGTTTATAGAAGTGATAATGTGACAAGGACAGACACAATAGATATGCATGAAATACACAAATATATTTTACAAGTTACAACGAAACCAGACGTTTTGTATCATTCTTTTTTTTCATATCTTGAAATTGGACAGATGAGATGTTCCATCAAGACCCTTTTTAAAGTAACCTTTTGTATATTCTTCTAAAGTAAACTCTCTGTATTTTGGAGGGTTTTCTTCAGAGAGAAGCTCTTTGATTGGTCCATAAACAGTTGCATTTGGAAGCATACTCGTGCTGAAAAAGCTCGCCACTGAAATCCTCGTTTCATCTCTGTTGGACAGCACCCTATGCTTTGCGCTTATGAACTTGTCGTTGGTTATTAGCTGCATATCAAAGTCATCTCTCAGATTCTCAACACAAGTAGACATTATTTTCATTTAGTAAAAAGTCTTTAAGTAAAAATAAGGGATAAATGAGCCTTTGCCTGCAAGAAATCTCCTATGTTGATAACAAGAGCCCCTGGAATAGGTTTGACATCAACCCAATGGTCTTGATGAAGAATCTGAAGGCCACCTACTTGGTCTTGAAGAAGAACCGTGAGGAAAGAGTTGTCTGAATGGTTATTTGTACCAATGGTTAAGTCAGGTTGAGGACATGGAGGGTAATAATGACATATCATAAGGAAACCCTTCATACAATCCATGCTCTTAAGCTTATCAGAGCTAAGACCAAGAGCTTCAGACAAGAGTTCAAAGAGCAAAACACCTAAGCTCGTCATATGCTTCGTGTGTTCGATCATAGCATCCCTGAATCAATAACATATATGATGTAATCACAATCACTCAAACCTTTTGTGTGATTTTTTTTTAATTTTTTTTATTAATTTAGGCTATCTCAGATCTATAAAATTTCTCAAATTAATCCTCAATGGATAGTGCATGGATACACTATTTCTCCGGATATTAAAATAGACCAAAAGTAATGTTCCATATCGATGTGGAGTAACATTATGACTTATTTTCGCGCAACATGTGTATCGAACCGGAAACATGTTAATTAGTATCTCAAACCCGTCCCTTTACCACTCGACCATAAGGTCTAAGACTTTTGTGAGATTCTTGAAAGAAAAAAGAAAAGTTACATAAGTACCTGCAAACCATAGGGAGCTCTTCAGGGTTTGGAGGATCAGGAGCCATGTAACAAGCGAAGCTATCTCTCCAGCCAAGACATGAAGAAGAACTATACAGATCAAAGTTACTATTGTATACAAATCTCTTGGCTGCGTCACGAGTGAAGTAAGCTTTCTTAACCTCAGGATCTTGCTCAAAGAACCTTCGAACTCCTTCTTGGATCTCTTCAAGAACGGCTAAAGGAACACCATGATTGATCACCTGGAAAAAACCCCAGTTCCCTGCAGCTTCTTTGATTTTCTCAACTACGAGCTCACGCGTGACGTGGACGTCTGCAAAGTCGATGATAGGGATGGCGAAATCCGGGGGAGAGACAAAAGGTTTCTTGTCAGATAAGGTACCTTGAGGGAGACGGAATATACGAGGAATCTCGGTGATGTGAGCATCAACGAGACCTTTCACACCTTCTTTTGTCTCGTCGAAAGCTTTGCGCTCACTGTAAGAGTCGAACTCTTTGGTCACATCCATTTTTTTTTGTTCTTGAAACTACTTTCAAGATTTCTTTTCTCACAAAGAAGAAGCAGAACGTTATCGTAGTCTGGATCTTGATAAAGGTTGATATGACTACGAGCATCAAGTGGTTTATGTGCGTTTTCGTTCTTGTGGTCAATAAGTTATCGTTAATATAATACTTTTGGTATCAGGTGTTGTGGGACCGAAAATGATCTGTGATGACGTTGTCCGTTTTTGTTGACGGTTTTGAAACTGATGTCAGCATGTTTTTTCCTCGTTGTCAAAACTGATGTCAGCAGTGACAGCGAGGAAAGTGTTTAAGGAATCGCGGTAGTCATTGTTCTTATACGTTAGGGTCCGTTTGTTAAATGAGGTAGACGTTGTAAAACCGAAACCACTGAAAACGCAGAAACGTATCGACAAACGCTTAACTAGAACATAAGAAAATCGAAGTAGTGAAGATCTTAATTAACTAGAACGTAACGTAAACGAAGTAACGTTAAAAGACCAAGTATATAGGTAGAGATGAATCTTATCCTCGGAGTAGTTTTTTTCTTTTTTTTTTTAAAAAAAAAGGAAATTCTGAAAACAATGAGTTAAAAGTGAATAAACAAACAAAGATAGCAAAACACAAATTCGATTACAATTTTTGATTTTTCTGATAAAGAGCTTAAGTTGGAGTGCAGTTTTACAGGGATGAAATCATTATCTCGTAGCTAGTATTGGTAAGAAATAGTCTGACTGTATCACGAGCTAATAGCTAGAGAAGAGTATAAAAAGATATTGATAATAAACATCAGTAAAAGTAAAATAAAATGCAAGATTGTTATGTTCACATTTGAATTCTTTGTTATTGACAAAATGAACAAATGAATGTGTTCCACATGATCAGGCATTATTTATGATTTCATCTCTGTAAAAACTGCAATCTAATTTAAGCCATTTATCCAAAAATCAAAAATTGTAATTCAATTTGTGTTTTGTTATCTTTGTTTCTTTATTCATTTATAACTTATTATTTTCAGAATCCTATTTTTTAAATCATTCTTAATTTTCATATATCTGGCTCAATCTATAAATAAACTTGTTTTGTTTCTACATGATCATCGTTAAGAAACTCGATGCTCGAATCCTTTGTTGAAGATGCTCTTATGTTCACATTTGAATTCTTTGTTAAATAATTTACTGATTTAAGAAAATTAAATGTAAAGTAAAACCAAAAATCATATCCCAAAACTAAAATCCAAAATCAAAAGCTGAAAACACAAGTTATATTATTGTTTTTGTTTATTTACAAAATAAACTATTGCAATTTTTTTAAAAAAAAATTTTACGATCTTTTCAGTTTTAAATTAGATGTTCGATTATTTGATATATGTTTGTTGGTAACATCAGTTCAAACTAACTCAGCAGATCTAAAAAGTCAAACGAAAAGCTGAAAATCAAAAATAGAAACTTAAACTAGATATGAATATTCTAGTTTAGATCTCATCTACAAAAAGAATATACAAAAAAAAACACTTAAATTCCTGCTTAATTCAATCTCAGTTTGATTTATTAAACCTTTGGGTAGAAAATAACTTGTTATTTCATGATTAGTTTAAATTATGTCTCTGTAATGTGGCTGTATTTGAACCCAAAAATGATTGCATTAACATTGGTTTAGATTGTTTAAGGTTTTAAATTATAAATCAATCAGTTGATAAAATACGTTCTGGTTTAGTATTAATTTAACTAAATCCGTTTGGTTATGTCAAACCGAACTAGAACCAAACCGAACTCGTTATATGTGCAAAGGAAGCAGAGGAACCGAACATCTGAGAAAAAGATTGTGTTCCTGTCTCCGACGACAAACCAGACCTGCGACACCGTTGAGACAGAGAGAAAAATGGGTTTCTTCTCTTTTCTCGGAAGAGTTCTATTCGCTTCGTTATTCATCCTATCCGCTTGGCAAATGTGAGTTCCTTTTTTATTTAATTTTGAATTCTCTTCGAGAACCACGTCTCTGTTTTACGAGATCTGATTTGAAAGCTGTTTGATTTGGTATAAGCGCATCTAGGATAGATCTAGGGTACTTCATAGCTGATGAATCTAGCCTGAATTTTAGTACTTTTTTTCTTTTCCATTATTTATATGATACAGATCTCTTTCCTCATAAAGATCGATCCTTTGAATCCCTTAGCCGATGTTGCAAATCAACTCCTACGCGTGAGATTGTATTATATGTAGCTTTGATATTTTATCTATCAATGTAAAGTTCGGTACTTTGATCTTTGTCTCTCAATGTCTGCTTATGTATCCCTTACCGTTTTAGAGAGGACATACATAGAAGTTTATTTGCTTGAAATTTTGAGGGAAAGAGTTGGATTCAACTTATTAGTCTTGTCCATCATATTTAAATCTGATCTATTCGTTTTGGTATTAGGTTCAATGAGTTTGGAACTGACGGTGGTCCAGCAGCTAGAGAGCTGGCTCCAAAGCTCCATCTGACCAAAGCACATCTCTCTTCCAGATTAGGAGTTGCATTGCCCGACATTGAGGTATGCCATTGTTTAATGTTATAGTTCCTTCTCTTCATGCTGTCTAGATTTATGTTCCCTCTAACTTGGAGAACGAATCTTAAAAGGTGAAACAAGTGGTATGGGCAATTGTTGCTCTGAAAGGACTTGGAGGCTTACTCTTTGTTGTTGGCAACATCTTTGGTGCCTATCTTCTGGTTAGAACTCACTTCATTTCTGTTTATAAATATTCAAATATTTGCTTAGTTGTTGTATTGACTTTGGATTTCAATTCTTTTTTTTTTATCTTAGGCTGTCTATTTGGTGGTCGTTAGTCCCATCTTATATGATTTCTACAACTACGGACCTCATGACCGCGAGTTCTCTCTTCTCTTTACTGAATTCTTGCAGGTTTGTCTAAACACCTCTCTTCATTTGTCATGTGATATTGTTCTTTTAGCTGAAGAATGTTCCTTAATGGCCTCTTCTCATTCTTTTTTGGATTGTAATGTTTTATTGGCAGAGCGTTGCGCTTCTTGGGGCATTGCTATTTTTTATTGGAATGAAGAATTCGACGACTACGACCTCCACCTCCTCCTCCAACAGGAACCTGAAGAAGAGGACACTAAAGCCTAAAGCTGCTTAGAGTTCTTCTATTTTCCTCCACACATGTGTATCAGGCTTTAGAACAGCTTCTGATGTCTTCAAGCTCAACCGTCGTTTTTCTTCCTTACAACTTTTGCTTCTTTTTCTACAGTGGGATTTTAGAGTTAGCCACATTTTTGTAATTACTCTTCTAAGTTTTTTATTTAACTTTGGGATCGAAGAGTTTTCTTTTGTTGGATCATACAATTCTTTCTGCATTTTAATTAATTTTAATTCATCTGTTTAATTTTATTTTCGTAACTGTGAAGTAATTGTTAACCACAATTAGTGAATGGTGAGCAGATATTGAGAAAACCGTGTAATGATTGCACTAGCTTTTTATTTTCATTTAACATTTATTAAGTTGTTATAGTATTGTAAATGGTTAGAGTATGTAATCAATGATGCTCTAAACGAACTAAAATATAGTACTTTAACTAATGAAAATACTAGCTACCTCGATCAGTATAGACCTACACTTAGCTACTATTCTTTAACCGACTTTTACACAGACAGAGCCAATTGTGTGTGTGGTCTTACACACCTTTTTTTTACAGAAAAAGGTTGTGCATCTCATACAAAAGTAAAAAAGATTACATTTACCTCAAGTGTCAAAAGTACATGCATACATTCTTTTCTTCTTTCTTTTTCATTCCTTTGCATGCATTCTTACCTGGCAATTTTGGAAAAGCAAGATATTTGTTTTGCTTGAACAAGGAGGAAATATACAGAAAAGGGCGAGAATCAGCACGTGGTCTTCACCCTACACGTACCATTCAATATTAATGACTGTATAAAAGAAAAAACAACAAAAAAACTGCACCAGCCGGGAATCGAACCCGGGTCTGTACCGTGGCAGGGTACTATTCTACCACTAGACCACTGGTGCTTTTGTTATTTTACTTTTATTGTTTTTTTAATTTCTTAATAATCCAAGTCCAAGGATGATAGTAAGATTATTAACACTTCAACTACCAGTTGACCGTTATTGTTGAGTAGTTTTAAGCTTACAGGGTGCTTGTACTAATATTTACAAGGCCATAAAAATACATATATACTTGCATGTGAATACATGGATAAAAATATTTCCTTCATTTATTAGTGTGGTTGATCATATAGTATTTGATCTCCCAAATAAATCTTAAATAATGGACAATTTTCCATGAAAAAATTAATACAATGGTATTTTTAGGTGATTTTGGATTCCGATAAGATGCTCTAGCACTCAACACTCCTTTTGTGGTAAGAGTGAAGTTGAGTTCGGCCCACATAAAAAATAGATTCGGCATGTTTTGAATACAAACACATAGATTGAGTGTTTAACTAAACCATGTCTACAAAAAGGAAAAAATAAACAAATTCATGTAAGTAGGTCAAAATAACGAGCAAACATAGCGTGTTAGAAACGAGTGCATTTTCTTCACAGCCTAGTCGTTGTTCAATGCATTTTTGTTTCAAAGTTAAACTTTTCTCTAGCGAAGTAATTAAATCATTGGCAACCAAATTCGATGTGGTCATAATAATAATTTAATAATAACGCAACGTTATTTATGACAGAGACTTTTAAATCCACTTTTGAAAACATTTCATTATGACAAAAAACTCATCCAATATCCAATATTAATTAATAAAGTATTAAATTTCATAGTATTTTATATCTCAAGTAAGTTCAGCTGTATGTTAGTATATAATTTCATAACTTATACTCCCTTCTTTTCAAATTATGTGTCATTCTAGAGTAAAATTTTCGTTTCAAAATAAGTGTCGTTTTATAATTTAAATGCAAAATTTATTGATTTTAAATGTTATTCTATTTTTTCATTGGTTGAAAGTGGTTAGGTGTACACGTAATTGTGTTTTTATTTTGAAATATGTAAAATTAATTGTTTTATTAATCTGTTTTCAAAATTATAAAATGACAATTAAATTGAAACATGGGGAGTAATATATATAAAAAAAAAATATTTTTCCCTGAGTGACATTTGTCATATATCACTCAGAACCAGTTTAGTCTCTGAAATGTGTACGGTCACTTTTATTTGACAGTCAATTAACTCCCTTATTAAAAGAAAAGAATCCAAGAATTAATGGATTTGGGTAAGAGTCCACGTAGGTCAAGGTGTCGTGCTCGTGTTGTGTTCCAAACGAAAAACGTCTATGTTCTCTTCATGCACCCTTTATGGGCCCTACCAATTTCTTTCTTCAGTCTTCCCCTCAAATTCCTCTCTCACAATTTACTCGCTGCAGAGTCCTCCTCTCTCCCATATTTTACTCTCACTCACACATATCTCTCTCTCAACCTTGTGATGAGTTTTGTGAGATAGAGAGAGGAAGAGAATTAAAAAAAAAACAGAGGAGATCATCTTTTACTTCGTCACGATTTACATTCTCCCCGTGACAGAGATTTTGTCTGATCGTCTTTGTATATCACTACTACTGGCAGTTGCAGGTAACTGTTTCTGAAATGCAAGTTGAAATTTTGAGAATTGTCGCTATTTCTCATCTGATTCTGACTTTTGTTGTTAATTGTTCTTGTTCATAATTTCGTTTTTATTTCCTGGTGAAAGTAAAAGAAAACTTTTTAGCAAAAAAAAAAAAAAAATTAAAAGAAAACTGGTTGGTAATTGTGATATAAAATGTATCAGTTAACCTTACTTACCTTGGAACAAGTTTTGTACTTTTGTCTGATTTTGATTTTCACCATGTTCGAAAAGTAATGTCTGAGAAATTATTCAACTTTTGACAAACATCTCAAATAAAAAAAAAACTCACCTTTTTATATATATTTATCTCAGGAAATGATGTTAAAGACATTGTTAGTTCACGGGCTCTTGTTGGTCTTCTTCTTCTTCTTCTTGATCAGCTCTGTTTCTGGCGAAGAAAACGACGGTGGCTCGTCAATATGCAACTGCGACGACGAAGACAGCTACTTCAGCTACGAAGGAATCATCGAATCACAGAAAGTCGGCGACTTTCTAATCGCAGTCGCGTATTTCTCCATACCCATCGAGCTTCTCTACTTTGTGAGCCGCACACATGTCTCTTCACCTTACATTTGGGTCATCTGCGAGTTCATAGCCTTCATCGTCCTCTGTGGCATGTCCCATTTACTCTCTGGTTTCACCTACGAGCCCCACCCGCCTTGGGTCATAACAGCTGCAACCGTCTTCAAGATGTTGACCGCGGTCGTCTCTTTCCTCACTGCCATCTCGTTAGTCACTCTCTTGCCTTTGCTTTTAAAAGCTAAGGTTCGAGAGTTTATGTTGAGTAAGAAGACGAGAGAGCTTAACCGTGAGGTTGGTCTTATAATGAAACAGACAGAGACTAGTTTGCATGTTCGTATGCTTACGACTAAGATAAGAACGTCTTTAGATCGTCACACGATACTCTACACGACGCTTGTGGAGTTGTCAAAGACTTTGGGGTTGAAGAACTGCGCGGTTTGGATTCCTAATGAGATCAAGACGGAGATGAATCTTACGCACGAGTTGAACGGTGAGAATGTGGGTGGTAGCTGTGGTGGTTTAGGGTTTTCGATACCAATCACTGAGACTGATGTTGTGAGGATTAAGAGAAGTGAAGAGGTGAATATGTTGAGTGCTGGCTCTGCGCTTGCCTCGGTGACTACCCGAGGCAAACCGGGCCAGACGGTTGGGATCAGAGTCCCTATGCTTCGTGTTTGCAACTTTAAAGGTGGAACACCGGAGGCGATCCACATGTGTTACGCGATTTTGGTTTGTGTGCTTCCTTTAGGGCCAACACGGGGATGGACTTACCAGGAGCTGGAGATTGTCAAAGTTGTGGCTGATCAAGTAGCGGTTGCGATCTCTCACGCTGTGATTCTCGAAGAGTCTCAGCTCATGAATGAGAAGCTCGCGGAACAGAAACGTGTGCTTGAGGTGGAGAGGGAGAACGCGATGAGAGCTAATCAAGCTAAAGCTGCGTTCGAGGAGATGATGAGTGATGCGATGAGACGTCCTGTGAGGTCTATTCTAGAGTTGCTTCCTTTGATAACGCAGGACGGGACATTACCGGAGGAGACACAAAAGATTATGGTCGATGCTATGGGGAGAACTAGTGAGCTGCTGTTACACATTGTAAACAATGCTGGAGATGTAAAAAGTGGGACACATTGTTTTAGTTTGCGTTCGGTTGCGAAGGAAACAACTTGCTTGGCGAGGTGTTTATGCGTGGGGAATGGGTTTGGTTTCTCGACGGATGTTGATAGAAAATTGCCTGATTCTGTCGTAGGTGATGCTAGGAAGGTGTTACAAGTGATCTTGCATATGCTTGGAGGTTTAATGAACCGGAAGGTTAAAGGGAATGTGACTTTCAGGGTTGTACCGGTAAGAGGAAACTCAGAAGTTGTAAAAGATAGCCAAGAAGCGGCTTGGCGACAATGTTATTCCAAAGAATACGTTGACGTTAAATTCGTATTTGATGTAGCTTCAGAAGGTGAAGAGAGTAGTAGTAGCATCAGCACTAAGGTTTGACATTTTTGTTTGCTTTTTTTTTTTAATGTTATTGCAAGTAAAATATGTTAATGGGCTCTTATTGTTTTTGTGACAGTTCATGCAAGGGGATGTTTTGGTTGTGGAGGATGGTGTAGGTTTGGTGAAAAGCCTCTCTGTTGTGTTCCGGTTCCAGCTCCGGCGATCTATAGTGTCAAGAGGCAGTGGATATTCTGGAGAAACTGTTAAAACATCAACTCCTCCGTCTACTAGTAACGGTCTTCAGCGTCAGGACTCAGGAAGGGGGTAAAATGTTAGAGCAGAAGAGAGATAAACGGTTAAGAATTTCAGAGATGAGAGAGGGAAGTAAAAAGTAAAAACAGTATCGTTTTTAGGCTGTAGAAACCTGAAAATTAACTAGGTTTAACGTATTAATCATGTAAGCAAAAAGGCATCGCTCAGACTTGTTACCTGGTAGATAACAGAATTTAAAAGTTGAATGTGTCTGTCGGAGGATGTTTTTCTTCTTTTTCTTTCTGTTATTTGTCACATCGGTGTCGTTAAATGTTTTAAAGAAGAAAACTAAGTAGACAAAACGGATTAAGATTAACAACTTATTTGAAAGCCTAATAATGATATTTAAGATTAGCTATCTTTAAATATGTCATGGAAGCGGATCGGACCACGTAAGCTCACTGGACTTATAGAAAAATCACAGTCTTAACTCTAACCGAGATTAAAGATTTTAAAAAGCTGTTTGAAATTCATACCATAAATATTTCTTTTGACATATATCTTTATTTTTTTCTGTCAAAGAACATATCTTTTTACTCTGAGTAGAAATGTTAAAAAAAAAACGAGTGATGAATTAATTAATTGTGAAGAAATATTAACTGTAACTGTAGTTTTATTACAAAGATTCAATTAGATTAATGTAATTTTGTTGTTGGAGTATTATCCGATTGGACGAGCGTGGGGAGAAAGAAAACAGTAATCAAAACAATAAAGAGTTACTAATCAAATACTAAGTTTTTAAGGTTAATTTTTATTTTATGTTTTGGTGGAGCTGTTTCGTGCGACCTATCTCTCTCTCTATATATCTCACATTCATTCCTCCGTCGTCATATTTGGTTCTTTCGCTCGCTAGAATCTAATTGAAGCCCCCATTCAATCGAATAAACCTCTCTCTCTCTCTCTCTCTCTTTGCATCCATCATCTAACAGGTTCGCTTCGATCTACACGATTACCGTTAACACCCTTCGCTTGTTCTTCTGATTTTGCGAGAGAGCCGTTTTTTTATTTCCCGATCGCTGGTTTCATCTTAGGTTTCATGAAATTGGTTATCTGGAGATTATTAGCTGATTGAAATCAATTGATCTCCCTCTTAATTTTCCAGCTGATTTTTTTTTTTTGGTTTTTTGGCGCAACCATTTTATTTTCGAGATTAGAATTTGGGGTTTATTACCCGATTCGGGGTTGGGATTGATGCCTTGAATTCGTTTGGCTCACTGAGAAAATGAATTACGGATTTAGACTTTCACCTTTGGGTTGATTAAAATTGGCAGAGTTAGAGAGAATCAGATCGCTGAGTATCATAGGATTAGGAAAGAGTCAAGAAGCAGCTGAATTGTTACATGCTTGCTTCTCCTAGTCGTATTCATTAGACCCAAAACTTGCCAAATTATGTCTTATTAATTTATTACCTCCAATTTTTTTTTAAGGTTGAAGGAGAGGGAGCTTTGACCAAAAAATAAATCATACTGGGGAATGACAGAGACTGTTAATGAAGATTCTGGAGTGGGACGATCAGTAGAGGCGAGTTCTAATGGACACCACAGTCTATCAGGAGAATCACTCTCACTCTCTAAGTGGCGTTCTTCTGCTCAAGTGGAGAATGGGACTCCTTCCACATCCCTCTCTTACTGGGACTCCGATGATGAGGAAGACCATGGTACGTCTTTTGCTGCCAGATTTTTCTTTTCATGAGTTTTTCACTCTTTAAGACCTGGATGTGGGTATCTTCGATTTGAACTTCATCATGCTTTGTACAAACTGAAAGTGGTCGGACAGATGTGACTTTCATTTCTAAATTGTTCTGTTCGGAAAGTTTGTATGGCATCTAAAAACTGCCTACTTCCTCTCTTTTATGTATGATATCTGTGCGCCTTATTATACTTTTATGTGTTTTCAGCTGCTTTATGTGAACTTTAAATTTTTTTTTGTTCAGGCCTTAAACCCTCTCAATTATTTGGAAAACATAAATGGAAGATAGAGAAGTTCTCAGAAATCAAGAAAAGGGAGCTCCGTAGCAATTATTTTGAAGCTGGCGGCCACAAATGGTACATATCATATTTTACTCTTTCTCATCCTTCAATTTTTTCTCACAATAATAACTTGGATCTGGTTTTAAGGCTCTGTTTTCTTACCTTATGTTCATTGTGTCAGGTATATTTTAATTTATCCACAAGGATGTGATGTTAGCAATCATCTCTCCTTGTTTCTCTGTGTTGCAAACCATGATAAACTCCTTCCAGGTTAGTAGTTATGTCCACTGGTCTGCACGGTCCCGTTTCTCTCTTTGGATACCTTGTCATGTAGTTTTTTTTTGTTATCTTGTTGGAACAGGCTGGAGTCATTTCGCTCAGTTTACTATAGCTGTGGTGAATAAAGATCCAAAGAAATCCAAATTTTCAGGTGACTTTTTGAGTCTTAATTTACTTGCCCCCGTTTAAATATGCAGACACCTGAACACACCTCTTGCAGATACGCTTCACCGGTTTTGGAAGAAAGAACATGATTGGGGATGGAAAAAGTTTATGGAGTCAACTAAGTTAAAGGATGGGTTCATAGATGATTCCGACTGTCTTACAATTGAGGCTCAAGTTCAGGTTATCAGGTAATGCAAAATTGACTGTATGTAGAGCCTGAGTAAAAAATTACCACGTCATTTTTCATGCTACCATTCACTTACAGATTATTCTCAAATTAAACACATGTGATAAGATTATTCATTGTTTTCTGGTGACACTGATTTATACATTGTGAATAATTTCCTTGTAACTGGTTCTTGCAGGGAAAGGGTGGACCGACCTTTTCGCTGCCTTCATTGCGGTTATAGGAGAGAGCTTGTTAGGGTGTACTTGTCAAACGTAGAGCAACATTGCCGACGTTTTGTGGAAGAGAAAAGAAGCAAGCTTGGGAGGTTGATAGAGGACAAGGCAAGGTGGACGAGGTATTTCACATTGCAACTTGTACCCTTAACTCTCTAGATTCCGAAAATGTAATCATAGTGCATTGCGATTGTTGAAGATAAGTGAGCAGGAAGTAGCTTTTGTTACCTTTTTCTCTGAGGAAACCTTGCTATGTTTAGAATTATCTTGTTTTCCACCATACGTTTGGAGTCCAACAGAAACTTGCTTTAGTTCTAAAATTGAAATTTTGTTTTGTGGTTGTCGCTGTCCACTATCTCTGATTTACAAGTCTTGGTAGCCAAGGAACTTGAGATGGTGGGACGGATAATCCCTTAGAGATGATGTGGGAAAATTTTCTTAGTTCACACACTTGTTGAAGCCAGAACTTACACCAATCTAGTAGAGTACTGTTGCCTTACTTTTATATTTCTTTTGATATCTTTCTCTCTCAACTTGAGAAATTTTTCCTAAAAAGAATGGAATATCATTCTTGGTTGCAGCTTCGGTGTTTTCTGGTTAGGGATGGACCAAAACTCTAGGCATCAGATGTCTAGAGAAAAAATGGACGTAATCCTTAAAGGAGTTGTAAAACACTTCTTCATTGAGAAAGAAGTTACATCCACTTTGGTGATGGATTCCTTGTATAGTGGCTTGAAGGCTCTTGAAGGCCAATCTAAGAGCAAGAAAGCTAGGCCAAGATCCTTAGATGCCAAGGAATGGCCAGCTCCGATTGTTAGTGTGGACAAAGATATGTTCGTATTAGTTGATGATGTGCTGTTACTCCTAGAGAGAGCTGCTCTAGAACCATTGCCTCCAAAAGAGAATAAAGCCCCCCAAAACCGTACAAAGGTCGGTTTCATGGGTTGTATATATATATATATATGTGTTTGATTGAAATCCGTTATGTGTGATCATATCTTCATTCGTTTTATATTTGTTTTTGGCATCTGTTCATTTTTCTCTTTTAGAGGTCTTTTTGCATTGTCCACTAGAAAGTTACATGTATTGAGAAAATTGTTTTTGTTCTTCGATGCAAATCTAGGATGGCAATGATGGAGAAGAGGTCAGCAATGAAGCCGTTGAGCGTGATGAGAGACATTTAACTGAGTTGGGCAGACGAGCTGTGGAGATATTTGTTCTTACCCATATCTTCAAGTAAGAATCCATAACTATGTTTCTATTCGGTGTTCCATTGTGTTCTTCCTTGCTGTTCTTATGTATCGTATTTCAACATCTCTGACAACTGCAGCAGCAAAATCGAGGTTGCATATAAAGAGGCCATTGCGCTAAAAAGGCAGGAAGACTTAATTCGTGAGGAAGAAGAAGAGTGGTTAGCAGAAACCGAACAGAGAGCCAAAAGAGGAGCAGCAGAGAGAGAGAAGAAATCTAAGAAGAAACAGGTGTGACACTTTTGGCTGTTCCAAAAACTAATCTTACTCCTGCATGTCCTGTACAGCTTGGTAGATGTTTATGAAAGTTTTATTTGGTTGTTGGACATTTATAGGCAAAGCAGAAACGGAACAAAAATAAAGGAAAGGACAAAAAGAAGGATGAAAAGGTTACATCTGCAACACATGAAAAGGATCTCGAGGAAAACCAACATGATGAGGAGCGAAAGGATTCTGTTACAGAGAAAGCACAATCCTCAGTTGAAAAGGCTGATACTATTGAGGATGTGTCCGATATATCTGATTCCGTGGATGGTTCGGCTGACATTCTTCACCCTGACTTAGAAGATGGGGACAGTAGTTCTGTTCATTGGGATGCTGATGCTTTGGAAATTCATCCTCCTCAATCAGAAGGGAGCACCAGAGGAAGCGGCATTTCCATATCTACACCCAATGGAACTGCAGAAAGAAAGAATCAATCCACTATGGATGATAGTTCCTCGACTTGTTCTAACGAATCTATCCGGTCAGGTGTTACCAATGGCTCTTACAAAGGGAATATTTTGAATTTCCAAAACCAGAAGTCGCCAAACAAGTAAGTTTTTTTGGTCTTCCGTTACTTATTCTGTCTGTTCTGATTACTAATGATAAGACATCTATGTGATTTGCAGAGGAAATAACCAGCAAGTAAGAATAACATCAGATGCCCGCAGTTTAGTGACTGAAACAGATGATGATCAGCTAAAGAGTCAGAATCCTTCTTCCGAATCTGATTGGGTTGTTGTCTCCCACAACCAGGAGTCAGAGAGCTCTCGGAGTCGTAGACCCGTAGGGAAGGTTGGTGGTCACTCATCGTTTTAGTGTTGGAAACTATATACATCATAGAAGTGAGATTCTGACTGATTGAATTAATAATGCAAATTCCTATTTTTCAGCAACGCAACGTGGCTCAAGTCATTGTGAACTCAGTTCACATGGATCGATCTGTTGAGAAAAGCGCTGCTGTACTTTCTTCTCCAAGAACTGCTGCCAAGAATTCTTCACCAGTAACTCAGACAAAACCGGAGAAAAGGAGCGTTTCAAACGCAGACGCTGTTCCAAACAAGAAAGTAATGTCAGCAACTGGACCACCTTCATCAAGTCAGGTATTACCACCATCTTCAGATATTCAGTCGCAAGCTGTTGGTCTCAAAGCTGATATCCAAAAGATCCCTCCAAAACAACCTGCAACAGCAACTACTGTAACAAGGCCTTCTAGTGCTCCTATAGTCCCTGCGATGCGACCCGCGCCTATTATTGTCTCCTCCTCGGTTCAACCAACAACATCCCTTCCTCGGTCTGTTAGCTCAGCTGGTCGTCTAGGTCCCGACTCTTCACTACACAACCACCAAACTTACATTCCTCAATCATATAAGCACGCCATAGTCGGTAACTCTGCTGGTTCATCATCTAGTTTCAACCACCACCCAAGCTCTCATGGAGTTGTCCCAACCACATTGCCATCAGCATCTTACACACAAACACCGACTTATCAGTCAAGCTTCCCTTTCAGTCAGGATGGGACCTATCGATCAAGGAGTTTTAATTCTGTAAACAGGGGCATGAACAATCATTACACACCCGCCGTGACTAGCAACAGTTCTCTGAACCACATTGATATTGAGACAGCGCGACAACAAGCACAAAACTTGATGACCGACGAGTTTCCTCACCTCGACATCATCAACGACCTTCTCGAAGACGAAAACTGCAGCAGCATGGTGTTTGATGGAAGCATCTACAACTCACAACCCCAGCTGTTCAACAGCCAGTACTCTTACCATGGTGGTGGTTCTGATTTAGGCATCTCAGGTGAGTTATTAACTAGTGGCAGGTCCAGGAGTTTCGGAGATGAAGGATTCAGCTACATGCCACGTGGACCATATGCAGATGGTTTGATACCGACGCAGTGGCAAATGGCAAACATGGACTTGTCCTTACTAGCTATGAGGAACAGTAACATGGAAGATACAACACCAACATACCATCACACATACTTTGGTTTGGACTCTACGAATCAGAGTTTTTCTTCCGGGATTAATGGATACACTGAGTTCAGGCCGTCCAATGGTCACTGAGTGCCGGCATCATTATCTGCCCTCTTGTGAGGAAACGAAGATGGATTATAGTTTTTTTCAGGTATTTGGGATTTGTAATGATTTTACTAAAAAGAAAAAAGAAATCATGAAAATACAATTTGTGTAAAGAGAGTTGTCTTTGTCTTCCTCTGCGTTTCAAATGAATAATCCTTTCCTTTTATATAAAAGATAGATTTCGCATTTCTATAAACAAAGTTTTTGCTCTGGATGTACTAAATTAACCTCTCTTTTTTTGTAATAACTTCAGTTTCGTACTAATTTGATATTAGTATCACATATGGGTTATAATTATCTCGTCTAATTGTATAATGTATGTGTTGTAATCTTTGCGTAACCTCCTGACTAATTCTTTACTCAGTGAGTAGAACAGAATAATCTCCTTAAAAATCTGATCAAATAAAACACTCATAACCGAGTGTCCTTGGAAAGACAAAAAAAAAAGGAAAAGAAAGCATGAACCTTGGATCGGTTACGCGGTATCTTGAGGGAGAAGCAATCGAGAATGATGAAAAAACAAAAGTTGGGAATTTACCACCGAGATTCATCGAGAAATTCGTGATGAAAGGTATAAAAGTAGATCTCATCGAACCTGGTCGAATCGTCTGCTCCATGAAAGTCCAACCTCATCTCCTGGTAAAAATATATATATTTACCTATTTTTTTCTGATTAGGGATGTGAAACTTTTTTGAATTTTTGGGAATTTTGGAGGAAAGAACGCAGGAAAATTCTTACACGGAGGAGCAATGGCGACAGTGGTGGATTTGATAGGGACAGCAGCAATTTACACAAACGTAGATTCAGACCAGTCGGAGGGAGTGTCAGTGGAGATCAATGTTTCATACCTTGATGCTGCTTTCCTTGACGTACGTAACATCATCATCATCATGCATGCATATTCTTTTTTTCTTTTGTGTTAGAGATGATCATGAGTTTCAAAGAAAACGATATTCATATTAGTGACTGTTTACAGGAAGAGTTAGAGATTGAATCGAGGGCTTTGCGTGTGGGTAAAGCTGTTGCGGTTGCGAGTGTTGAGCTGAGGAGGAAGAAGAATGGTAAGATTATTGCTCAAGGTCGCCATACTAAGTACCTTGCTCCTCGTCCTAAGCTTTGATTGAATCTTTATTCTTCTACTATCTATTTATTTATCTCCTTAATTAAATAAGACTCGAGTCCCTTTTATCTGATCATGAGTTTGCATGATACTTAATAATGCTAATAAAGATATCACTAAATTATGATGTTTGTTTTGTGCTACAAAGTTGAATATGATTCCAGTGTTTTAGACAGCAGATGTTACTTTATGCTAAAGCCATCGTGCAATTGTTTTTGAGTTGATGTCTACAAAATGAAACAACTTGTTCCTGTTTTGTCACATTATTACATAGTAGTATGTTTTAGAGGTTTCACAGGAAGACATTGTCCTTGGTTGCATGTTTACGTCTGCAATTTTGTAACAATATTAATGAAAAGAAGTTAAGAAACGTAACAATATTTAACCAGTCAAGAAGGGTCTCGTTGAGTTGTTGGGCCGGATATTCAAATTTCTATCAAATATGGGCCTCGTTGGGTTGTTCGAGTGGTTAAAGAAGGGTATTGTTCATTCTTCTAAAGTTACGTGCTGATTTGAAAGTAAAGATAATATAGAGATCCTAAACAGCAAATTACAATTCTTATACTAGGGTTCTCGAGTGTGCACCCCATATATATTTGTAGCGCCGAACTTAACCTCCCTCTCTTTTTATCTCTCCGCAAAGACCTGACGCAGACAACCAGTCTCTCAAGCTTCTAACCGTTTAGTGTTTTATCATTTTACCGAGATCTAATCATGGTGAGGTCTCAATCTCTGAGTCTTCTGCTCTAGTTTCGTTTTATTATCGTCATGGTTTGCTAATAAAACTATAAATGGTTGAATGTGTAGGCGGATGTTGAACCAGAGGTTGCTGCGGCTGGAGTCCCAAAGAAGAGGACGTTCAAGAAGTTTGCCTTCAAGGGAGTTGATCTCGATGCTCTTCTCGATATGTCTACTGATGACCTTGTCAAGCTCTTCCCTTCTCGTATTCGCAGAAGGTAAAGACAAATAAAAACGACTTCAGACCGTAGATAATGGTTCTGTAATGGATGTATTTTATGTTTGTTCTGACATTTCTCTGTGTGTCTGAAAATGGTTTTAGGTTCTCTAGAGGATTGACCAGGAAGCCAATGGCTCTGATTAAGAAGCTTCGTAAAGCGGTATGCATTTCATTTCTCTGTGAACTCTCTTCGTACTTTCTTACTGTTGTTGTGAAATGGGCTTGAATGTTAGATTATAATCGGTTATGTCTTTGAGATTCTAGTCACTAATGCAGACGAATGTCACTTTGCAACCTTTGGCTTGTTACCTTGGTTAAGATTGTTTGAAATTAGTTGATTTAAGTTGCTGAAAGTTTCGTGACATTAGTGTGTGATTGTTAACCGTTTTAGTTACTTAATCTGTCTTATCACTACTTGAGATTGTTAGTATCTCATTAGTTATGTCTTTAAGATTCTAGTCACTAATGCAGTCTTTGGAGTGTATGTTATGTCTTGTTTCTTTTTGTTATTTGTTGCATTCTTTGGCTTGTTACCTTAGTTAAGATTGTTTGAAATTAGTTATGTCTATAAGTTGCTGAAAGTTTCGTGACATTTGTGTGTGATTGTTAACCGTTTAAGTTACTGAATCTGTCTATCACTACTTGAGATTGTTAGATAATCGTTTAATGAAGATTGTATAGGTCGCAACTAAGTGTTTGATACTTTTGTTTAATAAATAGAAAAGGGAGGCACCACAAGGAGAGAAGCCAGAACCAGTGAGAACCCACCTCAGGAACATGATCATCGTCCCTGAGATGATCGGAAGCATCATTGGAGTTTACAACGGAAAGACATTCAACCAGGTTGAGATCAAGCCTGAGATGATTGGTCACTACTTGGCTGAGTTCTCCATCTCATACAAGCCGGTTAAGCACGGTAGGCCTGGTGTTGGTGCTACCCACTCCTCCCGTTTCATTCCCCTCAAGTGAAGAAGAGCTTGTTATACTTCGGGAATGTGTCCTATCTTTACATGGCCTTTTTGTTGTTGTTTTATGATGCTGGAACTTATTTAGATATTTCTCAATCTTGCAATCAAATGTTATTGACTTCCGTTATCTGCATTTTAATTTATTTTAATTCTTTACCTTGATTAACTTAAACTTGGAGCTGCTTAGCTTTAATTTTCAACACTGGGACTCATTCACCTAGTCATCAAAAATCAAATTTGACATTCATAACATTGGGTCTTTTTATGCTAAATGCCCACATATATAATCGATAAGACTCAAGCATAGTTTCTTTTTTGTGACCTTTTGAGTAAAAAAATTAATGTAATGGAAAAACACAGATGGGCTTTTCAAATGGGCTTTTACTGATTGGGCTTAGGCCTTTTAAAGTTGAAAACCAGTTATCTTCTCTCCGTTGTCTTTTCCTCCAAGATTTCTAGGGTTACTGAGATTTGAGGAAGATAACAAACAGCAACAATGGCGAATCAAGTGATCTCCGGAATCAAGGAAACAGCTCAATCAATCACCGGCGCGGCTCGTCCTTGGAGCGACTTCTTCGATCTCTCCGCATTCAGCTTCCCTTCCTCCTTCTCCGACGCCACAACTCGCGTCACTCAGAACCTCACTCACTTCCGCATCAACTACACTCTCATTATCTCCGTCCTCCTCGCTCTAACCCTAATCACGCGCCCGATCGCAATCCTCGCCTTCGTCGCCGTCGGATTAGCCTGGTTCTTCCTCTACTTCGCTCGCGAGGAGCCGCTCACGATCTTCGGATTCACTGTTGACGACGGCGTCGTGGCGGTGCTTCTCATCGGTCTTACGATCGCGGCGCTGGTAACGACTGGAGTTTGGCTTAGTGCTCTCACCACCGTTGGATTCGGAGCTCTGATCTTGTTTCTACACGCGGCGCTTAGAGGAACGGAGGATCTTGTTACGGATGATTTGGAGTCGCCTTATGGACCAATGCTCTCTACTGATAACAGTGGTGATTACAGTGGGATTTGAGATACATTTCGTTACTTTTGATTGATTTAAGGATTGTTGATTTTAGGGTTTCGTTGTTTGTAACTAAACTCTGATTGTTTTCTTTTGTGTTCATTAGTAAAACATTGTGCAAGATTTATAAGATGCTTACGAAGGGAATCAAATGAAAGTTTATACAATAGGGATTAAAGCATTAAGCCTATTAGGTGTTTACTATAGTAGTTAAAATGGTTTGTTGTCAACAGTTAGATGCTTGAGCTAACATGCGTATAGTTGTGTTCTGTGGCGTCTCCTAGTTGAAGTAGCATTCTACTTCATTGCTAAAAGCTTATCTTGTGGCATCATTCTTAACTGTGAGTGTCCGCTTCTAGCTTCATTTCATTGCAGCGTATACTCTTACATTAGTCCATCAATCCGGGAATGATACTGTAATTGTATGCAACAAAAATTTAGACGTCGACCTCATCCTTTTCAGTTTTGGGGTCTTTTCCCAGTCTGTAGATGAGAAAGAACAGTTAAAAAGACTCGAAATCAAATTAATGGGCCGGCTAGGATATAAATTCATTGTTGTGGGCTCCTAAAGATTAAATGTCCATAAAGTCGTAAAGGCTAGTACTTAACATGATTATTAACCCCAGTCTGGCAATCTCGTATTTATAGTTTTTTATTATTTATGATTTAATTTCTTTTCCTTTACATTTTTTAGTTAAGAAACGTTTTTTATATCTTTTATTTAAAAACATTTTTAGCTTTTAGTTATTAGCTGTAGTTAAGAACCTAATTAAGAGATCAGGATTAATTACTTGAGATTATGGCCTTAGCTTTTGTTTTCTAATTTTTTTGTTTGTGATTAGCATTATAAACATGAAGTTCTTAATTCCTTGGTGGCTTATGTAAAACCTTCAAGTTTATAATATTATTAACCTTTTGATCTCTAATTCATAATTATTTATTTTAACCAGACCATTTAATTCATTAGCCAATATTTGTTTTTTTCTTTCCGTTTGTTCACTAATTTTCTGCATTTCTTCTAGTTATCAAAAATGTATTAGCACAGTTCTTGCTGAAGGACCCAAGCGTCAACTTGTCATATTAATTATTGACCCCATCAAACATCGAACATGCTTTTGCCTGATTCAACAAGTTGATATAAATATGTAAATACTCACATTCAGAACATTTTAGCGTAAACAGTTGTACAAATGTTTGTGTTTACAAATACATATTTGGACATATTTTCTATGCATGTACGTTGACGCGATAAGTTCATGTATTGTTCGTTTGTGATTCAACATCTTCTCCATGTGCTTCCCCAGTTATCAATATTTACCTTCGGTTTATCAAACAGAAAAAAAAATAGTTGCATTCTCGACTTCTTCCTTTGATCTATATCTCTATTATACTATTTGTCTTACTCTCTTCATATTTTTAACGTTGATACACCCAATAATTATCAGTGTTAAGAGACATATATGATAGCTCCATTTTAGAATATTAACCACCATAAAAGGGTACCTGAGTATTTTACTATGTATAATATCGCCCAATACATACCCTTACTTTTATTTTATCTATAAGTTTTTGTAATCAAAAAGGTAGCATAGGTTATATTATGACACTTTCTGCATATTTATTTCGAATTTATTTAGAAAGTGGTTGTTTGTATAAAACTATGACAAATAATCCTATTAAGCTTTGTTATAAACGTTTATATTCCTAGTTAATTTATTGGGAAATGAAATGATAAACAAATTGATGAAATGAAGAGACCCATGAAGATGCACATGGCATTGCTCCCTCTCTTCCCTATGGGTCCTATTTATCTATATTTTATTTCCTCCAACCAAAGCCAATTATCACTTTAAGTACCAACAAATCAGTATACCGGCAAATTGAGTCCTCTCCATTTTCATATTTTCATTCAATATTATATAACATATTAACATGTACATGTATGTTGTCATTCCAATTAATTTGGTTTGGAAACTATGATTGAAGAAATAAACACCACTGCTAGTGTTTTGCATTTATTAAATATATGACATTTCCTGGCTAGTCATATAAACATTTTACCAAAAAAGAAAGACAAACACAAAAGATGTTCAAAATTATTACATATGTTCTATTACAAACGTCTCACATATTTAACTTAAGTTCATTACATATAATTATTTAGCATATAAATCGTATCTACACACCAACATATATAAAATTCAGATCAAAACAGACAATTAAAAGAAAACGTAGATATGAAACAAAGATTTTCATAGTAAAAACCACAATTAACACTCATCAATGTGTTAATCAAATATATGACCATTACCTCTTAAACTTGTAACTTCAAGCTCTACTCTTGCACTTCTCCATTGCTCTTGGAGCTGAAATACAGTTTACAAATATTAAGCAACTAGAATTCCCCACAATCTTTGGTTATATTTTTTTGAACAACCATGCTTTTACAAATTGGGAGAAAGATTGATTGTTTAGCAAAAGCCAATCTTTGGTTATATATCAATATATATTCAACTCTTTAGACAATGCACTTGCGTGAGACCAATGAATGAGTAGAAAATACGTACCGAGACCAATGGCGTCAGATCCTTTCATGAGACGTAAACGCTTGCATGTATCAACGAACATTCTAATCAATAATAATTTAAACAAAGGGGTTATTAAAATGATCGTGTAAATAAAGCTCTAATTAATTAGATCATACGTAATTAATAAGGAAGGAGAAGAAGAAGACGTACGGCCAAGGGACGTCGCCGACGAGCATCCAATCACCGTCTTTGTCTTCATAAGAGGGAACATAGTCCCAACTATTCACTATGTCCATTACTTTCCTCTCATTCATGAAATCTATCATTCCTTCTTCTCCTCCAACTTTTCCTTCAAAATAAATTATAATGCAAAAAATTTTAGTTATGCAAGTCTATATAGACCCGTTAATTGAGTTGTTATCTTTCAAACTTGGCATTTATGGTGATGCAGTAAATATTTAATAAGAAAAAAATACCCATGGTAAAAGAGCTGAACATGTTGGACAAAGCATTAGATAGCTCGTCGTAGCTCTTATACATCTTCAAGTCGACTTTCCTCAAATACGGTGCTCCGTCCATCGACACCTTCACAAACGCCACCGTTTCCGGGCCACTGCTTGATTTTTGGCACGAGCCCATTACGTTCTTCCGGTATGATCTCACCGGTGGCCATCCCACAACTTGTGCCCTATGAAATTATATATATAGAAAAATAGAAAACGGTTATGTTATACAAGCTTTTGTATGTGAAAATATGTTACATAAACTGTAGAAAGCTATCACCAATCCATTTTTACGTGGTGTTCCAAATATATTCTATTTGCATGAGATTATGGTCTAACTGGTGATCAGATTATACCTTTTGTTTCCCGTGGATTTTCAACCATTTAAGAAAAAAAGAAACCGTATAGACTTGTCAATTAGATAGTTTGAACCTCTTTTTTAAAACTATCTTAAGTGGCTTTTAAGCAAAAAAAAAAAATTATCTTAAGTGGCTACATTTTTGGATTATTTTTTTTCTGCTCATACTACTTAGTCAGATTTTTACTAACACAACAGACTATATTTTTCAGGCATGATAACTTGGAGGAAATAGTTTTGTGTAAATTTTTATTTTACTTTTAAGATGGATAAAAAAATAAATTAAGCGAATATCGCAAAAATAAATAGAGAGGGGAAAATGGTAAAATTACTTGGCAGGAGGCTTGGCTGGATCTTTGGGAGATGAATTATTATCCTTGGAAACAGAAGCCACGACGTCATGACTCTTAGATCCTTCCTTGCTTTCAGGTTCATTGTTCAGATTCAGCTTCAGATCAACCGTCTCCGAGAATCCTCTCTTGGTTCCAGTCACTGGAGCCGCCGTATCACCGCCGGGAAGACCAAGACACAGCTCAGTCTCCCTCAGATTCAGCTCGACACTGCCCATCATTGCTAACCTCTCTTCTTTTCAGTGTTCTTCTTCTTCTTGGGAAGGTGATGAGGAAGATGGAAAATGGTTTTTATAAAAACAAGCAAATAATACAAAGTGAGATGAGTCTCTATTATATATCTCTCTAGGTGGTAGCTGCATGTGTATGTCGTATATCAGAGATATTTGGTTAAATGGGTTATAGACACGTGGATGAATCTTAACCGTTTGATGAGTTGATCTTGAACGATTTTACACTAAGCACATTATTACGTAATTACTATTTAGAATCTTTCTTGGGATATATTTTGTAGGGCGTATATGATTGCATTTGATTAGGACATCCTTAATTATTCTTTCTAGGCTTACTTTTATAAAAATTAAAATAAAGTTCCAAATATTTAAAATGAAATTGAATAATTTAATAGTTCTCATATAATTATTATAAAATTTAAAACCCAAATATTATAATTAAACTACTAGTTTGAAAATATCCGCCATGGCATAAATTGAACCTTCTTGACATTCCTGCAATTCAATAATTTTTTCTTCCCGTATTTCTTATAGTTTCTCAAACTAAACTCATTAAAAATAATCGTGTTTTATTCGTGTTGTTAGCCTTACAATGAAATTAGCATGAATCCTTTTTTTGACTCAAAAATATTAATATATGTTTTTTTTTTTTTTTTTTGGTAAAATGTTAAATATTAATATATGTTATTTTGACTATATAGTTTTTTGATAATATTAATATAGCTAAGTTTGTTTTTCTCCGTAAGATTATTCGCCGGAACCTTCCAATTATGCATATCACATCCACATGATTCAATTATTCATCCCACAATAAAAGCGTAGCCCTCTTGTATATAAATATTCCATACCACCAACACCAATTAAATAAAGTATACAATGCACCTTTTATACTTATTTGTTTAAAACTCACATACTGTATATAGAGAACGAAATGTGTATCTAGACTACAATACTCGTTTGTAATTTGAAGATATAAATAAATATGCATATATAATAGAACACCGCTTTGTACTATTTGACATAGCAATATAACCACTTTTTACTTCTTTTGTACTTTGTATCAAAACATTATAGTTTACAGATTAAATTGATTGTTTAAAACAAAATACGTACATTATGTTTTTATGGGAATACATAAGATTTTGTGTGGTATCCATTAGTTGATATGAGAGCCATGTTATTTTGTTTATAAAATATCTGATTCTAGATCTATGATAAATGGTATACTTTTTTCGTGGATGAAAATCCGTTTGTTGTGAGATAAGCAGTCCCGGAGATAAGAACAGAATGATAGGTAGATTTGTGATGATCTGATATATGATGTTAATGAAGATGATGTGATAGCTTAACGATATCAATTTCGTATGGAAGGAAACGAAGAAGAAGATAAAGTTATCATTTTGTTTTGGTAAAACTAAAGTTATATTTTTCATCCGAAAAAAAAAACGCTTGTAGAAGATACCTCATAAACCAGATTAAAAACTTGAAGAGGAATCTTCCGTGGCCGGAAAAATCATATACATGGAAACTATGATTATAATAATAACAAAATTGTATTTGCATTTTCTTGGACAAAAATTGTATTTGCATTTATATTTTATATTCTAAGGGAATTGAGAGGGGATATGCGTGGCATCAAAATCAAAAAGAGGAAAGTAGAATAACATCACCATAAATTCCAAAACCAAAATTTAAATTAGTGAGAAGAAGGAAAACATGGAAATGCTGAAAGGACAAGTTACATCCAATAAAATTTAGAGGCGAAAACATCTTAAACCCTACTGTTGTTCCTTGATTTGTCTACATCCCTCTCTTTTACCACCTTTTCTCCTTTTGTTCCTATCCCAAAAACCCTGCATGAGTTTTCAAATCAGCAAAGTCCCAAATTTGTGTTAACTTTGTTGGGTCACGTTGTCTTATATATCACATCAGTTTGATGTGTGTGTGTTTTTTTTTTTGTAAAACAATCTGATATGTTTAATAATGCGTATCTAGCTACTTTATCTGATCATATATATATACGGATCACTATGGAATTCACATGATAAGAGTAAGCAGTGAATGTATGATATGAATTCTAGACTGAAAGTACATGACTACAAAAAACGCACACACACACACATATGGATTGTATATGAAACTTTAATGAGACTGAACTAATGCATGCAACCAAATCTATGTATGAATAGTCACAAGAATATATGAATTTATGGAGACAACCTTTTTATTGTTCAAGATGGAGACCACATTTATGTGTGTAATAATCAATATGTATATTTATACATTTACGTTTGTATGTTAAATGCATCCTATCGAAATAAATGACTTATTATCAAAGGTATATATGTGCTGCATCTTAACTTGCTAGATAAGAACGTGTGAGGACCATAACAAGGCCACAACTCTAAACATTATACCACACAATAATCATTTGATTTATTTTTCCCCTTTTGTTTATAAGTTTTCTCATTTAAATTAGTTGTTGGAGTATACTTCTCGCATTTAAAGAGTGCAGCCAACTGACATGCATGCATGCAGTTAAAACGACAAAACCAAATGCTAAGTTAACATTGACTAAACGGTATATTGTGATCTTATGTGAAAGCTACTACTCTTGAGACTCAAACACACACTTTACGTCAACACTTGCTCTACAGTTTACACACAAGCAGTTATTTATCCTCAGTCTTACATATATATAAAATATAGTGATTTTTGTCATTTTATTTCTTCTGCAAAAAAATGATAGTTTATGTAACTAAAATTCAAACTTCAGAACTAATTATTCTAAACCAGCGTACATACATTATTCCGCTTAGAGCTTCTAAACACAAACCTGATTCACACATAAATTATATGCACTTTTTTGTCATAAAAATTATATGCATTTATTGCTATAATTACTGTCATCTAATTAGTCTCTTGTAGTGATCATTTACTTAAATATATTGTTTGTTTCATATTAAAAGTAAATATGCGAGAATCTGCCACTAGACGCTCATGATATATATTCTAAACGTTGGCATAAATCCTAACAATATAGCCTTGTGGTGGGGCTAACTACAGTACCATTGCTTGAAATGTATATTTTTACTTAATTTATAAAAGTAGTTAATTAATTGACTAATTAAACTCGATTGTGCTAATAATTTTTTTTTGAACTTTTTTTCTTATTCATTATCTCCACGGTTCTTCCGATGGTCCACAGATAATATTTGGACAACAAACCACAGATCATTATGTATACATGTTGATGTATATGTAACTGAAGACTATTTATTTGTTCGGGGAGCTTGATTATTTTATAATGTATTCCTATTAGATTTCTTCTTTATAATCCTCGTAAAATGGTAATCAAATATATTGGGATCTAAAAACATATATTTGGGTGATCCCCAAAACTTTTATCAACGTTGATTAATGGAATCCATAAGATAGGTTAATCGTGGATGAGATAAGCATACTAGTGACTTTGGGGATCCCTTTATTGTTCATACTGACCGGTAAAGTAAGTTATTTTCCATTCTTTGGATTCGATGTTCAAATTACAAGGAAGCGGATGCTTTGGCAAATGTGGGAAAGAGAAGATGTTGATGGTTAGAATACGAAAAACACAGGGAAGGTCAATAACAATGTAGAGTTAAAGTAAATGTGTCACTGTTCCAAACCTATCAAGAGAAAGTAGACACTACCTTTTCTTTCGTGTTACTCTCGTTATTTCATTTTCTCCCTCTTTTCAGAGGTATATTTAATCCACCCCACGATATGAAAAAAATAGTAAGAATAGTTAAGTGCAACAAGTCATAAAGATGAGCACCAACAAGCTACTGTCGAAGTGAAAGTTGAAGCTCTTCTTTAAGCTAACTCGTTATGCCTTCACCTTCGAGTGTACATTCTGAAAGTTAAAAGGATCCTAACCTCATTAATTCTTCTTTATTTATGTGCATGATAATGTTTATTGATGTATTGGGTCAAAATAAAATAAAATCAACCGTCATCATTTTATGATAATGTTTAATGGCAATGACACTCTTGCAATAGGTAGCTTGATCTTCAATTATCATGGCATCAGTTTAGTTAGAAACAGGAGATTAGGTTTATTATTTCTTCTGTAATAAAGGAATCAATGCTTCTCATTTATGTACCTTGTGGTCTACTTAATGAACGAAAACATGTTCTCAGAACACAGCCAAATACATTGCCTTTGTGCAACTAAACAAACCTCTTGGTCTCTTTAGCTCGAGTCTGATTCAAGTTTTACCTGGAAGATGATCAAGAATGGGTTCTCTTGGCCCTTATAATGCATGCATAATTTGAGTTGTGAGTTTAGCGCTAAATCCTACCTTAATAGGATCAAAGAAAGGCAACAAGTAATAATAGATTTTAGATTAAACAAGTCGTTAATATTATGACAAGTCTCCTGGCAAGTCGTTAACAGGTCATTTTAGAGGAGGACTTGTATACACCCTACCCTCCTCAACATCAGCAAGAACCCATTCATATTAATGCTATTGGCAAAGATAGATAGAGTAAGTCCAGCTCCAACCAACAACGCCTCTGCTGCAGCTGCTATAACCATAGCGGTTAAGGGTGCTATTCCGGGGCCACGTGAGAGTCTACTGAGATCAGTTTGCACGCCTTGTCAGCTTCTTTGTAAAGAGAAAGATTGGCTACTCCTTCAGTGATGGCTTTTACGTTCTAAAGACAATAATAGCAGGTGAGGTCAGAGATGGTAATTAGTTAATATTAGCTAATAAGAATCTAAGAGGCAAAATTTATTACCTTCATCCTGAAGCTGTTGATAGCATTCTCGACAGTGAGAGTATCACTAGACGATAGTTTGAGAGAATGATCCTTCCATTCGTCTACAAGCTTTTTAAGAAGAGCAGCGCTAGCTTCAAGATGCTCCTTGTAGAGAACATCCCATAGCTTAAAGCAATCAACGTTTTTTGTCAAAACACTGATGGCGATTGCTGTAGCTTCACTGGCTAGAGCAGGATTTCCTGTAAAACAAGCAAAGGGTGGTAAATTCAAACCGAGAGAGAGAGAGAGAGAGAGAGAGAGAGAGAGAGAAAGAGAGAGAGGTTTCGTTTGTTGCCAATACCTTGTCCACCAGCTAATTCCAAGGAAAAAGTGAATATCTGTTCCAGTGCTTTTGCACAAGTAATAATAACATCTGTATAACTACTATCATCTGTTGCAAGGGCCACTTCCTTCAACAAGGGATAAATTGCCTCAAACCTCTCTGTTGCCTCTACTCTAGCGGATGGAGCAGGGAATGTAAGCCGCACCAAGATCTCAAACGAACGAGGTGGAATCAGCCTCTCTTCATGCTTATTTCTAACAGCTCTGCCTAGGAATATACGCCGAGCTGTCGGACACTGGGACAAAAGCCTGATTAAAAGAAAAAAACAAGATTTTAGACATACAAGCAGAGGAGGGAGGGAGGGAGAAATATTAAAAATGGACTCTCACATCTCAACAAACTGCGGGATGAAACCAAGTGAGTGAGAGCTGTAGCACTCCTCGTTATTAGCGACTAGTGGCAGCAAGTTCCATGCCCACGAATGCAAGGCAGCAGTTAAATCATTTGAGAAGGCCTGTGACCATTTAATTAAAAATATTGAGAAACTTGAACAAAACACGCTCTCTCGGTTACATAAAAAAAAAGGATTTTTATCACAATTAATTAACCTGAGCCATCATCCAAACTAGAACCGGGAGAGTGTCCTCCTGGC
>CAKOAT010054045.1:110784-122757 GCA_932364175.1 Eruca vesicaria subsp. sativa
GTTAAAGAAAAAAAAAGTCAGTCAGAGTCGAAACAAAAGTTAAAAACTGACTAAAACACCACCACCAATTCAAAAAAAAAAAAAAAAAAAAAACTGAACCTTAGATTTTTCAGCATTAGGACGTACAACTTCTTCGACAACTCCACGCCGCCATTCAGTGATAATGAGATGATAGGCCCACCGTACAAAGTCACTTAGTGTCTCAGCCGAAAATGATCTGATGAAATTCATTGATATTTCGTAGACAGGCCTAGGAATAAGAGATAACGGAACCTTGCAAAAAAAAAAGAAGATAATCATCAGCCCTAATTAAACCTTAAACCACCTAAGAAGAGAAGGAAGAGTTTTAGATGAGATTCACAAAAGGGTGACTCTCACATGAATGAGCTTGGATAAAGGATACTCCTCGAACATGTTGACGAACGATTGAAAGGATATTTGGGAGAGTGCAATCCCATAGTAATCGATTAATTTCCATAATTTCGATATCAGCCCCTCCGGATCAACCCACCATTCACAACCAATCTAAACCAAACCAAACCAACCAGAATTAAAATTTCGATTCCTGAATTTAGAATATCAATCCGAATATAATCACTTTACCCATAATTCGTCGAGGAAAGTCGAAAGATGTGAGGGATCGATCTTTTTGGCAGCTTCGGACAAAGACAATATCGCCGCCTCCTTTTCAGTTTCCTCCCCCTTTTCGGTTAAGGGTGCTATTCCGGGGCCACGGTAGAGGCTCCTGGAGATCAGTTTGCACGACTGGTCAGCTTCTTTGTAAAGAGAAAGATTGGCTACTCCTTCAGTGATGGCTTTTTCGTTCTAAAGACAAAAATAGCAGGTGAGGTTAGAGATGGTAATTAGTTAATATTAGCTAATAAGAATCTACGAGAGGCATTATTACCTTCATCCTGAAGCTGTTCATCGCATTCTCGACAGTGAGAGTATCACTAAACGATGATGATAGTTTGAGGGAATGATCCTTCCATTCGTCTACAAGCTTTTTAAGAAGAGCAGCGCTAGCTTCAAGATGCTCATTGTAGAGAACATCCCATTGCTTAAAGCAATCAACGTTTTGTGTCAAAACACTGATGGCGATTGCTGTAGCTTCACTGGCTAGAGCAGGATTTCCTGTAAAACAAGCAAAAAGTGGTAAATTCAAATAGAACCACCAAACCGAGAGAGAGAAAGAGAGAGGTTTCGTTTGTTGCCAATACCTTTTCCACCAGCTAATTCCAAGGAAAAAGTGAATATCTGTTCCAGTGCTTTTGCACAAGTAATAATATCATCTGTTGCAAGGGCCACTTGCTTCAACAAGGGATAAATTTCCTCAAACCTCAATGTTGCCTCTACTCTAGCAGATGGAGCAGGGAATGTAAGCCGCACCAAGATCTGAAACGAAAAAGGTGGAATCAGCCTCTCTCTATGCTGATTTCTAACAGCTCTGCTTCGGAATAATGTCGGAGCTTCCGGACACTTTAAAAAAACCCTGATTAAAAGAAAAAAACAAGATTTTAGACATACAAGCAGAGGAGGGAGGGAGGGAGGGAGAAAATCTTAAAAATGGACTCTCACATCTCAACAAACTGCATGAAGAGCTCAAATGAGTGAGAGCTGTAGCACTCCTCGTTATTAGCGACTAGTGGCAGCAAGTTCCATGCCCACGAATGCAAGGAAGCAGTTAAATCATCTGAGAAGGCCTGTGACCATTTAATAAAAATATTGAGAAAGTTGAACAAAACACACTCTCTCGGTTACAAAAAAAAAGAAAAAAAAAGGATTTATCACAATTAACCTGAGCCATCATCCAAATTAGAACCGGGAGAGTGTCCTGGCCTTGATATTTAGGTTTATCCCTCAGCACTGTCGAAACGAAAGTCAAAGCACCAGGTTCAGTACGCAACACCATGGCTAACACAACAAATGTTGCCACCTACAAAAGTTAAGAAAAAAAAAGTCAGTCAGAGTCGAAACAAAAGTTAAAAACTGACCAAAACACCACCACCAATTCAAAAAACAAAAAACAAACTGAACCTTAGATTCGTCATTAGGACGTACAACTTCGACAACTCCACGCTGCTGCCATTCAGTGATAATGAGATGATAGGCCCACCGTACAAAGTCAAGTAGTGTCTCAGACGAAAATGATCTGATGAAATCCATTGATATTTCGTAGACAGGCCTAGGAATAAGAGATAACGGAACCTTGCAAAAAAAAAAGGATAATCATCAGCTCTAATTAAACCACCACCTAAGAAGAGAAGGAAGAGTTTTAGATGAGATTCACAAAAGGGTGACTCTCACATGAATGAGCTGGGATAAAGGAGCCTCCTCGAACATGTTGAGGACCGATTGAAAGGATATTTGGGAGAGTGCAATTCCATAGTAATGGATGAATTTCGATATCGATCGACAATCATACAAATCCTTGTCACAAACAAACAAACCAAACCAAACAGAATTAAAATTCGATTTCTGAATTTAGATGAAACGGATATCAATCCGAATATAATCACTTTACCACCGAATATTTGGCTTCGACTTCGAGGAAAGTCGAAAGATGTGAGGGATCGATCTTTTTGGCAGCTTCGGACAAAGACAATATCACCCCCTCCTTCTCAGGTGCAGCTTCCAAATAAAAAAGCAGACCGGGTTTACTTACCTCAAGCTCTGAGGGATCCCTCTTTTCCGTTTCAGCTTCCTCCGCCTCCGCCTTCGGATTCGATTTGTTCAGATCCTCCATTAGGTTTTCTAGTTCAAACTCGATGAGAGACAGAGAGGGAGAACTGGAAACGAAGCGTTACTTATTTTGATATTTATAGGCGTGAAGCCCGCGGGCCTAAACAGGCTTTAAATGTAAAAATTAAATCTATACTATTATTTCCAAAGTGACTTTTCGCAACAGAACTTCCACGTTAAAAGTTAGAGTGGATAATATCGTTTATACCTTTAATGAATATAATATATAAATTACATACAAAATAAAAACGAATTTAAATTATCGTTTAGGGTTTAGTGTTAATTTTTTAGGGTTTAGGATTTACTTATTAGGGTTTAGAGTTTAGGGTTTAAGGTTTAGAATTGATATTTTAGAGTTTAAGGTTGATTTTTAGGGTTTAGGGTTTAATTTTTAGGTTCTAGAGTTTAGAATTGATGTTTTAGCGTTTAGGGTTAATATTTAATTTAATATTTATTTTATATATATAAAGAACAAGGATATAAAAGTCTTTTATCCTTTAATAAAATGTGTATTTTTGAAAATGTTTCTTTGTTGATGGTAAATATGAAAAGTGGTACCACCAAAGTGGTATAATTGAAATTCTCCCATAATCTTTCAGTTAGTAAAAGATGTATTAATAAAATAATTATAAAATGTTTAGGCGGACGAAACACCTAGTATGTAAATATATAATATACGAGAAAATAATAATAAGTAAGTACATAATTTCAAAAATGGAAATACTACATTAAAAAAATATATACAATATGAAAACTGTAATCCCTATAAAACCATTATAAGTAAATATATAATATCAGAAAAATAAAAAGTATTAATGCATATTTGCATCGACATTAAAAATAGATAAAATAAAAAGTATTATTTTTCGAGAAAAATTAAAAATATCAAAATTTTGTTTTAATGCATATTTACATCGTTAACTGACATAAAATGAAGGTTAAAGAGGTTTGAGACCTTAGATGTTTATGTTTCTCCAGAAAATATAATTTTATTTATTGGGGGTTTGTGCGATGTATAAGTGGTATATGAAATTTAAATAAATTACATGTTGAAAAATTTGAAATGATGTCTATGCACCATGAAAATAATTTCTACATACATTAATACAAATTTAAAATGTTATTGGGTAATTTTCATCAACCATAAAGAGCCTAAACTTTTTAATATAGCATTTATCGAAAACCGATTTTCTGTAGGGATTAGCCCACATATTTTGAGAAAAATTAAAAAAATATCAAATTTTGTTTTAATGCATATTTGCATCTTTAACTGACATAGTATGAAGGTTAAAGAGGTTTGAGACCTTAGATGTTTATGTTTCTCCAGAAAATATAATTATTGGGGGTTTGTCCGTTGTATAAGTGGTATATGGAATTTAGATAAATTACATGTTGGAAAATTTGATATGATGTCATGTACCATGAAAATAATTTTGATATACATTAATACAAATTTAGAATGTTATTGGGTAATTTTCATCTTAAAGAAATTGCCTAAACTTCTTAATATAGCATTTATCGAAAAACTCGATTTTCTGTAAGGGGGTTAACTGACATATTTTGAGAAAAAAATAAAAATAAGAACATTTTGTTTTAATGCATATTTGCATCGTTAACTGACATAGTATGAAGGTTAAAGAGGTTTGAGACCTTAGGTGTTTATGTTTCTCCAGAAAATATAACTTTATTTATTGGGGGTTTGTCCGTTGTATAAGTGGTATATGGAATTTAGATAAATTATATGTTGGAAAATTTGAAATGATGTCATGTACCATGAAAATAATTTTAACATACATTAATAGAAATTTAGAATGTGATTGGGTAATTTTCATCAAAAAGAAAAAGCCTAAACTTCTTAATATAGCATTTATCGAAAAACTCGATTTTCTGTAGGGGCGTTAACCAACATATTTTGAGAAAAATATAAAATATTTTTTTAATGCATATTTGCGTCGTTAACTGACATAGTATGAATGTAAAGGAGGTTTGAGACCTTAGGTGTTCATGTTTCTCCAGAAAATATAATTTTTCTTATTGGGGGTTTGTCCACTAATTAAGTGGTATATGAAATTTAAATAAATTACATGTTGGAAAATTTGAAAGGATGTCCATGTACCATGAAAAGAATTTTAAAATACATTGATATAAATTTAGAATTTGATTGGGTAATTTTCATCAATAATAAAGAGCCTAAACTTTTTAATAAAGCATTTATAGAAAAACTCGATTTTCTGTAGGGGTTAGCAAACATATTTCGAGAAAAAATAAAAAATATGAAAATTTGTTTTAATGCATATTTTCATCGTTAACTGACATAGTATGAAGATTAAAGAGGTTTGTGACCTTAGATGTTTATGTTTCTCCAGAAAATATAATTATTGGGGGTTTGTCCGCTGTATAAGTGGTATATGGAATTTAAATAAATTACATGTTGGAAAATTTGAAATTATGTCCATGTACCATGAAAATAATTTTAACATACATTGATACAAATTTAGAATGTGATTGGGTAATTTTCGTAAAAAATAAAAAGCATAAACTTCTTAATATGACATTTATCGAAAAACTCGATTTTCTATAAAGGTCAACCTACATATTTCGAGAAAAATTTAAAAATAATAAAATTTTGTTTTAATGCATAATTGCATCGTTAACTGACATAGTATAAAGGTTAAAGAGGTTTGAGACCTTAGGTGTTTATGTTTCTCCAGAAAATATAATTTTATTTATTGGGGTTTGTCCGCTGTATAAGTGGTATATGAAATTTATATAAATTACATGTTGAAAAATTTGAAATGACGTCCATGTACCATGAAAATAATTTTAACATACATTAATACAAATTTATAATGTGATTGGGTAATTTTCATCAACAATAAAGAAGCTAAAATTTTTAATAAAGCATTTATCGTAAAACTTGACTTTCTGTAGGGGTTAGCCCACATATTTCGAGAAAAAATAAAAAATATCAAAGAAAATTTTAATGCATATTTGCATCGTTAACTGACATAGTATGAAGGTCAAAGAGGTTTGAGACCTTAGATGTTTATATTTCTTCAGAAAATATAACTTTATTTATTGGGGGTTTGTCCGCTGTATAAGTGGTATATGGAATTTAGATAAATTACATGTTGAAAAAATTAAAATGATGTCATGTACCATGAAAATAATTTTAACATACACTAATAAAAATTTAAAATGTGATTGAGAAATTTTCATAAAAAATAAAAAGCCTAAACTTCTTAATATAGCATTTATCGAAAAACTCGATTTTCTGTAGGGGTTAACCCACATATTTCGAGAAAAATTTAAAATAATAAAATTTTGTTTTAATGCATAATTGCATCGTTAACAGACATAGTATAAAGGTTAAAGAGGTTTGAGACCTTAGGTGTTTATGTTTCTCAAGAAAATATAATTTTATTTATTGGGGGTTTGTCCGCTGTATAAGTGGTATATGAAATTTAAATAAATTACATGTTGAAAAATTTGAAATGATGTCCATGTACCATGAAAATAATTTTAACATACATTAATACAAATTTAAAATGTGATTGGGTAATTTTCATCAAAAAGTAAAAGCCTAAACTTCTTAATATAGCATTTATCGAAAAACTCGATTTTCTGTAGGAAGGTTAACCGACATATGTTGAGAAAAATTTTAAAATATAAAAATATTGTTTAATGCATATTTGCATCGTTAACTGACATAGTATGAATTTTAAAGAGGTTTGAGACCTTAGGTGTTCATGTTTCTCCAGAAAATATAATTTTTCTTATTGGGGGATTGTCCACTAATTAAGTGGTATATTAAATTTAAATAAATTATATGTTGGAAAATTTAAAATGATGTCCATGTACCATGAAAATAATTTTAACATACATTGATATAAATTTAGAATGTGATTGGGTAATTTTTATCAATAATAAAGAGCCTAAACTTTTTAATAAAGCATTTATCAAAAAACTCGATTTTCTGTAGGTGTTAGCCAACATATTTCGAGAAAAATTAAGAAATTAGAAAATTTGATTTAATGCATATTTGCATCGTTAACTGACATAGTATGAAGATTAAAGAGGTTTGAGACCTTAGATGTTTATGTTTCTCCAGAAAATATAATTATTAGGGGTTTGTCCGCTGTATAAGTGATATATGGAATTTAAATAAATTACATGTTGGAAAATTTGAAACGATGTCCATGTAATATGAAAATAATTTTAAAATATATTGATACAAATTTATAATGTGATTGGGTAATTTTCGTAAAAAATAATAAGCCTAAACTTCTTAATATGGCATTTATCGAAAAATTCAATTTTCTATAGGGGTCAACCCACATATTTCGAGAAAAATTTAAAAATAATAAAATTTTGTTTTAATGCATAATTGCATCGTTAACTGACATAGTATAAAGGTTAAAGAGGTTTGAGACCTTAGGTGTTTACGTCTCTTAAGAAAATATAATTTTATTTATTGGGGTTTGTCCGCTGTATTAGTGGTATATGAAATTTAAATAAATTACATGTTGAAAAATTTGAAATGATGTCCATGTACCATGAAAATAATTTCAACATACATTAATACAAATTTAGAATGTGATTGAGTAATTTTCATCAACAATAAAGAGCCTAAATTTTTTAATATAGCATTTATCGAAAAACTCGATTTTCTGTAGGGGTTAGCCCACATATTTCGAGAAAAATTAAAAAATACCAAAATTTTGTTTTAATGCATATTTGCATCTTTAACTGACATAGTATGAAGGTTAAAGATGTTTGAGACCTTAGGTGTTTATGTTTCTCTAGAAAATATAATTTTATTTATTGGGGATTTGTCCACTGTATAAGTGGTATATGGAATTTAGATAAATTACATGTCGGATTTAACATACATTAATACAAATTTATAATGTGATTGAGTAGTTTTCATCAACAATAAAGAGCCTAAACTATTTAATAAAGCATTTATCGAAAAACTCAATTTTTATAGGGGTTAGCCCACATATTTCGAGAAAAATTAAAAAATAGAAATTTTTTATTTAATGCATATTTGCATCCTTAACTGACATAGTATGAAGGTTAAATAGGTTTGAGACCTGACCTTTTTTTGTTTCTCTAGAAATTATAATTTTATTTATTGGGGGTTTGTCCGTTGTATAAGTGGTATGTGAAATTTAGATAAATTACATGTTAAAAAATTTGAAATGATGTCCATGTAAAATAAAAATATATTTAACATACATTAATACAAATTCAGAATGTGATTGGGTAATTTTCATCAACAATAAAGAGCCTAACCTATTTAATAAAGCATTTATCAAAAAACTCGATTTTCTGTTGAGGTTAGCCCATATATTTTGAGAAAAATTAAAAAAATATCAAAATTTTTTTTTAATGCATATTTGCATCTTTAACTGACATAGTATGAAGGTTAAAGAGATTTGAGACCTGACGTGTTTTTGTTTCTCAAGAAAATATAATTTTATTCATTGGGGGTTTGTCCAATGTATAAGTGGTATATGAAATTTAGATAAATTACATGTTGAAAAATTTGATATGATGTCCATGTACCATGAAAATAATTTTAACATACATTAATACTAATTTAGAATGTGATTGGGTAATTTTCATCAACAATAAAGAGCCTAAACTTTTTATAGAGCATTTATCGAACAACTCGATTTTCTGTAGAGGTTAACCCACATATTTCAAAAAAAATAAGAAAAAAATGAAATTTTTGTTTTATTGCATAGCTACATCATGCACTGACATAGTATGAATATTAAAGAGGTTTAAGACCTTAGATGTTTTCATTTCTCAAGAAAATAGAGTTTTTATAGGGGTTAGTCTACTTAATAGATGGTATATGAACTTTAAATAAATTACTTAATAAAAAATTAGAAATGATGCCCATCTACCATGAAAATAAGTTTACCATACATATAAATATGTTTTGGTGTGATTAGTTAATTGTAAATAACACTAGAGAGATTAAATATTACAAATAGCATTTATCAGAAAATTCAGTATTTTCGTAGGGGTTAGCCCACATATTTCAAGAAAAATAAGAAAAAATGAAATTTTTGTTTTATTGCATAGCTACATCATGCACTGACATAGCATGAATATTAAAGAGGTTTAAGACTTTAGATGTTTTAATTTCTCTAGAAAATGGAGTTTTTATAGGGGTTAGTCTACTTAATAGATGGTATATGAAGTTTAAATAAATTACTTGATTAAAATTAGAAATGATGCCCAACTACCATGAAAATAAGTTTACCATACATATAAATACGTTTTGGTGTGATTAGTTAATTGTAAATAACACTAAAGATATTAAATATTACAAATAACCTTTATCAGAAAATTCAATATTTTCGTAGGGGTTAGCTCACATATTTCAAGAAAAATAAAAAAAATGAAATTTTTGTTTTATTGCATAGCTACATCATGCACTGACATAGTATGAATATTAAAGAAGTTTAAGACCTTAGATGTTTTCATTTCTCTAGAAAATATAGTTTTTATAGGGGTTAGTCTACTTAATAGATGGTATATGAAGTTTAAATAAATTACTTAATAAAAAATTGGAAATGATGCCCATCTACCATAAAAATAAGTTTACCATACATATAAATACATTTTGGTGTGATTAGTTAATTGTAAATAACACTAAAGAGATTAAATATTACAAATAGCATTTATCAGAAAATTCAGTATTTTCGTAGGGGTTAGCCCACATATTTCAAGAAAAATAAGAAAAAATGAAATTTTTGTTTTATNATATTAAAGAGGTTTAAGACCTTAGATGTTTTCATTTCTCTAGAAAATAGAGTTTTTATAGGGGTTAGTCTACTTAATAGATGGTATATGAAGTTTAAATAAATTACTTCAATAAAAATTGGAAATGATGCCCATCTACCATGAAAATAAGTTTACCATACATATAAATACGTTTTGGTGAGATTAGTTAATTGTAAATAACACTAAAGAGATTAAATATTACAAATAGCATTTATCAGAAAATTCAGTATTTTCGTAGGGGTTAACCCACATATTTAAAGAAAAATAAGAAAAAATGAATTTTTTGTTTTATTGCATAGCTACATCATGCACTGACATAGTATGAATATTAAAGAGGTTTAAGACCTTAGATGTTTTTATTTCTCTAGAAAATAGAGTTTTTATAGGGGTTAGTGTACTTAATAGATGGTATATGAAGTTTAAATAAATTACTTAATAAAAAATTGGAAATGATGCCTATCTACCATGAAAATAAGTTTACCATACATATAAATACGTTTTGGTGTGATTAGTTAATTGTAAATAACACTAAAGAGATTAAATATTACAAATAGCATTTATCAGAAAATTCAGTATTTTCGTAGGCGTTAGCCCACATATTTCAAGAATAATAAGAAAAAATGAAATTTTTGTTTTATTTTATATCTACATCATGTAATAACATAGTATGAATATTAAAGAGGTTTAAGACCTTAGATGTTTTCATTTCTCTAGAAAGTAGAGTTTTTATAGGGGTTAGTCTACTTAATAGATGGTATATGAAGTTTAAATAAATTACTTAAATAAAAATTGGAAATGATGCCCATCTAGCATGAAAATAAGTTTACCATACATATAAATACGTTTTGGTGTGATTAGTTAATTGTAAATAACACTAAAGAGATTAAATATTACAAATAGCATTTATCAGAAAATTCAGTATTTTCGTAGGGGTTAGTTAGCCCACATATTTCAAGAATAATAAGAAAAAATGAAAATTTTGTTTTATTGCATAGCTACATCATGCACTGACATAGTATGAATATTAAAGAAGTTTAAGACCTTAGATGTTTTCTTTTCTCTAGAAAATAGAGTTTTTATAGGGGTTAGTCTACTTAATAGATGGTATATGAAGTTTAAATAAATTACTTAATAAAAAATTGGAAATGATGCCCATCTACCATAAAAATAAGTTTACCATACATAAAAATACATTTTGGTGTGATTAGTTAATTGTAAATAACACTATAGAGATTAAATATTACAAATAGCATTTATCAGAAATTTAGTATTTTCGTAGAGGTTAGCCCACATATTTCAAGAAAAATAAGAAAAAATGAAATTTTTGTTTTATTGCATAGCTACATCATGTACTGACATAGTATGAATATTAAAGAGGTTTAAAACCTTAGATGTTTTCATTTCTCTAGAAAATAGAGTTTTTATAGGGCTTAGTCTACTTAATAGATGGTATATGAAGTTTAAATAAATTACTTCAATAAAAATTGGAAATGATGTTCATCTACCATGAAAATAAGTTTACCATACATATAAATACGTTTAGGTGTGATTAGTTAATTGTAAATAACACTAAAGAGATTAAATATTACAAATGGCATTTTTCAGAAAATTCAGTATTTTCGTAGGGGGGGTTAACCCACATATTTCAAGAAAAATAAGAAAAAATGAAAATTTTGTTTTATTGCATAGCTACATCATGCACTGACATAGTATGAATATTAAAGAGGTTTAAGACCTTAGATGTTTTCATTTCTCTAGAAAATAGAGTGTTTATAGGGGTTAGTCTACTTAATAGATGGTATATGAACTTTAAATAAATTACTTAATAAAAAATTAGAAATGATGCCTATCTACCATGAAAATAAGTTTACCATACATATAAATACGTTTTGGTGTGATTATTTAATTGTAAATAATTCTAAAGAGATTAAATATTACAAATAGCATTTATCAGAAAATTCAGTATTTTCGTAGGGGTTAGCCCACATATTTCAAAAAAATAATAAAAATAAGAAAATATGAAAATTTTGTTTTATTGCATAGCTACATGATGCACTGACATAGTATGAATATTAAAGAGGTTTAAGACCTTAGATGTTTCCATTTCTTTAGAAAATAGAGATTTTATAGGGGTTAGTATACTTAATAAATTGTATATGAAGTTTAAATAAAGTACTTAATAAAAAATTAGAAATGATGTCCATCTACCATGAAAATAGGTTTACCATACATATAAGTCAGTTTATAGTGTGATTAGTTATTTGTAAATAACACTAAAAAGATTAAATATTATAGATAGCATTTATCAGAAAATTCAGTATTTTCGTAGGGGTTAGCCCACATATTTCAAAAAAAATAAGAAAAAAATGAAATTTTTGTTTTATTGCATAGCTACATCATGCACTGACATAGTATGAATATTAAAGA
>CAKOAT010054156.1:0-33243 GCA_932364175.1 Eruca vesicaria subsp. sativa
AAAAAAAGATTTTAAAGTTGCATAAAAAAATTTAATAGGGCAATTAGATGATTTACAAAAAAATTGTTCAAAGGTTCTATCTTTCATAAAAAAACTAAAATATATTAGTGTAAATATTGCATCTTTTCATTATAAATAAAATTGTGTTTTTTCATAAAAAATATCTATTATTTGAAAAGTTATATCTTTTCATTATAAAAAAAATTGTGTTTCAGAAAAAATAGTTTAAAACTTTAAAAATAGGTTGTAAGAGTTGTGTCTTCTCATAATAAAAATATCTATTAATTAAAAATCTCCAATTAATATTTAAACTTGTGTCTTTTCATAAAAAAAAACTGAATAATATTTGTATTAAAGTTATTCTTTAAAACTATTAAATAAATAAAATCTCTATTTGTCTCAAGAATTAATAAATATATTAATAATATAAAAACCCAAATTAATATTTAAACTTTTCAAAAAGGTATGACAAATATGATTGTGGTTTTTAAAATGAAATATATGTCTCTTGAAAGAAGAGTTGCCAAGTATTTGATGACATCAACAATCCTTTCAAAGGATATTTTTGGTCCGTTAGATCTTAAAATCAAGTAATTTCTGAGGATTATATTTTTTTCCTATAAAAAATGTTGATGTCAGAAGTGGTTTATTATATAGATTTAAATAATTAAGTTTATGTAAATAATATAACAATAAGTTTTTGTTATTGTATTTACTCTTTTTACAAGATTTTTATTTTAATTTAGACCCCTTCATCAAAGCTGCAAGAAAGTTCAATTGTTTAATGTTTCAAATATTTGACCAAAAATGAATATTTTGAGAAGTGTTTATATCATAATCAGATCTAGAATATTTATTTATACACTAGTTACATTTAATTTTCCTAGATATATTACTATGTTAATGACATTTGTTATTATTATTTCATCTGCAAAGCAATTTTATGTGCTTGTATAATGTTGATACTTATCATTTGAGTATATCTTTCTTTTAGTTTTCTTAAGATATTTAATATTTTTTTCTTAAATTGGCATATGTAGGCAGCTAAATTATAATGTAGTAATATTTGTCACATTGGTGTATGACTACATAAACATATCAAAATAATGTTTTTAATAATTATATATAAATAGATGTTATACGTAAGCCACTAACTAGTTGCAATCATATTGTTTTATCATTTCAAACTTTCAAAGCTTTAAAAATGGTCAGTTAATTTGTCAAGAAGCCCGGATAAAAGCATACACATATAGTTTTATGCATTCAGAAACATATCGTCTATATAATGAATTCTTCAAAAAAATCTAATTGGTTTACTTTTTTTTTTCTGTAGGAAGAAGAATGTTGTTTCGTGTTTAATGATGATGATGATATAGGCAAGAGGAAAGCTCTAGCTTATATCAATGGTTGTAAAGGTACATTATTACAATCTAATGGTTATGTTTGAGCCAAAATCTTCAACCAATGTATCCTAATGAATTTTTCATTTTGATAGGAGTTAAATCCGTAACAAGAGGAGACAAAGTCGTTATCGTGAAAGGAGTAGGACTAAATCAGCGTAAAATGGAGAAGAAGTTGGATAAGATTTTTTCACCAAAATGGGGATGTCTATGGTGTTTTTGTTCCAATCGATGATGTGGTGTTTATTTATATTTTCATGTTCTATAAAAGTGTCTGGATTTTTGCTTAACTATTGATTAATTCTGACCTATATTAATCTACTCATATAATGTTTATTTGTTGTTTGTATATTAATCTATTTATATAATTTTAGATAAAAAAAATCAAAAAAAAAAAATCAAAGAGACCTAAGAGATGGAGAAATCTACCAGTAGAGAGTCTCATCCTCTAGGCTTTTACAATATGATCCAAACAAAACTCAAAAAAGAACATGCAAAACATCTACTATTACAATAAACGTTGTTGTCTTCCTTCTTAGTCACAAGATACAGATCAATGATAAAACAAACTACCACCACTTCTGGTAATACATTCACAGTCAAAATTGGTGAACTGGACAGTTGTCTACACTTTAGTAAGATTAATTCAACAGCCCATTGTAAGCTCACATGCTCTTGAACTCCTGGTTGCAATCTCCACTTCCTCAAACATCTGATGTCTGCGCACCAAGCTGACTGCAACAGGAGGATAAATAGTTGCAGTCACTAACCGCTTCGCATTGTTCAAAATATAAACAGCCACTTCTTTCTCAACTTTTGTTCCTTCATAGTCTCTCCACTCAAAAGTCCTGAGATGTAACAACAAACACTCAGGAACACGCCTCGGCTGGATCCAACGAACCTTACGGTACTTAAGTATCCCATGGTCCTGCAATCAAAATACATTTCACTATTAAACCAAACATGATTGATTGAGAAAATTTGGGTTTAGAGAGGAGAAGAACGTACCAGGACAAGCTTGAGAGCTTGTAGTTTAGGAGAATGTTGGAGCAAACTCACAAGCATATCCGTCCAGCTATCATCACATGAACATAGCTCCAAACGTACAAGCTGAAACAAAACTGTACCACGAGGATACCGAGCCTGTATACAATGATAATAAGCACATGATTTAAACAGTTTCAAAACTAGTTAAATGATATAAAAAGCTTACCTCATCAGCTAAGCATACACAAAGACGCCTAACAAAGGTAAAAGACTCCAGAGCATTGGCATGGTAAGNCACATGAACATAGCTCCAAACGTACAAGCTGAAACAAAACTGTACCACGAGGATACCGAGCCTGTATACAATGATAATAAGCACATGATTTAAACAGTTTCAAAACTAGTTAAATGATATAAAAAGCTTACCTCATCAGCTAAGCATACACAAAGACGCCTAACAAAGGTAAAAGACTCCAGAGCATTGGCATGGTAAGACATAGATTGAAGATTTGCCACGACAAGTTTGCGGAAACTACCAAGCAGCTCAAGTTCACCAAAGTAATCCACAATGTTCAACTTCTTCAAAGACTTGGAGGAATGTATCACAAACAAATGGTCATCATGTGGTGTCTCTGGGACAGTGTTAACAGATAAACTCTGTAGGGAAGGCAAGTCAACAATGAAAGCCACCACATTGTCTTCAGGACAAGTCTCCACAACTAAATCTTCGAGGACAGGACAATTCGATATAACTCTGGAGAAAGATTCATCATCAGAGTAAATGACAGAGAGAAGTCTTAACTTCACGAGGGATGGGAAGGTAAAGTGTGAAGGAACATCCAAGAGAATCACTCTATTGAGTTCTAAAGACTCGAGTGTTACACATCTAAAAAACCTACTCGGCAACAAAACAAGACAGTGATCGTAATAAAAACATATTTTAATGTCACGCACGAAGCGATCTACAGCGATTCTAACCCATAAACCAATCTCGGAAGGGCTACATTCTGAGGTACTGTTGAGATGAAAGCTTTCTAGAACTGATGCTTTGTGTAATAGCAAAGTTCCAGACACAAACTGTGACAGAGATCTTGTGTTGTGATTCTCGTTAGCCTCTTCATCTTCATCACTGTCCTGATCCTCTTCTGAGAAATCATCGAAGTTAAGTCTTGGCACCTCCTCTGAGAAATCACCAAAAAGAAGTCTTGGCACTAGTGTCCAGAGAGACAGCCATCGTTTAGACAAAATGCTTGTAGAGACAGCATCTTTGGTCGGGACGAAGGAGAGAATCTTGATGAGTAAATCATCTGGCAACTGACTTAACTTATCCATAAGAGCTCTTGAAGCAATAGAAGACCAAAGTGATATCTACAGAATCAAGCCGAGAGATACCTTAACAACTTCGAAGAAGCCATATTCAATCGTTCTTTCAGAAGAAAACCTAAATCCTAAATTGATTTTGCTAAGGGAAATTTTCACCAATAACCATTAAAGAAACTATAATTAGGAAAATAGCCCAGAACAAAGTAGTGAGTAGAACAAGTTAGGGACAGGCTGGAAAAAAACGAACCCAACCGAGTCAAACAGAACTAACCGAACCAAACTAAATTAAACCGAACTGAGAAATCAATGTTTTTGTTATTAATTAAAATTAAACGTATTAGCCATATATAATATATTAAAATCTTAATACTAAAGTTACTATCAACTTTATCAACGATGTTGAATTTTCTTAATTTTCTATTTAGTTTAGATAATTTTGATTTGATTGTGTTCTTATTATTTTGTTGTGATTTTAAAAGATTTTTGTTTCAGTTCTATATTAGATTTAGTTTACATAGTTTATTTGATCATAGTCACCAATAAAATGATTTCATAACCGTACCTTTATGTTTTAAAACATGATTTCTCTTAGAAAAACTAAACTAAGGGAATTCGATTAAATCAAACCAAAACACCACCAAACCGAATACAAACCAAATCGAATATGAATTGAATCGAAACCGATCCAAACTAAATATGGTTTATTTTGGTTAGACAAATTTTCAGACCGAATTAACCATACCGAACCGAATCCAAACCGATAAAATAACCGAAATGCCCACTCCTAAATTAACATGTTATATATTATCAAGTAGTTGGACAAAAATATCCATAACTCTTAAATTTGGTGGACAAATTAATTCTCCAAAACTCATCTCTCTCTCTCTCTCTCTCTCTCTCTCTCTCTCTCTCTCTCTCTCTCTCTCTCTCATTTATACTTTTTTTACTTGTTACTAAAAATTTCATCTCATGTGTATTATTTTTCCTTTAATCCTTCTAATACAATTTTATAAATAAAAAATTCTATTCAAAAATATATTCATTTTTCTACATATGCTATAACTTGTTTTCTAAAAACAGATATATATTTCTCAAAAATATGAACATGAATTGAAATTTTTTTCTAAGAAATCTGTGTGAAAATATTTTTACAATAACTTAATGTATTTTAAGTTATCATTTCCAAAATGAAAAAAATAAATTATATCCTATCTTCTCTATTTTATAGTTATAATCATCATGTTAAAAGGCAATTATTATATTGAACTAATATGATAAAATTATATTAAATTGATAAATTGATAAATTTTATTTTCAGAAATATAAACTATTTATTTTAAAAATATGATAAATCATATATTTAAATGTTTATATAACTATTTATACAATATTTTTATAATTTACATGTTATATTAATCAATTATTTAAGACCGTATGTATTTTTCATTTCTTATTATACTTATTTTATTGTATTTAGAGTTAGTTATTAAGCAAATTATTATATTCATGAGAAAATATATTTGAAAATTATTTTCTATCTCTTTAATTTATGGTAAATTCTGACTCGTCCCAAAGCTGGATTTTTTTTACCAATATTTTATGCTTATTTACTTTAGATAATATATTATGTATATACAAAAGTATAAGATATGTTATTTTTTAGACATGTATTATCTAGTTTGCTAATTTTATGTTGTTCTGTAAGATATAGTTTTGCTAAAAATATATACCACTAGTGTTTTAAAACAAATATTTATGTATATAAAAGTGAAAACAAACATCCGTGGAGTTACGCGGATCAAAATCTACTTAAATTAAGATATTTAAAACATGAATCTATATCAATTGGTCAAATTATGGAAACCCAAAAATCAATACAATTAAAACAGAAGCATTTTTTATCTACTTGCAAGTAATTTATGTATAATCATTACATTAATTTAATTTTAGGTTATATTACGTACAATAAACTTAGTTATTATTAAATAAACACATAATATTAGTATATTATTTAATATATTTAAAATAAGATATCAAAAACATATTCTTAACTACTTTTTAGATTACATTTTAACAATATATTTAATATATTTTATTTTAAAAATAAATATTTATTATTTTAATAATAAAAAGTTTAAATAATATTAAATTTAATTACACATGAATATTAACTCATTTTGATTTATAGAATAAGAAATAATCTTCTATAATATTTATATACAATATTTCATATTTGTAATTAAAAATTACACTAAATAATAACTATAAAATAACTTAATCTATTTTTATAAATTATAAACTAAAGGAATTACATTTACAGAAGAACATATATTTATATAGTTTACAACGTACTTCAACTTATTAAAATAAAATACTAACATAAGATATTTAAACTAAGAAACAATTTTATATTTTAATATACATATCTAAATTAAAAAAATTAGGATATAATGTAATATAAATTACAATACTAAATTTAGTTGACATTAATATTATTTCATTATATGGTATATGGAACAATACATAATATGTTTACAATTATAGTTTCTTGCAGATTATTTCATAAAAATGTAAATAATAAAAAATATATTCATAATTTCATATTATACGTTTAAATTTTTTAAATATAATTAAAGTTAATATGAGCCGGTTTCTATAAATATTATCTTATTTTCATAAAAAAAAATTTATACAAATTTTACTTTAGTTAATATACTTTTTAAACAAAAATTTCTTTATAAAAGTACATATATATATATATATATATATATATCTTCTTATTTACAAGGTAGAGTATCCTATAGATTTAGCTTTTTGTAAAGTCAGAACGTCATTAATATGATATTAGCAGTTTTAGCCACAAAAAAATACATATATATAATTTATATTTTGGGTAGATAAAATTTTGAATATAAATTTATAAACCATCTAAATTAGGTTTTAAGTTGAACTTGAGCAATCAAGTATTCTTTAGAATACGGGTTGGGTAATTTAAATTTTGATTCTAATTTATATCACATCCTTGATCTCATTGTGATAAATTTGTAAATATGGATTGAGGTTTAGATATAGCACATTGGTTTTGGTTCTAATTTGTATCATATCCTAAAACCATAAAGTTTTCATATCTTGTTAAAATGCAGTTTATACTGGTTTGGTCCGGATATATCCAAAAGTTTAATCCAAACTTTTAAAGCAAATCATAAGAAATAAATAGATATTTTTATAGAAGTATATATTTAAGGTACTTTTTTAAATTTAAATATTAATTTTTAGATATCATTCAAAAATAATTATAGATTCAAATTATATTATATTTATGTTTGTGATTAATTTGAACATTCAGATCCATTTTTCAAATATGTACATGTTTTCGGCCGGTTATTGGTTAGGATTGGCTAATAACACTTCGGTTTTGATATGTTATATACCACTACCACCCTACAAGATCTCTTATGGCATCTTTTTACATTTAAGATCGGGTATGGATAGGGTTTTTGTAGTTTGGGTTCGGCATGGACTTTGTGTTATGAATTTTATGTTCAAACATATTTTAAATAAAGAGAAAAGACTATTTTATAATGTTTTCACTGAAAATTTATTCTGCGCTTTCAAACCGCGGGTCAAAATCTAGTCTTCTCTATTAAAAGAGAATTACAATTTTATCTACTGAACAAAAGTCATTTTGGACCATTTCATTAATTATTTAATATGACATATTTGGTAATTAATAACAATATTAATAATATAGAAATTTAAACATAAAAAATCTGTTGGGAATAACTCTAACAATATCTTACTAAAAAGTTTAAATATTTTTATAAAATTAATTACTATTCAGTTTCTTGATTAAATATTATTATAAATTAATGTTAATTAAAAATACAATTATATGCTATATGTTCCACAATTTATAATTATAATCTATATCATTTTAATTTAGAAATGCAATATGAAATAAATGTAATAAAATTATATTAAATTAGTAAAGTAACCTATTTTATTTTTATAAATTGTTTTCATTTAAATAAACATCACTCACTTTTAAAATGGGTTAATTTTTAAATCATATAACATTTTTATAAAAAAAATAATTTTTAACATATATTTTTCTAACTTAAAACCATATATTATCAAAAATAATTATATAAGTCTTCCAAAATTATTATGATAAATTTCATTTTTTTCAAAAGATAAAATAATAGGTCGTAAAGTATAATTTTTGAAAAGCAACATGAAAAAGCAATCTATTTTAAAAAATTGAAAATTATAATATTTTAAAATCTTAAATTCATTAAAAATAATACTAACTTAATACTGTAACGTAAAACATCATATATCGATAAAAATACTTAAATAATATTATAGATGTTGCTATGTATAAAATTTATTAAAATATTAAGGCTAAACTACTTAAACAGAATAATGTATTGGCTTATAAAATCATTCAATATACTAAAATGATAGATGCTAAAGTTTATTTTTAAATAAAATATCAATACATAAATTATTCTAAACTATATCATTTATGTAGTATAACTAAATAAATTTCAAACATTGTATGCAAACTATCGAAATAAAAACGAACATATTTTATACGTGATTCTCTATTTGATTATTTTAAATTATGAACCTATTGTACTGAACTCAAAAATATATTAGTATGTAGTAATAGTTGATAACAAAGTTAATGCATACAAAATTTTATTATTTATTAATTAGATCATACAATGTGAGCACTAAAATGTAAATCATATATCTAAAATGTTTAGCTATACATTTATAAAATGAAAAATATACCCGTCAAACTCTAGTTAGATAATTAAATGGACAGGCCGAATCTATACATTCCTGTCACACACTGACACACATGATGCAATATTTTTATGTTTTGGACGTCAATGTGCCAAAATCACTGCTTATATATCTATATCCAAAGCTACCTTATAACAATATTTATTGGTATTATTCCTGGATCCAAAAACCGGTTAACATGTCTACTTTTTTTTTCTATCACAAAATTACATTTCGTCGAATATTAATCATAAGAGCATAACTAGTTAGCAATCAAATAAAATAAAATAAAAAATAGTGCTATCTCTTAACATTAATTAGCACTAATAGCACCGCCAATGGGCATAACATTTATGGGAAATGCATATAGAGGAAGGAGTGAGCTGGCTGAGGATAAGGGCTAACACTATTTGTTTCTTTCAATCCTTATCTTCTTCTTCTCCTTTCCGATAATAACAAAGATTTGATTTGCTATGTTAGCAAAAAGGTTTGATTTGTTATTGTTCTTTGTATTCTTTCCTTATGTAAAACAAACAAATAAAGCACACATACGGAAACAGAAACTCAAATATAAAGATCCCACACTATCTTCTATGAGAAAATATTGATTGTGATGGACAAGTTTGGTTGGTCCTTGTCGTCTTCTTCTTCTCCCGTCAGCAAGAACAGTGACGATGAAGGCGGAGAAAATAAAGCTGAATCTCCTTACAAGGGTCCTCTTGATATGATGGAATCTCTCGAAGAAGTTTTACCCATCAGGTTTTATTTTTCATTTTACTAAATATTTTGTCTGAATATTGAAATGTTTGGTTTCTCTTTACTAAATATTTTGTCTGATTCTTGTTGTGAAATCTCTCTGACGTGTTGAATACAACAAAACAGGAGAGGGATATCCAAGTTCTACAACGGGAAGTCAAAGTCTTTCATGAACTTAAACGAGGCTGAATCCTTGTCGATGAAAGATTTAGGGAGGCCAGATAACCTTTACAGTCGTCGCCGGAGAAATCTTCTCAGTCACCGGCTTTGTTGTCGCGGTGGAATCTCGAAGAAACCCCTCAAGGCCAACTTCACGGTGGTCTCATCCTGTGGCGATGATTCGTCTTCAGCCTCTCATTTAAAACATCAGCATTGACTGACCACTGATAGAGTTTCTTGCGGATTTTTTTTTTTTTTTTTTTTTTTTGGAGAGTTCAAATTTTAAAATAAAAACGGCTGGATTAATAAGAAGATGACTCACCCTCCATTTTAATTCTAAAAACCCAATGCCTATGGGTACTGCCTGAACTGCCCTTATTATACTTTTCCTAATCAACGTAATAAAAAAGTTGAAACTGTCTTTCATAAATCCGTGTGCTCGCCGCATCCTGAGCTCAAAATAAAAAAAGAAAAACAAAAAACAAAAAGAAAAGAGAAAAAAAGAAAATCCGTGTGCTTAACGGTTTCGATTTTCTACAAGGCATGCCAGACAGTCTACGTACTACTACTGTTTTGTATGAAAAGATTATTTTATTAATATTTGTGTTTAAAGTTTAGTGATTATTGTTTGGTGACATTATTTAAGTATTAACAAATTGTTAGATTTGGATGATGAGAGTTAATTAAGAAATACGGTAGACAAGATGAAACGGGTGTTGCAATATCATGAAAGTATATATATATATATATATATATATATGAGAAAATCCTACCATACACGTAGGAAGTATCACACAACACTTCAAACTTCACCTTATTTTCTTCTTACATAACACTTGCACAGCAAATACATCTCCAAGATGATCTTAAAATCATGAAGCCCTGGTTTGAGTTTCAGCTTCAAACTCTCTCATAAACTTGACAACTCTATCAATCTCCGGTACCACATTCTTCACCGTGTCATCAGACAAGAACTCATTGGCCCATTTACATAAAGAAGGAGTTTTTGATTTGTCTAAAATATTTTCTCCTTTAAGGTTCTCTCTAGCTTTTACGATAACCAAGAAGCTTCCGAGGCAGATGTCCATAAAACCGATCACTTCACCGCCAAAAAAGCGTTTCCCTTTGCTTATAGAAATAAACGCATCCTCGAGTAGCAACAGCCCTTCTCCCACTTCCTCCATGCCTTTCGCTTTGGCGTTTTCTGATTTGGTGATCGTAGTTGCAATCAAAGTTGGAAACCACTGCTTTTTAAAACAGTTTAGAGAAAATATATTTAGCTCATGTTTCATAGAAGTTAGTACGAGTTGAATAATAATCATTGGATAATCAAGCTTATTGAATCTTTAAATTAAAATATTAGTACGAGTTGGAATATGTTTGAGTTGAAAAGAGTATTATTATTTTATTTTATTTTATTTTATTTCCAAAGAATGTTTTAGAAATATACATATACTAATTAGAAGAGCATTGTTAAATATACTAATTAGAAGGGTTAGCCAAAAAGAAAAGTAGTCAAACACACGTACTTAGACAATAGACTAGAATATCATGTAATTTACTTGGTACGTTTTAGCCCAAATCACCTAACTAATAGCACAAACCTTTGTGATCAGCGAAGGTGTAACGAGAGAGTGAATAAATTGTTAAATATACGAACCTTGTCATCAACGAAGGCAGACCAGAAGCGAGCGATGGCACGATCATGAGGATAGAATGGTAAAATGGATGGTCGAGATGAATTCCACGTCTCGTCGATGTATTCAACGATATTGAGAGACTCGACAACCGCTCTATTATTGTGAATGAGAACCGGAACTTTCTTGTGAACCGGGTTTGATTTGAGAAGAAGCTCACTCTTGGAACCGAACAGATCTTCCTCAAAGTAATCGTAATCGATGGATTTGAGACGAAGAGCGATCTTTGCTCTTGCCACGACCGGACTGTACCATGTTCCCAAAAGTTTCACTTCCTCTCTCTCTCCCATTTTTTTTTCTTTCTTAAATTATTTTTTATTCGGTCTAATTAATCGGTAATGAAGACTTATAAGAAGAAGAGGATATTCTAGTGGTTGAGCCCAGTTTCGTGTCCTCCACGGCTCTTTTGGTCTCCGTCTTTTGTCTGCTTCTTTGTTATAATTGTTTTTTCTTCTTTGTTATATTTGTTTCAAAAAAAGAAGAAGGAATTTTTGCTAGTGTTTCAATTTTTTTTTTTTAGATAATATTTTTTTTCTTAATATAATCTTATAGTCATTTCAATAATGAATTTTCTAGTTCGTGATGGTTAATTAGTGTTTCAGTGTTGGATGTTTACAATTTTATTAATTTTGTTGAAAAGAACTTCAAAGCATACCAAAACTCTAAAAAGAACCATAGTACAATAGAGTGAAAATCTGACCATAGCCTCTGACATTAATCGAATCTAATAACGAAGTCAATATTTCTAAGAAAAATTATCATAGTGTTTGGGGAAAGGCAAAATATTAACCAAATTTGACATGATATTAATAGACTGATAAGTCTCTCGGTGCTGTATTAGAACTTGGAAGGAAAAAGGGGGAAAGAAGTGTTCAGAGAAGCTTAAGTTGACCGACAATAACTTAAGAGCTGAGCTGATATATATATATAAATATATAGACAGTGGTGTCACCATACTATCATGCCCGTCATTAATAGTTGTTCCGATGTGGATGGTATTGTTGTGAAACCATAGGATATGTTGGAATTCCTCATCAATATTGTCAAAGGGCGGTTAGAGTTCGTTGTAAAGTGGGTTGGGTTTCCTCCCAATGACAATATGTAGGTGTCGATTGCTGACTTTCTGACGCAGTTTTCTTAGTATAAGTTGGGGGGAAGCTTAGTGACAAAACAATGGGTATTGTAAGCCCCACCAGTGCTATATTAGAAGGAAGAAGATTTAAAGCTAATGACACAGTTTTCTGTTGGTTCTTAATAGAAGCTAATGAGATGATTCCTAGAAAAGGAGTTGTTGCTGTCATTTGGTGGATTTAAAGCTTTCATTTGAGAAAGGAGATAGTTTTGAGGGAGCAATCTGAGTTATGCCAGTTGTTTTTATGTTTATATTATCAAAGTGTAATCAATTTCGTTTGTCAATTCAATAAAGGTTTTACAAAAATTTGGATTGAGTTTGTGTGAGGCTGACAGAAGAATTACATCTAAACTCTATCATAGACAACCCCAAGACAAGACACTAGTATTACTACATACTGAGTAATCACAAACTTGTCCCATTTCAATTTTTCTAAAAAAATGACAACATTTTATTTTGTTTCTGATATTAAAATCCAAATTTAGTGTAGAAGTAGAGAAAACAACTTTGGACACAAGGCAGTTTATAAAGAAAGACCCTCACACAGTAAAACCTTACATATTATCTCAGATTAAAATTTTCGAGGTGTTTCAGTTGACCAAGAGATGAAGATAGAGCTTCAAGAGTACACTCCTCACCGTTGAATATGATTGAGAGACCCCTTAGCCTTGTCATATTGTGAAGATCTGTGACACTGCTATGCTTAGTTGAGAAATTCCCAAGTCTCTCTAAGTTGATAAGATTACCTAATTCCAACTTTGTCCCATCTTGTAATTCCCTCGGTAAACTAAGGTACCTCAGTTCTCGTAACTCCTTCAAGAAATCTGACATGTAAACTTCACATCTATAATCTACATCAAGATTCAAATAGAGCAGAAACTTTAGATTTTGGATAGAAGAAGGTAGATGAGTTATCCATGCACGGTGTAAACATAAATATCTCAAGTGAATGAGGTTCCCAACGCCAGAGGGTAACTTCCCTCCTTCAAACTTGGCTCCAGAGAGATCTAAGACTCTCATCAACTGTAGTCTAGTAAAACATAACCTTGATGCCATCCAATTGTCCGAGGTGGCACTATGGGTCAATAAGAAAGATCTAAGTTTTGGATTTTTTATGTACCCCTCCACATGAAATTCAAAGTCAGAAGACTGTATGACAAGCCTGCGGGAACCAAGAGATTGAGATGTTGCAGTTGAGGTACCTATATCAACAATATGCACAAAATTTTCTTCTTTAGCTTTATGCAAACAAACTTCTCTCATCATGTCATGCAACTGACATGTTTCAAATCTTGACGTACGAAAGTCTTTTTGAGAAACAACCATGTTTCTCTTCACCAATTCGGCTATGAATCCATCTGCAACCTCTTGGATGGTTGCTCCATCATAATACCTCAGCCTCGGTATTCCCTCTGCAGCCCAATAATAAGATAGTTTCCCTAAATCTACTGCATAGTCTTCAGGAAAATGGGCAAGGTAGAGGAAGCAGTGCTTCAAATAAATAGGAAGCTCTTCAAAGCTCAAATTCAGAACATGGTAAACTGAATTGATGTTGTTTTCCTCGAAGCTAGTCCCTCCAACGATGTAAGATCTAATATTTTCATATATCCTTTTCCACTCACGCAATGTGTATTGTGCAGCTAACAACCCTCCTAACACTTTTACTGCCAAAGGTAGTCCTCCACAATGTTTGATCATCTGCTTTCCCATCTCTTCCATTTCTTCATCTACCTTATACTCTAGACAACATCAACATATTGTTAATTTACATGAATGTGTTAGAATGATAGACGCGTTGGCCATATAGTATTAAAGAAAATGCAATAGTATCAATTTGGCCATGTGCAAATCGGATTAAAAGCTCTGAATTAAAAATGTTATAAATAGACCAAATATTTTTACAAATCACAAAATGTCTCGCGCTTATAAAATAAGGGTCAGAATCTAGTATACTATTAAAGAAAATGGAATAGTATGAATTTGCTTGATTATGATCAACAAGGAAAACACAAATTAATTAAAGCGTACCAGTAGTGTTTTTAATAGGAAATGCTATCCTCTGGAAAAGTATCCAACTTTGTTCAAGAGTTAGACAATCTGGTTTAAAGGTAAAACAGTTTGGATCTGCTCGTACTGCGACACCCTCATTGCGTGAAGTAAGTAGAACCTTCCAACCTATGTAAAATAGATTTGTTTTATTATACTAAGAATTTATATGCTCGTAACGGGCCTCCCTCATTCTAGTTTTGCCTCTTCCTAATCTTATCCAAAAAGAAAATGTTAAAATAGAATTATATAATGTATTGTAACCTTTTCTGCGTGGAAACATTGGTTTTATTATGTCCCAGTCTTCTTCTCTCCATATGTCATCAATGACAATCAAAACCTTTTCTGTTTCAAGAACTTGAAAGAGTTTTTCTTGAAGTTCGTCGTTTGTCATCTCTGAGACTTTACATTCTGGCCTAAGTTTCCGCAAGATCGTCTGCCACACATACTTCCTTGTAAACTGTTGTGAAACACAAACCCACGCAAGTCCTACAAAATGACATTTTATCATCTCATGATTAAAAACTTCTCTTGCGATGGTGGTTTTACCAATACCACCCATCCCTGTTATAGAAACCACCTGGCTACTATCCTCCTCCATCAAATAGCTTACAACAGTAATGACGTTTTCCTCCAACCCAACCAGGACGCTTTCATTGTCGCTAGAAAATGTTTGTCGCATTTCCCTTTGTTTTTCTCGTAGAGAATGTATATACCCTTCATTGACAATGACCTGTTGTACTCCAAGACTCTGCATATCACGGATCACCTTAGAGATCCTCTTACTTATGGCTTTCATATCGAAAGCAAGTCCCATGCGTCTTAAAAAACTGCAAGAAAGTCTCTTCACGATATTCCTCTTGCCACTTGTTTTTCCTACTTCTTCCTTTTGAAGAAAGGTTTCAACGATGTCTTATGAGTCATAAACAATTTCTTTGATCTCTTTGATAGTGTTTCTCACCATAGCACTTTCATGTTTCTTGGCATCTGCATCTTCCAAAAAACACCTTAGCATATTCAGATCACTCTTTAATTCATCTAATTGCCCTTTCACTCCATGAAACCGATCAGATTCTCGGACAAGGAGGTCCCAGAGCTTTTCGACTCCATATGATAAAAGTGTCTCGGCCATAACTCTCCCCTGCATAACCACGAAACAAGTAAGTACTCAATAACCACTAGAGGGAAAATCCATGAGTTCATAATATTGCAAACTTCAAAGACTAAAATAAACTATTATTTGGGATTTATTCCAGATCTTTATACAGAGACAGACATAAAAAGAAATTATAAAACAAAAAGATCGAAAGGAATAAACAAAATTATAATCACCTCCTGCGTCCAGCTGGCCTGTACAAGATTACAAAAGATGTGTGTGTTTTAGCGTTTCGTTAGAACTTGAAGAACTCGGGTTAAGATCATAGACCAAAGAAAAAAACTCTGGTAAAGACCCCATAGAAGACTTGACACTAAGTCAACACTAACCGACAACCAGCTGTCCAACACCCCTATAATAGGGTGCTTAAATTTTTTTATTTTTTTCTGATTTTTTTAAAAAAATTTAAAAACAAACCGAACCAGCACGTATCTGTGTAATCCGCGAACAGTACAAGCATCAAAGAAAATTGGATGTTTATTTCACTGGATTATGTCTTTATTTGTGTATTTCACGTGTCAGTGAGACCCGCTAACAATGCAAGCATCAAAGAAAACTGGATACTTATTTTGCAATTGGAAGCACTGAATTTTGTCTTCGGGCAATTTACCAAATAACTATAGCAAAATTCAAAATTAAAGATATAACCATAAGGAATGTGATGTGACAATTAACGCCGTTGTTGGACGATTTTCGCCTTTCACACGCCTACGCGGCTGTAAGAGGCGAGTGAGCAATGCGAGACAATATACTATGATGCATATGCTATAATATAGTCAGTGAAAACAAACCATAAACCATGAATCCAAACCATTAACCCAATATATATATGTTATATACTATACTATAGTATATATTGGATAGTACATGGAATACAATAACACACAAAGCAACTTTTGAGACTAACATCCAAAAGGGGTACACTATGTTGAAATGCGACTATATATATGAAGCTAAATATTCAGGTTTTTTGAGAGGAAACATATTAACATGCACGAAATACAAAATGAGAAGAGTGACACATTTCTAAAGTGAATTTACATACTATACTATTGACAAGTACTAGTATAGAAAATATAACATCTTACCTCACAAATCACCTACAAAATTACATTCCATTTACAAAAGAACAATCAAGCATAGGGTCTATCAAGCATGAAACTGTGTTTGTTGTTGATAGGTAAAACTGTGTTGATTGTTAGTAGGTAAAATATAGAGGGTGAGGGAGGGGAGAGGGAGAAAGGGATACATGGACATGGACATGGACATAGAGAGGGAGAGAGAGAGGGAGGAGGAGTGGGAGAATGAGAGGAATCGGTATACTGTTACTATACTATTGATTTTTATCATATAGTATAGGCTTATAGTTCATCCTTCACTGTTGCGCCCAGCCCCGCCGTAAACTACTTCAATTAGATCTAATGTATTACAATTACAGTTTAAACTATTATTTTCATAGTTGAAGAATATAACTCTGATTTCCGCTTCCTTCCGTCACCGAAGTTTTGACGCCTCCTCGATCTCTCTCGTCTTTTTCCAGTTTCTAACCCGATATAATGTATTACAACTACAGTTTAGAAAACGAAAGTTACGATTCACTTCCACGCGCAAGCTGAGGATAAAATGGGGAATAAAAAGAAAAAAATCAATTATATCATAACTAAAGCCTTGCTATGGTTATTTTTTTTTTTTTTTCTTATGGCTACTAGGCCTAATTCCCCTTTTGTGTTTAAGCTAGCGCCCCGGATGATGATGCTCTAAGATGACGGGAAAAGGGCATATTTCTACTCAAACAATTTCAATCGTGCCAAATACAACCCGAACAATTTATCAGTGCCAAATACGACATGAACTACGTTATAATTCAAAAAAACTACCTGAAATTTTTAAAACGTGCCTAAACCTACATTGAGTAACATTAGTTAGTCAACCGTTAAAATGATAAAACGACGTCGTTTTGATTTCACTATTTTTTTTTAAAACAGACACATCAACCACTAGACTAAAGAAATTTGTTGTTACAATACTACCCATTTGCAATTATATATGCTACTATACTTTTTCATCTTCTCTAATTAAAACTTTGGTTATTATTATTTTTGATTCTTATAAATATATTAACATGATTTATAATTATATCATCTTTAATAAGTTTATATTATACTAAAATATAAATAATAAAATATTTATATTTATACAAAATTAAAGGTATTTTATATTTCGTACCTATTTACAAAATGTCCATATATAAATTATTTTAAAAATTTAAAACTTGAATGGTAATTTCTTTTATTTTGGCAAAGTATATTCAACTTATATTAATATTTACCTGAGGAAATATACTTTGCCAAAATAAAAGAAATTACCATTCAATTTTAAATTTTTAAAATAATTTATATATGGAAATTTTGTAAATATGTACAAAATATGAAATATATTTTAATTTTCAAAATATTTTATTATTTATATTTTAGTATAATATAAACTTATCAAAGATATAATAATTAAAAAACATGTTAATATATTTATAAGAATAAAAATAATAATAACCAAAGTTTTAATTAGAGAAGATGAAAAAGTATAGTAGCATATATAATTGCAAATTTGTAGTATTATATCAAAAAGTTTCTTTAGTCTAGTGGTTGATGTGTCCGTTTTAAAGAGTGACAAGGAACGGGTTTGAGTCTCGGAATGTGCATATTTTTTAAAAAAATAATAAAATTAAAACGACGTCGTTTTATCATTTTAACGGTTGACTAACTTCTGTAACGGTCAATGTAGGTTTAGGCACATATTAAAAAGTTCAGGTAGTTTTTTTGAATTATAAAGTAGTTAAGGTCGTATTTAGCACTGACAAATTGTTCGAGTTGTATTTGACACGATTGAAATTGTTTGAGTAGGAATATGCCCTTTTCCCCTAAGATGACGTGTGTATGAATACTTTGGGTAGAAAGTCTGAATTGCCACTTGTCAATTTACAATTTGGTTCGAGAAAAAATAAGGGTTTCTATTTCAGTTAATTTCAAATCTTATGTCTAATGAAATGAAAGATAGAACAGAGAGTCAATAGATGAGAGAATACTATAATCAGCACCAGCAACAATCACTTGGTGATAGGATGCTAAAATGTGTAGTTTCCATAATAGTTATTGTTACCTTTACCCAACATTTCACAAGAAAAGAAGCAGATAACGAAAGCAAAACGTTAAAGAGAAAATATAAAGCCTGGAAATGTGTTGATGCACGCAAACGATAAAAGACTTGTGATACAACCACCATAGGAATAAGCTCACAGGTTCATCAATCTGTATGGTCTGGCTCCAAAGGATGAAAATACAAATTTTATCAGCCACAAGCATACTATAGAGTTTCTTCATCAGTCTGACACAAGTTGGGTTCTTTAGGTTTAGCTCATCAAGTTGCTTCATCAACTTGGTCTGTATAATCTCAAAAGATCTTTCACTGCGCCTCATGGGTACAATCAGTAGCGGCCTTGAGGGGAAGCAAATGAAGCATAGGCTTCCGACCTTTTTTTGTGTTAATAATATATCGGCCACAAAATTTACAAAAACCTTAAATAACCTAGTGATTAACTAAAGCCAATGTAGAAATATAGGTAATGGGTTCGATCCTATGCCTACAACAATCAGCCTTTTTTTTTTAAATTGCTTCCAATCCAGTCTGTAAAAATTCAAGGCCAGCACTGGGTACAATACAACAGCTATGTTCTCAGTTATAGTGACTGCATCAGGCTTAGACCTTCCTCTCTTATTTTCTCTGGAGCAGATAAGACCTGACGTTCTTCAACTAATTATACATGGCTACAAGCCGTTAAGAGAAAGTGAGTGCATCTTGTTTAAGAAAGGTCAGCTTGGAGTTCAACTTCTGTTACCTGTAAGATTCTTCCTCATAACCCAGCCCAACCATTTGCAGAATTGTTTGCTAGACATACGGTCCTGTGAACCACTGTGAAGAACATACATCCATGAGAGTGAATCAAACTTCCTTTTCACTTTCATGTTCCTTGGCATTTGAATCTTTTTTTAGCAAATGACGACAACATTCTCGTATCTTGATAACTCACTTTTAACTTGAAAAATATTTTAGGGAAATAAAAAGGAGAACAAAAGTTCAAAACAGAAAGGGATCATATATTGCTTGCATAACAGTTGCAGATGAAATAGACTAATATCATGTTTCAAAAGAGTTATTTATTACCTTTATAATCAAACCAGTGTCAGTCTATCTATAGAACTAAAACCAATTTAGAATGAGATCCATTTTTTGGTCAGAGAAAAGCATATAACTTGTATGGTCAACTATACATAGAGATTCACCCAACATAGCAGTTTCACCTTCAAAACATATTCCACAAACCTACATAGGATGCTAAACGATCAACCAAAACAGAAAGAAAACACAGAGATGAAAGTCTCAAAGAGAACATTTTTGAACGATTAGACAGCAGCGTCAACTTTACTACACCTCAATGAAAATATGAGCTTTCTTTGTTTGTATCGCGTATGGATCCGTACCCCAACAGCATTATTTCCCCTCTCTCTCCCATCTTTTTTTTTTGGTAAGTATGACCAAAGAAATGTTAATTTGAGCAAACAACATATTGAACATGAGAAATGGTGATGCTTTTTCCATTGCTGACTGAATATTACACTTTTTCATTTTGTTAAAAAGAAACACTTTAAAGTTTTACAGACTCATATCCTGAAATCACCACCGAATTAGAACAAAAAAGAGAGAAAATCACTAGACCACAACCACCAATCCAAAAACCAACTTATAATATTTTCCTAATAAAAGAGATTGCGGTCAAAGCAAAAGACTAAGAAAGATTAATAGACAGACCCCAAAACAACAACGAGGTTAGATCTTTTCTGTCATCTTCATCTCCAATCTTGTACGAACTAAAAATGTTCGACCTTAAACTTCCACTCGCCATTCACAGCATCATAAGACACAAACTGAGCTCCTTGTTCTTCAGCTTTCCTCTTGAGCATTTCCTTATACTTTTCCACCCTCGGGCCTTCCATCACTTGCTTCCCGCTCTTCTTGTCCATACATTTTATGTTGAGCAACGTTACTTCCGCTGGCTTGTTCAGTCCCTCACCAACAGGGGGCTTCTGGCTCTCGTCCATGTACACAAGCACTTCCCTGTTATTGAACTGAACCAACTTTTCCAAGTCGAGCTTCCGCACATCCGTCTCTCCAAGAAACTTTATGCTTCCGTAACCGTGTCTCCCAACGACAAAGTCCCGTACTCGTCCGCAATAACCAGGACTAACCCTTTCCTTTGCAGCAATTTCTTGGATCCGAGGCTCTGTGAAATACTCAGCGTGATGCAGCTTTGGCAGCAATGACTCGATTTCTGCTCTACTTGGTGAACTCTTTGAGCCGTTTTTGTCGCCTCCATGATTTTCATGTGCTACGTTAAGTTTCTCATTGGCTTTGACCGGAGGAGTATCAGGAACTTCACCATTAGTCTTATCTGCGGATATTAATAAATTAAGTTAGAGAATGATTCCCAAAAGAAAACACAAACATGAACCACTGTTCTGTTATGTATTCAATACTTACTCTCATTGTTGGCTCCGTTAGCAATAACCCCATTCGATCTCCTACCTGAAATTCACATGTAAAAACAATCAAGTGGGTTATCTTACGAATACAAGTATTCTCGGAATGTTCGAAAACAGAAGTAGCTTAGATTGAAGTGTTCGAAGTGAAAACTTCTCACTTCTTTGCCATTAAAACTAGGCTCCAGGCATGCAATAAATATGCCACTGAATGTAAACAAGCAAGCTTACCATTCTCCTGCAGCGGGGTCGACTCATCCTTCAGCGGTGCTGCTATTTCCTTTTTAACTGGACGTATAAACAAAGCTCTCGGGTTTTCCCTTGGGGTGAAAGACGCATCAGCCTTGGGTGTGTTGGAGTTCTCTTCATCACTGAAGAATGGAATCTGAAAAGACAATTGAGAAACAAACATTTAGAAAGAACTTCAGTAACAAAAATATAAAGATTGCAGTTGAATTCAAGACCAAGCCGACATTCAGAAAATAAAGTAACATGCCTTTGGACTATCATCCCCAGGACGGTACTTTCTTGGAGGCAGCATGACCCGTCTTTGCAAAAGATGTCGAGATGTCAGGAGTGGTGATACTCTGGCTGGTGCAGGTCTATCAACGACCTGAGTAGAAAGAAAGAAAACATTTTTGTTAATAACATGGAGTCTTTGCTTTAAGGTTGGGAGGAAAAAAGGAAAAGAAGAAAAAGTTGGTCTGTTGGTATTGAAGAAAGTAGAATAAACTTACAGGCAAGCTGGAGATTCCATACTGAATCGAAGGTGAATTTCCACCTTGACCAATTGACATCTGAGGCAAAGCAGGAAGCGTGCCAAATGGGCTAGCAACAGGGTTTGGTTGCGTAGCAGTGGGGTTAGCCATGGCAGACCTGTCAAAACAAAGAAGAGAACGAACCGTAAATAAGATATCTAAAAGGAAAAATAAGAGTCGAGAAGAAACTGATGTACTCACACTTGCCCAAAGTTGCCTTGACCCAATGCCAATCCACCTGAAAAGGCACCTGCTTGGGTCTGACCAGAGTTGTTGAAAGTAAAAGATGGTTGAGATGGCTGAGTTGATTGTTGGGGTGTCAAATCAGCAGGCTACAAAAGTAAACCAACGTTAGAAAAGAGAAAGAGACATTGATTGAGCTACAAAAATAAGTTACCTTTGTTTGATTAAAGGGAGAGATGCTTGTATTCAAGGATGGAAAGCTTGTAGACATGTTGGGGAATCCAGTGGAAGGTGTACTGAAAATGCTAGGTTGGGTCTGTCCAAACCCAGAACTAGTCTGTGCAAATGAGGGGGTTGAGCTAAACAGCGGAGCTGACTGACTGTTGTTAAAGTTTCCACTGCTAAATGCTGGAGATGACCCTTGTGCAGGAGTCGAACTAAACAGTGACGGAGAGGAGCCAAATGGCTGCGTTGTGGTTGCTGCAAAACCAGAGGATGGTCCAAAACCAGAGGACGATCCAAAACCGGGTGTGGTATTTGATGAAGTGGCAAACATGGATGGGGTAGTAGGTTGGCCAAAGGGAGACGAAAAATTTGTGTTCGTTGCTGGAGTGTTCTGGCTGAAAAGGTTTGGTGTGGTTTGAAAAGCATTTGTGTTTGCAGATGTCTGGCCGAAAGGATTTGTGGGCGTCTGAAAAGCGTTTGTTGGGTTTGAAGATGTCTGGCCGAAAGGATTTGGAGATATTGTGCTTTGAAAGGAGTTTGTTGGATTTGTAGGTGTCTGGCCGAAAGGGTTTGTGGACGTCTGAAAAGCGTTTGTTGTGTTTGCAGATGTCTGGCCGAAAGGGTTTGGGGATATTGTGCTTTGAAAAGCGTTTGTTGTGTTTGCAGATGTCTGGCCGAAAGGGTTTGGGGATATTGTGCTTTGAAAAGCGTTTGTTGTGTTTGCAGATGTCTGGCCGAAAGGACTTGGGTTCGGGGATATTGTGCTTTGAAAGGAGTTTGTTGGATTTGTAGGTGTTTGGCCGAAAGGACTTGGGTTTGGGGAGATTGTGCTTTGAAAGGAGTTTGCTGGATTTGTAGGTGTCTGGCCGAAAGGGTTTGTGGACGTCTGAGAGAACGCACTAGTTTGATTAGCAGGAAGTTTTCCACCTGAAAATTGAACAAGAAATCAATATTTTGAAAAATAAGATACAAACATCTAATGCAAGACAAAATGGATTTGTTATGTGTACCTTTGTCTCCTCGCTGGTAGTCCTCCCACCTAAGCTCCTCATGGCATTTATCTTTGTAGACAGGCATGGCAGATATAGACTGGAACTTTCCAGGGGTAGCAGCTCCAGCGTCTGCATCTATTGTAGATGTATAAGGCATGACCCTACTACCGCCTTGTTGATTCCCAAAGGTTGTCGAAGCCTGAGAAGCTGCAAGAAAAAACATGTAAGTTTTATTCCTAACCATTTATTCGATAGGAATTTGCAAATCTAATTCTGTTACTTAATAAGACTAGCTAAAGAACCTTGAGCTCCAAAGGCAGATTGCGTAGACTGTCCGAAAGCTGGGGAGGAGCCAAAACCAAAGGCAGAAGTGCTTGCAGGTGTGCCAAACGCAGAAGTGCTTGCAGGTATACCAAAAGCACCTCCAGAACCAAAAGCATTGTTGCCAAATGCACTGCCAGAGTTACCAAAGGCAGGAGTGGTTGACGTGCCAAATGCAGGTGAGCTTGAGTTGCCAAACGCAGATGTGCTTGAGTTGCCAAACGCAGATGTGCTTGAGGCACCAAAGGCAGATGTATTGGTGGAGCCGAAGGCAGATGTATTTGTGGAGCCAAAGGCAGATGTATTTGTGGAGCCAAAAGCAGATGTATTTGTGGAGCCAAAGGCAGGGGTACTAGAGGTACCAAAGGGTGTAGATGACCCAAAAGCAGGCTGTGATTGTTGTGTGGTGCTTCCGAAAGGACTTGACTGAGGCGTTGAGAAGCCATTCTGTCCAAAAGTTGAAGTGCCTAAAATACAAGAAAAACAATTATCAAACAATCAAAGGCTTCAAAAAAAATAACATGTAACATCAAAAGTATAAGTTAACAATGTCAGTCCTAGTGTGAGAAAGTAAGTTCCTATCAATGTTCAAGCAATAGATAAACAAGGCAATAGAAATACTTACCACCAAAAGGTGAAGTCGAATTGCCAAACGCAGAAGCAGAAGGTGCTCCAAAGCTCGGAGTAGAGCTCCCAAACCCTTGTGATGAAGCACCAAAAGGGGAAGAAGCTTGAGCCTGACCAAACACACCTGTTGAAGTGCCTCCAAACATAGAACCACCACTCTGCGCCCCAAAAGGACTAGAAGCACCAAAAGGTTTCGGAGCAAAAGGATTATTATTATTACTAGTCGCGTTGTTATTGTTCTGACCAAACACAGATTGTGTTTGGTTCCCAAAAGGACTACTACTGTTAGATCCCTGTCCAAAAGCTGTAAACAAAACCATTCAGCTTGTCAAAGTTTGCAATTGAAAAAGCTATAAAACATAGTAAAAGCCAGAGTAAAGAATATGACTTACGATTAGATGCACCAAACATCTTCCTCTATTATGTTCACAACTCCTGTATTAGCAAAATAGACTGTTTTCTTCTAGGCTGGTACAAGCAACCAAAACACATGAATAGTCATTATAAGAAGCAAACGTTAGCGAAACACTATACTAAAAAGACTCTCTTCACCTTACAGTATACACGAAAACAATCACATAAACGGCGCTAAAACATGTGAGCATGATACGATGAAGAAATCAAATTAATGTATGAAGATCATGAAGGTACCAATTTACACAAACCATTTAACCACTCAAAATTGAAACGGTATCACACAATGCAGCATCACAATATGCGATTCAGAAGCAGGAATCACAAACCAAACCGAATACTAATCGAAACCTAAAGCGCAACTACGTCCCAATCCGCCGCAAATCGGAGGAGTTAGGGTTCCTTATCGAATAAGAAAGGGATAGAGGGAACCTTACCTGAAGTAATATAAGGAATCGACGGAGACGATGGCAATGAGATAGAGAGAGAGAATACTCGCCGGAACACGGAGGCCTAAAAGTTTGGGTTAATGTTCTGACGAAGAATAGGGTTATATATAGAGTGGGTAGGTGGGTTGCGTTGTTCTCAAGTGCGTCAAGTGTACGTACGCCTAGCGTCTTTCCGACGCCTTTGTGATTTGTTAACCGGTTGTATCCGACCTAGCCACCCTGATTTCTTCCTTACCCGGTTTGCTAATGCTAAGAATTAAGATTAATTTTTATGTAAATACTAGATATGCGTCGCACGGGTTTTATTTGATATTTTAATATTTCAAAAATATAAAAATAATAATTCATTTTATAGTTTTATGATTTTTTACATATGTTGTGTGAGATTTATTTTAAAATTTAAGAATTTGTTTTCCCGTAAAAGTTACGATAAAAATATTTTGTTATGTGAGTATTGTCATTTATAATTAATTTTAAAACATAAATTATAACTTATTATATTGCTTTGAATTAATAAAATATAGACTAATAATAAATTGTACGAAAATTATGCCCGCATGTGCGGCCAAAACACCTAGTTTATATTCTAATAAGCAAAAATTTTATTTAATGTTTAATTTTAGAAAAGATATAAAATAATAAATTATTTTATATTTTAACATAATTTTTGTATATGTTGGGTGATATTTATTTCAAAATTTAGAATTTTTTTACCCACATAAATATTGGTAAATATTTGTATTTTAATAATTATGGCATATAAGTGAACTGTTTTTAACTTTGTACCTAAGGCCAAAAAAAATAATCATACCTCAAAATTTAAACCAAATTCAGTTCGAAATAAGAATTAGAGTGAAATAAAAAAAAAATAAAGTTAAATAAGGTCAATCAAGTCAATAATATCATACAAATGTCACTTCTTAATTTGTGATGATAAATCTTAAAATAAATAATTAAATTATTTTATTATATGTTGTAATAAGGTTAAAGAAAAAAAAAGTAATAAGGTTGAAGACGACGATCTTATAGGTAATTAAGAAATTCTTCTAATTTCATTTTAAGTATCTGATATTTAATATCCTATATATTATTTTTAATTTTTATATAATTTTATAAACTTAGTTTCATCCCTGAAATATTGAACTCTACACACTAAATCCTAAATTCAGATGTTATGGATTCTTTTATGTAGTATTAAAAATGGTATTCAAGTTATAGTATTTCAAACAATACCATATAAAATGCATACTTATATTTTGATATTTTCATTGAAAAATATTTAGATTTAATATTTTAATTTTAAAATTTGCACCAATTTTTAATAGTTTAAAATTTTGTTATAAAAATATATTGATAATCATAAAACCTTATAATGAGAAAAATCATTTACTAAATATCCATATTTAAAATATATTATATATATTGTTAATGTCATTTAAATTTAATATATGATGGATAAAATTGATTGTGTTGATTTATTTACCATAAAATGATTGTTAATAAATAAGAATAATCGTTTGATTTAAATGCACTCACCAAATCTCCTATATATTAATTGAGGATCATTTAAAAAGTTATAACCTTAAATTTGTACTAATTAAAAAAAATCATATCTTATGTGACATTTCTTTATGAAATTCTATTTGGAAGAATTATAGAGCACTTCATATAAAGCATAGTTTAAAACAAAGTTTGTTAGTCTCATATAAGACATATCAAACTAAATAACATATTAAACTAAATCTCTTCTACATTCTTTCTTTAGATAAAACCTACGGAATTACCTAATGTGATTAAGATATATATGACTATTAATGATTTTAAATAATAAAGATTCGTTAACAATCTATATACTTTATACCATTTTTGTTTAATTTTTTATTATTAAAATAAATTACACAACTACACTAATCATATAATAAAAATTTAGATATAATATATTGTATTTTTGAATTTTTAAAACGAGTATAAATTACTAAAACTGTTAAAAATCTCACATAAACTTTTGTGATCAAGGTCTAAATTTTTTTTCTATAATAAGTTACAATGATTATAAAATCATATGAATAAATAATTTTATTTTAATAACTGTTTATGTTAATATATATCTCATATCGTAATAAATAATTTTATTTTAATAACTGTTTATGTTAATATATATCTCATATCGTAATAAATAATTTTATTTTAAACATAATTATAATTTAAAATTTAACTAATTTTTTTATAAAACTATTTTTTATTTAAAAATTATTTTATAAAAATATAATTTTCTGATATTATTAGACAAATAAATAAATTATATTAAAATAGATTTGAAATTTTATATATTCTAAATGCGTATATTCTATCAACTCCTACTTAAGAAAGCATTAGGGAACTTGATAATGCTCTACCAATTAAGTCATGTGACACTCCGTTTATTTTTCATCTCTCGAACACAGAAAATTGAAAAGATATATGAATCGGACCCATTAAATTATAAGTTTTGATCTACAATTCTAGTTACAATTGTTTTTGATCCTATATATAGATAATTATATAAAAATTTCAAATACATATAAAAAACAAAACAATCATATGTAAATTTTAAATTTGTGAATACTAAAATCTTATATTTTAATTACATATACTTACCCTTCACAAGGCGCACGTCTTATCCTAGTTAGTATTATAACCGGTTTTTTATTATTGTTACTCTTCTGGTTCATTAGCGTTTAAATCGTGTGACAGTCGTAACTGGTTATTAAATCCATCTGCAGCTATTTCATCTATCCATTATATATTAACTAAGAAACATTACAACATATTTTGGCAACCACGTGTCATCATGAAAATGACTTTCAAATTTATTAGAAAAAATATTGGTCTATATAAATATATATTATACTTTTTATTAAACTAACCATAAAAATATTATTAATGCTAATCATTGTTTCCTTAAATAAAATTTACGGAATTACCTAATATGGTTATATATATATATATATATATATATATATATATATATATATATATATATATGACAATTAATAATTTGAATATGAAAGATTTGATAAAAAATCATATAGTCTCTACTCTTTTTGTTAAATTTATATTGTGAAAATAAATTAAACAATAACATTAACATTAACTAAGAAAAAAAAGATATATATATATATATATATATTATATTTTTAATTTAAAAAAAACGACTATAAATTAATAAAAAAATGAAAATTTCACATATAATATTTTTGATTAATAGTTTAATTTCTTTTGTTATAACACGATAAAAACAATTATATAACTAATGAATAATAAATATCATTAAATAGATATCTAAATTATATATGTATATATATATTAGTGATGTTTAAATTAAACTATATACCTTTTAAAAATGCTAAAATATTTAATTCCAAAATTGCATTGAACAAGTATTTAGAACTTAATACTTTAATGACAAACTTTAAATTTATTTTTTTTAAACGATGATAAACTACTATAAATATTAAATCTCTTACATTAATAATGATGTTATCAATATTTTCATATTTTTATTATGAAAATATATAAATGATCAAAAAGCCATATAAGTGTGAAGTTTCATTTATTATATATCCAAATTAAAAGTATAATATATATATATATATATATATATCATTTATTAATTAAATTTACTTATATAAAGTGATTGTAAATAAACAATATGATTATTTTATTTAAGTGCTCGTTAAATTAATTATATATAATAGTTATAGATTTTTTAATTATTCAATATATATATATATATATATTTATAATATATAACAGAACAAAAAATAAAGAATAAGACATAAAATAATTTATATATATAATTCTCATCAAGCGTAAATGTGCAGATATTAACCTAGTCTAATTATATAACACTTGGTTTTCTAAGACTATGCACAATGATTGTGTTATTCAACACCCATTCTTTTACATTTTTACAATCCACATCACCAAAATACATTTTCTTTATTCCACATCATCACTAATAACACTTAGTTAACTTTTATAGCATACAATGCCTTGTTTTGTATTATTAACATTTTACCATTGTACTAAAAAAATAAATAACTTCGCTTTTTAATTTTAAAATTTATTTATGAATTTTATTTTAATAAATTAATGTATAAAATAAATAAGAATTATTAGTAAATAATCTCAATATTATAATTAAAAATTATGTATCTAAATTAAATGTACCAAGTCTCTATCTAAAGAACCAAAAAATGATGAATTTTGATATAAAATATATTTTCAAATAAAGTATATTTTGGAAGATAATTTACTTGAAACAAATAGGATGAATCGAAATATAAGTTATTGAAACAACCAATCAAAACTAAACTATTATATTGTTTATGTTTATCCTCCTATAGATTAAATGAGAAATCACTTAATTTATTCTGAGGTGTCATTCATATGAATGCTCTCCAAAATAAAAGTTATGATTTGATTGGTTGATGATTTTTCATTTTTTATTTATATAATTAAACTTTTTTTAAAGGAAAATCATCAATTATCTAATTTGATCTATATTTCTAAACAAACAATTAAACATCTTAAATATAGATGAACTAACATAACTTATTTATAAAAATATTTAAATATCATAGATTACATTATATAAATTGATAATATAAATATAAATACAACAGGGTTTGGCTGTGTAGCAGTGGGGTTAGCCATGGCAGGCCTATCAAAACAAAGAAGAGAACGAACCGTAAATAAGATATCTTAAGGGAAAAATAAGAGCATGCGCATCAGTAAAACTCTCTATTTCCGATTCCCAAAATTCTTTTATTAATTTTTCTATATTTTTTGTTTGATTTAAATAATAATAATAATAATAACCAATCAAATTAATGTATGAAGATCATGAAGGTACCAGTTTACACAAACCATTTAACCACTCAAAATTGAAACGATATCACACAAAGCAGCATCACAATATACCATTCAGAAGAAGGAATCACAAATCAAACCGAATACTAATTGAAACCTAAAGCGCAACTACGTCCCAATCCACGAAAAATCTGCCGCAAATCGGAGGAATTAGGGTTCCTTATCGAATAAGAAAGGGATTTAGGGAACCTTACCTGAAGTGATATAAGGAATCGACGAGATGATGGCAATGAGATAGAGAGAGAGAATACTCGCCGGAATAGGAAGGCCTAAAAGTTTGGGTTAATGTTCTGACGAAGAAACGGGTTATATATAGAGTGCTAGGTGGGTTGCGTCGTTCTCAAGTGCGTCAAGCTTACGCCTAGCGTCTTTCCGATGCCTTTGTGATTTGTTAACCGGTTGTATCCGACCTAGCCAACCTGATTTCTTCTTTACCCGGTTCGCTAAATGTTAAGAATTAAGATTAATTTTTATGTAATTATATTAGTTAGTATTATAACCGGTTTTTTTATTACTGTTACTCTTCTGGTTCGTTAGCGTTTAAATCGTGTGACAGTCGTAATTGGTTATTAGATCCATCTGCAGCTATTTCATATATCCCCTATATTTTAAAAACATTACAACATATTTTGGTAACCACATATCATCATGTGAATGTTTTTCAAATTTACAAGAAAAAATATTGGTCCATATAAACATATAATATATTTTTTTTATTAAATTAAGTATAAAACTATTATTAATGCTAATCATTATTTTGTAAATAAAATTTACGGAATTACCTAATATGGTTATATATATATGACAATTAATGATTTGAATATGAAAGATTTGATAAAAAAATTATATAGTTTCTACTCTTTTTGTTAAATTTATATTGTGAAAATAAATTAAACAATAACATTAACTATAAAACAAAAAATAGATTTTTTTATATATGTTATATTTTTGAATTTTTAAGAACGACTATAAAATAATAAAATTTTAAAAATTTCACATATAATATTTTTGATTAATAGTTTATTTTTTTGTTATAACACGATACAAACAATTATATAATTAATGAATAAGAAATATAATTTAATAAATATTTAAATTATATATATATTAATGATGTTTAAATTAAACTAAATACTATTTAAAAATACATAAATATTTAATTCTAAAATTGCATTAAACAAGTATTGAGAATTTAATACTTTAATGCCAAACTTTAAATTTAATTTTTTTAAACGATCATAAATTACAGTTAATATTAAATCTCTCACATTAAAAATGATGTTATCAATATTTTAAAACTTTTATTATAAAAATATATAAATGATCATAAAACCATGTAAATGTGAAGCTTCATTTATTATATATCCAAATTAAAAGTTTAATATATATATATATCATTTATTAATTAAATTTCCTTATATAAAGTGATTGTAAATAAACAATATGATTATCTTATTTAAGTGCTCGCTAAATTAATTGTATATATAATAGTTATAGATTTTTTAATTATTCAGTATATATATTAATTATTTTATAGTATATAAAAGAGCACAAAATAAAAAATAAGACATAAAATAATTTATATATATAATTCTCAACCCGCGCAAATGCGCATATATTAACCTAATCTAATTATAGAACACTTGGTTTTCTAAGACTATGCACAACGATTGTGTTATTCAACACCCATTTTTTTACATTTTTACAATCCACATCACCAAAATACATTTTCTTTATTCCACATCATCATTAATAACACTTAGTTAACTTTTATAGCATACAATGATTTTTTTTTTATTATTAACATTTTACATTGTACTGAAAAAATTAAATATTTTCGGTTTTCAATTTTTAAATTGAATGATGAATTTTATTTTAATATTTAATATAAATAAGAAGCATAAGTAAATATTATCAATATTATAATTAAAATTTATGTATCTAAATTAAATGAACCAAGTCTCTATCTAAAGAACAAAAAAATGATGAATTTTGATATAATTTTTTTTTTCAAATAAAGTATATTTTGGAAGATAATTACTTGAAACAAATAGGATGAATAGAAATATAAGTTACTGAAACAACCAATAAGAACTAAATTGTTATATTGTTTATGTTTATCCTCTTATATATTAAATGAGAAATCAGTTAAGTAATTTATGCTGACGTGTCATTCGTATGAGTATTCTCCAATTAAACGTTGTAATTTGATTGATTGATGATTTTTCATTTTTTATTTATTTAATTACCTAATTTAAAAGGAAACTAATCAATTACCTAATTTAATCTATATTTCTAAACAAACAATTAAACATATTAAATATAGTTGAACTAACATAATTTATTTATAAAAATATTTTAATATCATAAATTACATTATATAATTTGGTAATATAAATATAAATACAACAGGGTTTGGTTGCGTAGCAGTGGGGTTAGCCATGGCAGACCTGTCAAAACAAAGAAGAGAACGAATCGTAAATAAGATATCTAAAAGGAAAAATAAGAGTCTCGAGAAACTGATGTACTCACACTTGCCCAAAGTTGACTTGACCAAATGCCAATCCACCTGAAAAGGCACCTGCTTGGGTCTGTGCAAATGAGGGGTTTGGGCTAAACAGAGGAGCTGACTGAATGTTGTTAAAGTTTCCACTGCTAAATGCTGGAGATGACCCTTGAGCAGGAGTCGAACTAAACAGTGACGGAGAGGAGCCAAATGGCTGCGTTGTCGTTGTTCCAAAACCAGAGGACGATCCAAAACCAGGTGTGGTATTTGATGAAGTTGCAAACATGGATGGGGTAGTAGGTTGGCCAAAGGGAGACGAAAATTTTGTGTTCGTTGCTGGAGTGTTCTGGCTGAAAAGGTTTGGTGTGGTTTCAAAGGCGTTTGTTGTGTTTGCAGATGTCTGACCGAGAGGACTTGGAGAGATTGTGCTTTGAAAGGAGTTTGTTGGATTTGTAGGTGTCTGGCCGAAAGGGTTTGTGGACGTCTGAGAGAACGCACTAGTTTGATTAGCAGGAAGTTTTCCACCTGAAAATTGAACAAGAAAATCAATATTTTGAAAAATAAGATACAAACATCTCACGCAAGACAAATGGATTTGTTATGTGTACCTTCGTCTCCTCGCTGGTAATCCTCCCACCTAAGCTTCTCATGGCATTTATCTTTGTGGACAGGCATGGCAGATATAGACTGGAACTTCCCAGGGGTACCAGTTCCAGACTCTGCATCTATTGTAGATGTATAAGGCATGACCTTACTACCGCCTTGTTGATTCCCAAAGGCTGAGGTCAAAACCTGAGAACCTGCAAGACAAAA
>CAKOAT010054156.1:33343-57855 GCA_932364175.1 Eruca vesicaria subsp. sativa
TGCTTGCAGCACCAAACGCAGGAGTGCTTGCAGCACCAAACGCAGAAGAGTTTGAAGTACCAAAGGCAGGAATGCTTGCAGCACCAAAAGCACCTCCAGAACCAAAAGCATTGTTGCCAAATGCACTGCCAGAGTTACCAAAGGCAGGTGAGCTTGAGCTGCCAAACGCAGATGTGCTTGAGGCACCGAAGGAAGATGTATTGGTGGAGCCGAAGGCAGATGTATTTGTGGACCCGAAGGCAGGAGTACTAGAGGTACCAAAGGGTGTAGATGACCCAAAAGTGGTGTTTCCAAAAGCAGGCTGGGATTGTTGTGTGGTGCTTCCGAAAGGACTTGACTGAGGCGTTGGGAAGCCATTCTGCCCAAAAGTTGAAGTACCTAAAATAGAAGAAAAATACTTATCAGAAAATCAAACGCTTGAAAAAAATAACATGTAACATCAAAAGTATAAGTTAACAATGTCAATCCGAGTGTGAGAAAGTAAGTTCCTACCAATGCTCAAGCAATAGATTATTGACAAAAAAATCAAGGCAATAGAAATACTTACCACCAAAAGGTGAAGTCGAATTGCCAAAGGCAGAAGCAGAAGGTGCACCAAAGCTCGGAGTAGAGCTCCCAAACCCTTGTGATGAAGCAACAAAAGGGGAAGAAGCTTGAGCCTGACCAAACACACCTGTTGAAGTTTGGAGCATAGAACCACCACTCTTCGCGCCAAAAGGTTTTGGAGCAAAGGGATTATTACTAGTCGCGTTGTTATTGTTCTGACCAAAAACAGATTGTGTTTGGTTCCCAAAAGGACTACTGCTGTTAGATCCCTGTCCAAAATCTGTAAACAAAACCATTCAGCGTGTCAAATTTGCAAAAGGCAAAAGCTACAAAACATAGTGAAACCAGAGTAAAGAGATACGATGACTTACATACACCAAACATCTTTCTTCTATATGTTCACAACTCTTGTATTAGCGAAATGGACTGTTTCTTTTAGGCTGGTACAAGAAAGCAATAAAACATCAGGAATCAGTATAAGCAGAACCCAAAGTAAATACCATACTCTAAAGGCTATATTCACATAATGCAGCATTACAAGATGCGATTCAGAAGCAGGAGTCATAAACTAAACCGATTCTAATCAAAACCTAACGTCAACAAAGCGCAATGAGATAGAGAGAGAGACAATGGGGACACGTATATATATATATATATATCTTAATATAACGTCAACAAAACTAAGGAATCGAGGGAGACGATGGCAATGAGATAGAGAGAGAGAGAATACTGACGAGGAAGGCAAAAGTTGTTGTTCTGACGAGGAAGGCAAAAGTTTGGGTTATATATAGAGTGGGTAGGTGGGTTGCGTCGTTCTCAAGTGCGTCAAGTGTACGTACGCCTAGCGTCTTTCCGACGCCTCTGTGATTTGTTAACCGGTTGTATCCGACCTACCAAACCTGATTTCTTCCTTACCCGGTTCGCTAATCTTAAGATTTTTTTTTTTTGTGTGTGTGTGTAAAAGGTTTAAATTGAGTGACAGTCTTCGCAGCTATCTCTAATTTACTAGATTTTAACCAGTTTTGCAAAAATATATTTTTATTTTTTATTTTTTATTTTTTATTTCATTATTAAATCATATATATGTCATCATATAATTAAAATCGTATTTTATACATATTATCATATAAGTAATCATATAATTAATAGTACTTTATACATATTATCGTATAAATTAGTGCTGAATTTGCAGACCGGCCAGTCCCACTGCATGTTGAATCATTTTTTTATTCAAAACTTTGATCACTTGACCTCCAATTACAAACAAATTATACTTGCACCCACGTAATTTAAATTTATGGTTAACCGACAAGATCTACAGATAACTTTAAAAATAATTATATTTCATTTTTAAACAAAAATAACATATTTTTAATTAACTTTTTATATTCATAATTATTAATTATTTAAAAAAAATCATTTAAAAAATATTTTTTTAATGTTTTGCGGTTGGCGGGTACCCGCTATTTAAATTTGACCGATCCACACCCGCTTCGCATAAAATATACTAAACCCGCCCCCGCACCCGCTTCACATATTTTTCAAATCTGTTAATCCTCATTTGCCCTGCAGTGGATCAAATAGGGTGGAGACCACAGATAAAAAGTCAAATTCACAAACTTAATATAAATAATTACATATATTATATTTTAAAAACTTAATCTGAGATATAAAAATCACAATATAAATTGATGTTTGTAATTGGGATTTTGTATTGTATTTTTCTTATATATATTGAAATTTTTTTTTATACTTGCTATTCAGAAATATTTTAGTCAAATCTTGAATCAAATTTTGATATAATCAAATTTTGATATAAATTAATTTTGATATAAATTGATGTTTGTAATTGGGCTTTTGTATTGTATTTTTCTTATATATATTGAAATTTTTTTTATAATTGCTATTCAGAAATATTTTAGTAAAATTTTGAATCAAATTTTGATATAATCAAATTTTGATATAAATTAATTTTGATATAATTAATTTTAAAATATTCTTTTGTTGAAATATGTATATATAATTTTAAATTTTTTCTTATGGTTATTTTAAATAAAAGATGTTTTTAAATAATTAGATTGGTCTATTTTCATATATTAAAAAGCTGTCCCAAATAGATAATTTTTCTTAGAACTTTCAAAATTTTTAATAATTAAAATCATTTTTTTAATATACTGCAATTCATGTCGTCAAACATGGTACTTCAATTTTATATAATATAGATATAACATTCAATCATGGTAATTAACATCATTATGACACACGATAATAAAAATATCAGGATTGTGACATGTAACAAAACACATTTACTATAAATATATAATAAGTATCCAATAAAATTATTTGATAGTAATTTTTTTTTTAAAACAAATCATAAACAGAAAGGATTTTAAAAAGATATTTGAAAGAATTGTCAGTTTTCGAAATCCTATTTTTCCTCATTAGATATTTTAAACAAAATATATTTACCAAAAAGGACAATGGAAGTTAAAAAACAAGAAATACAGTACTATACATATAGATTAGTTATCTAATAAAACTATTTGATAGTAATTTTTCCTTTTTTAAAATCCTAAACAAGAGGACTTTAAAAAGACTTGAAGAAAATAGTAATTAAAAAATCATAAATTTACAATTGCTAATATTAAATATTTAACAGTAATTTACTTTTTTTTTATAAAAATCTTAAACAAAAGCGATTCAAAAAAGAAATCTGGTACTTTTTTAAAACCAAAAAAGAATTAAAAATCCTACAAATACTAACTGCAAGTATAGGATCCAACTAGTGTTATGTACTTATGTCTTCCAGAACGCAAGATGTGTGTGATTCTTTTGGAGTGTTTTGATCTCGCACAAAAGATAGACTTTATATTCCATCGATGGATTGAAAGTCAAATGGCCACATTTTTTCATTATTGTGTGTTTCCTTCAAAAAGAAAAAAAAAAACTCTTAGATCTTTGTGTTCTTAAGGGACTTAAAGAAATAAAAGAGAAAATACAATTAAAAAAGTTAATCTGTATGTTCATTCTTGACCAAGAGCTAACTGATGATAATTAATGTAATCAATCCCATTTAACCGGACGCAACACAGAATCTGCTCCGGTAACTCCTCCGGTTTATTCCCCTGAAAATTGAGATTTCACAAGTTAACATAACCATTACAAAGTACTAAACTTTCCTCAAAAAAAAAACAACAACAACAAACTGCAATTCATTTACCTGAATAGTGAGTCCAACATCAAGAACACAGTTCTTCAGCCTATCTAAAAATGCTTCAAACCCTTTCCTCGATATGTAGCTGAATCTATGCATATCAATATCAATCTCAAAGTAATTCTCACCCTACAAATATCAAAACATCAAAAGTTAGTTTAAAGGATTTGCATTTTCTTATAAGATACCTGCTGTGACATACCGAATAAAACTCATGTTGTGGACGTGAAAGCACAGGTTTCTCGTTATAAGCATTCATGAGCTTCTTCTCTGCACCATTCAACTGGAGATCATCTACATTTGCAACACGCCCCAGTATCTTTAACCGTTCTCTAAATGGCACGTTTGCATCCATAGCAAAGCCTTTAACTTTCTCAACCTCATCATCTATCAATCTCTACAAACAGATTTCAAAAACATGTATGAGCACAGAGCAAGAAGACAGAATCAAGAAATGGGCAGATTAGTTTACCTGAATGCTTTCTTGAAAATGAGGGGGAAGCTCTTTTAAATAATTATCAGAAAGTTTAAAGTATAAAACAAAGTTCATCCCTTCTCCATCAGTTTCACCTTGGAAAATTGCAGCTGGATACAAAGGAATCTACAGAAGGATCCAACACCAAAGTTAAGCACACAAAGCACACACAAGAAACACTAATCCAAAAGAAGAATGGTTTAGACAATGTACCTGAACATTTACAACAAGAATAGATGGGAGCTTGGCCGAGGGTGTATTAATAACAGGAAGCTCCACGTATTGCGCTATATGGTTTACTTTACGTTGTGATAAGAATACATCAACACCAAATGGATTATATGCAGCATAGTTTGGTGCAAACTCTTTCTTCTTGTCTCTACCAAACCAAAACAAATGAGTTAGTAACAATCAAATACTCAAAAACAAGAAAGCTCTCTTTCATATGTTATTTACCTGAAATAAGTTTTGCTACGAACACGGAAGCTACTTGGCTCAATAATAGACCAACAATCCATCATCTTTTTCTCAATCGGACAAAAAGGAACCTGTGTACCTGCCACAGGTCTCTGCAACTGCATTTTTGTAGAAACTGAAACATAATAAACATAGTGAGCTTCTTGGTCTGAAATACTCTTTCAGATCATGTGTAATGAAGCTACAAGGTTGATACTTACATAAAGGACCTGTAGGGTGACCTTCTCTCCATTTAAAAGACAGTTTAAGCGCAGCTTTCTTCCTTGTACTAGGAGGACTAGAGCTTAAAGACCTTCTCTTCTCAATAGAAGGTACAGTTGAGTTAAGACAAGGCAAACAGTTACTTGGAAGAATCCCACAGTTTTCCAACAACCTTTCATCTTTTCTTGAGCTGTTATCACCAACGTTTGATGATATCTCGTCTATGTAAACAGGCTGCTTAGTGTCGGTCAAAGCACTCTCTGATTTTGATTGTGAGATGATAGCTGCTTCATCTACGCTTAGTGAGTTTCTAGCGGAGCCTCCGAGGTTAGACATGCTTGATACTGAGATACGCTCAGCTCCGTTTACTGACAACACATCTGAAAACAACAAAACACACATTAAATCCTATGAAGAATGAATCAAAAGGGTGTTTTTGTTTTGTATACCTTCAACGCTGTGAAAATCATCATCACAGTCTGTTTCAAAGGCGAGGTTTGAATCAAACCATGCTTCATCACCACTAGCTGTTTGATTAAAAACAAAAAAGGTCCAATCTTTAATCATTAACTGTTTATAACACATCCAAAAAACCAAAAGACTAACATAACAATTAATGAATCAAAGGCTTAAACTTTAAGCCTTTGAGAGAAGCCCATGAAGGTAAAATTGATTATAAAAATTGTGAAATCAAGAACAAGATCAAGAGAGAGAGAGAGAGAGAGAGAGAGAGGGACCTTGGAAGGTGGGATTGTGGAAGGAAGGGACGTGAATGTCGAAAGATCCGTCAGATAAGCGAGAAGAAGACACAACTCTCTTCTTATGAATCTTTCGTCTTGTCCGATTCTTTCTCCTCTTGCTTGACCTTACTCTCCCTCCTACGCAGCTCTTAGGCGTTGACACGCATCCTCCCATCTCTGATCTCAAAAATCACAACTTTTAGAGAGAGAAAGCTGGTTCCTTTCTCTCTCCTCTCTCTCTCTGACCAAAAAATCAGGTAGGATCTGGCAGACACGATCCACAAATCAACTAATAAGGAAAAAGAAAAAACCCAGAAAGTTTTAAGAGAGAAATGTGGTTCCTTTTTTTCACGAGAGGAGAGAGACACAGACAAGTAGACAAACAGTTTGGTGAGGAAGATGAACTTCTTCGTCTTTTCTCTTTACTTTCTTCCAAACAATAATATCAGTAAATAGAAGAAAGTTGGTGTATTTTGGTTAATTATTATTGGGATTAGGAAGTCAAATGTTGTATCAAAATGACAAGTTGTTGATACTTATCGCATATCCGGTGCGTTCACGGCATCTCCTGATAAAGCCATTATGTTGGTCTCACTTCCCCTATTTAGATTTACGATTTAAGCAACACTTTGGGTTTTTTCTTATTTAACGTTTTGTAGTACATTACAATGTTCATCTGGAGATTTTTTCTCTTCATATGTAAACACATAATGTAATGGACAACTAGATCATGATCCGTGCATCCGCACGAGTTTTATTTTTTGAATATATTCTATATAATTGAGTTTTATATAGTTTCAAGTTTATCAAATTCTATTTTATGTTTAAATAACAATATCAAAATTGTCTTTTATATTAATAGTGTCAAACAATATATTATATAGATGTAACCGTGCAGTGAAAACATTTATTATGTACGTTTGTTCAAAGTACATAATCAAATTCAAACTTAATTGTTTGCATAAAAATAATTAGTTGAGAGTTTAGTTAGGTCTGATGTTTATAATATATCTAATATTTTAAAAATAATATACAAATTTTAATGAAATATAACTTTATTTAAAATAAAATGGAATTGATCAGCGCTTTGCAAGCATGAAAATATCTTATGATGAAAATTTCACTAAGTATTAACAATATTTTGTTAATTTGATAATTTTGTGTTTAAACCAGTGTTTTAAATTCGATATGAACCCGCAGTTTAATTAGTTAATCCAGTGATTCGATAATTCGATTTAGATTTTTAAAATATTCATATTTAAAAAATCACTAAATAGTGAGATTAACCGATTGAACCGATGGATAGCCGATATGTAATATTTAAACCTATAAAATTGAGTTCTATTTATTTTCTTATAAATTATTTGAATTTTGTAAATAACTAAATTTATCTAAATTATTTGAAAGAAATTTGTTAGAAATTATTAAAAAGATGAGGGTTAATATTTTGTATTATTTGGACACAAGATTGACTATAGTACTGTTTAGAAATATTGATAATATTATAAATAAATTGATAGTATTAGAAATAAATGAATATATTATTTGGAAACATGGATAGTAATATAAAAAAAATATTAGTGATTTAATGTATGTATAAGTATAAAGTATGAATATGTATTTAATTTAAAAACTTACAAAATAAAGATTAGGTTTAACACAACATTTCTACTTTAATAAGATAGATGAGAAGATACATAGATTAGGGTTGTAAATTTTGGTTTTTGACATGAGTGGGGTTGTAAATATTTATTTGTATATCTTAGATGAACAAGGTTGTGCCATATAATTGAAACATAATTCTCATATAAGAATCTAACAAGAGTTTAATCCACACGTTCATGCGAATATTTTTTCATTTCATAAACATATAAACTTGTTATATTAGTATCATTTTAAATATATAATTTACATTTTAATTGTGTAATTATATAATCTTATTATTTAATTTTTATTCAACATTATTAATATACAATGATTGTTTAATACATAGTTTATTTTGTTATTCATTGTTCTTACATCATAATATATTTTCCGAGCATGGTACACAAAATTCAGCATATGAAATAATCTAAAGAGAAACACCTTCAAAATATGATTTTCTTTTTTTTTAAAAAAATATCGTTTCTATACAATACATTTTAATTTATTTTAATATACTATAAAATATATTCATTTAGGTTAATTTATATTTCCATGTTTTATTTAAAATACACTTTAGCATTATTGAGAAGTGATCTTTCATGTGCCATCAGACTCATCACCACATTGATTTTGAAAGAAAAATGATGAAATATCAAACAAACAATGATAACATTGCTTGAAACTAATTATGACATGGACATTACACTAAATGTTGATTTATATTTTAGGCAAATTTTTTAGAATAAGGTAATAACTTATAAATCATCATTAATATAACGATAAATAATATATTATAGAATATAAATATAATAATATTTCGAAAATTTTGAAATATTATTCGATTCTATTTTTTCTATTTTATAATTTACTAAAACAATTTTTCAAAGATTAATGCACTTTAAACAAAAAATATATATATATATATATATATAATTATCTAATCCGATTACCAATAGTTTTTAATATCTAGAAATTCTAGAAATATTATTTAGTTTTACATTTTAGATAATTATATACCTAACAAAAAAAAATCTTTATTTTATATAATTTTATTTCACATATTATAATCAAAATAAAAAATATTTCTACGATTATATATTAAATATTTTTTATTTATATCTTAATTTATAAATATAATTAAATTACAATATAAAATTAAATATTTTAAGAAAATAACAAAATTTTATTTTTAGATGTGATTTAAATTCTTAAATTCGTATTCTTGCATATGGTGCATGAGAACACCTAAATATAAGTAAATACATTATTTTATTTAACTAATTTAAAAATAATGCAAGATTTTTGTACGGGAAGCTGAAAACAAAAATACTATTTTATAAGTAAGTACATTTTTTGCTTTATAATAAAACCTAATTTAACATCAATTTGTAATAATATTATATTACTAATCACAAATGTATTACAATATGTTAACATTTTACAATTTATTTTGTTATACTACCGAAACTATATTTATTTAGAACAATTTATATTTCCAATTTGTGTTTAAAAAGTATAATTTATCTCTTATCCTTTTATATTTTAATTGTAAATATACTGTTATGTTCAGGTAATTTAAAATAATGCAAGATTTTTGTACTGGAAGTTGCAAACAAAAAAATATTTTATAGGTATACATTGTTCATTTTATAATAAAATCTTAGTTAACATCAATTGATAATAATATTATATTACTAATTACGAAATTATTTAATACAATATTTTATAAAATATTTCAGTATTTTAGTAAGATTTTTTTCTCAACCTATTTTTTTATATATAACTAAAATAAAATTTTAAATTAATAATTAAATTGATTTATTATTAATATCCTTATAAATTTATAAGATTTCCTATAAATGCTAGATATATGATTGATTAATATAAAGAATCAAATAAATCAATTAACAATTAATGAAATGATTCTACTATGACTTTTATATAGTAGATTTTTTAATAATTCTCTTAAGGTTATATCTGTTTTAGGACTCGTTAAAATATAGGTAAGATAAACATGAAAAATAGTTTTAGGAAGCTAATAGTTTAAGAAATTTCTCGAACTCGGATCAGATTATTTGTGGTTAGAGCATATACATTGAAGGTTGTATAGGGGTTCATGGGCTGGGGTTCAATGGGTTTTTGGGTTTAATTTAAATGATAAATGGACGAAAATTGATGAACCGGGCCTTGGAGGAGATCCCGTATGAGTCGGGATCATAACACGTGTCGAGGAGAGAATGGCTTCTTGGAAGCGGTTTGTCGAGGCAGAAAGAAGGCATCTCTCGTGAATCTCGTCATTTCCTCTTCCTTTCAAAAAAGTAGGGTTTCGTCTCGAGAGGCGATTTTGAGTGCGACGACGATTCACTCCAAAAATCTCCATCAAATCGACGACGGAGTACCTCCTCATCGATCTCAGGTGCGTTCTCGACTAGGTTAACGGTTCAATTGACAAGTTTAAGTCGATTTAGGGTTTCGAGTGTCGGATGTAAAATCGATTTGGGGGTTTCTTTGATAGGGGTCTTAATCGATTAGGGGTTTTGATTTAGGGTTGTTTCTCGTCATGGTGATTTGATTTAGGGTTTGTATATATGTGATTTTCTCGATTTGGGGTTTTTCGAAATAGGGTTCCAAATCGTAAATCGGGTTTGATTTAGGGTTCTTTTGTATTCAATGATTCTAGTTTGCATGAATTTTTTTACACCGAAATCCTAAAATTTTAAACCTAATTCTTTTGATTGCATGAATTTTTTTCAAATCTGGTTTTAAGAATTACTAAAACCCTTTGAATGATTCTGTTATAAAAGTTTAGAATCTGGTTTTTAAAATTTTATTAAAAACATTGAATTGCTTGGCTGATTTTATTAACCAACTGTTTGTTTTAAAATATGATCACAGGGCCTTGAAAACCCTCAATTTATTTCTTGATCATAAGAACTGTTTCTCTTATGTGTTCGTTTAATTTTATTGAGTGATATTGTTTACTTAATTTAGTTCTAATCATTTTAGTTTATGGTGCAGATGGATCCTTCAGATGAGAGAAGAAATGCAAAGAATCAAAAGGAGCACTACGACATGTTAGGGTTCGTCGCCGATTCACTATACGGTATTCCAAAGATGTGTGCTTGCGGTGGTAGAATAATTCAAGAGGTTCGGGGGAATGAAGTGTATGACACACATCCGGGAAAGCGGTTCTTCACCTGCGTGAAGTATGAGGTAACAATGGTCCTCGAACTCTCTCAACTGAATTTTCTTGTTAATTAAAAATGCTTGTCTAACTTTCTGTTTTATGTTTTTATGTTCTCATCAAGGATGATGGGTTGCATTATCGTCATCCTTGGTTGGTTGCTGTCCAGGAGGAGATCCAAAGGCTGAGTCAACGTGTGGAGGAGGCTGAGCTAGTGATCGAAGGGGTGTGGAGTATCAGACCTACACCGGAAGATCTTCAAAAATTACTCGACGTTGGAGAAGCACGCGGGTTTCCAGGGATGATAGGCAGTATCGACTGTATGCATTGGGAGTGGAAAAACTGCCCAACGGCTTGGAGAGGACAGTACACACGTGGTCACGCAAAGCCGACAATTGTCTTAGAGGCTGTGGCATCACATGATCTTTGGATTTGGCACACATTTTTCAGATTACCAGGTACCCTCAACGATATTAATGTTCTCGATAGGTCTCCAGTATTTGATGACATTTTACAAGGTCGAGCTCCTAAAGTTAAATTCAAGGTCAACAACCACATTTATCGTATGGCCTACTACCTTACCGATGGTATCTATCCGAAATGGGCAACATTCATCCAATCCATCCTACTTCCTCAGAGTCCTAAAGCGGCGCTATTTGCTGAACGTCAAGAATCCACTAGAAAAGATGTCGAACGCGCATTTGGAGTATTGCAAGCACGGTTTGCAATTGTTAAGAACCCATCTCGACAATGGGAGAAAGAAAAAATAGGAAGGGTTATGAGAGCTTGTGTCATACTGCACAATATGATAGTAGAGGACGAACGAGACGGATACACTCAATATGATACATATGAGTTTGAATCAGGAGACTCAAGCAGAAGCTCTGAAGTTCAACCGACAACGTCTGTGAATTTCGGGAATACGCTTGGCATTCGCAATGAAATTCGGGATTCACACACACATGCACGTTTGAAAGCTGATTTAGTTGAAAATATATGGCAAAAATATGGTAATCAAGATGAATAACCTTTGTATGTTTATGGATTCTCAATGTATTGAATAAAAACTTTCAAAATTTATCTAAGTTTATGAATTCTCTATGTAAGTTTTAGCAATTCTCAATCATTGAATAATTTTTTTTCTATCTATAAATTCAAATTTATTTTCCAATAATTTTTTTTCAATTTTTTTTTTAAAAAAATTATTATTTTATTTCTATGAACCCGGTTTGAGGTTCATTGATGTAGAATCACAATTGATCCGAGTTCATCACTATTCATGGTCTCACCAAATATTAATAAAAAATACATATGAACCTCAAAGGGGGTTCATTGATGTACATGCTCTTATGAACTTGATCTTTATTAGGAGGTTCAAGCGCTTTGATTTCAAAGAAGTTGTAAAACTATGGTTTTCAATTTTTTTTTGAGAATGGCCATGGTAACCTATAGCGCTTTATATACTAGCTGCATAACCCCGCGCAAGCGCGGAGCCGGGATCTATGTTTTTTTCCGGTTGTTGGTTTAATGGGTTATTTCTAATAGTACCAAATAATGATGAAATGGAAAGAATGTATCAAGAGTGTAAAGTGAAAATATTATATATATATATATATATATATAATGTGTTAAATGTTATTTATATACGAAATAAGGTTTATAGGAATAACTAAATTATAATATAGTTTTTAGTGTATAAAAATAGGTATCTATATTGTTTTTTTTTTATGTTGGAAATAGTTTTAGATCGGATGTCAAAACTTGATATACATATTTATTAATAGTATTTATATTTGTACTAAACGATTTATCAATTTGAAAATAACTTTAATTTAAGCTAATATTTGTTGTTTGGGTTTCAATAGATAGGTTTGGATATGATTTATCAATTTGAAAATAACTTTGTTTTTTTTTACTGTTCGTTTTTGGATCCATTTTTAATTGTTTTGGGGTTTAAGTTCGTCAAACTTTAGGATTTTTTCACTATTTTGGACTTTAAACAATAAGTCCAGAGGAAAAAAACATTAAAACTAAAAAACACATATGATAATAATCCAAACAAAAAAACTAAAATACATAACAACTGTGCGGTTTGAACCCACACACTTGCAGACTTAATAGATGCTTTATACCACTTTGCTAAAATGTATTCATTGTTCACAGTCATTTTAAAAAAACTACGAACTTTTAAAATTTAAACGCGCGGAACCCACAAACTTGCTGACGTGGACAGCTTTAGGAGCCTTAGAAGTGAACTAACATTAAAACTAAAAAGCCTATATGATAATAATCCAAACAAAAAAAACTAAAAGACATAACAGCTGTGCGGTTTGAACCCACACACTTGCAGACTTAATTAGATGCCTTATACCACTTTGCTAAAGTGTATTCATTGTTCATAGTCATTTTTAAAAAACTATAAACTTTTAAAATTTAAACACGTGGGACCCACAAATTTGCTGACGTGGACAGCTTTAGGAGCCTTAGAAGTGAACTATTATAATATAGATTACTGTTTAATGCAGCTTGATAGGATCTTGGGTGTTTCATTATCTCTAACTCTTTAATTTTTGACTTAATTTTTTTTAATTGTCGATTTTGTTTTAGTCATTTAATTTGTTTAGTTATTTTTTTGCTACAAAATATCTTTACAATTCTGTAAATAATTAAATATTATATTTTCTAATTAAAAAAATATATATCCAAAACTTATATTTAACAAAACAAAATATGTAATTATGAAAAATAATGGGGGGGGGGGGGTTATGTTGTATTTATTTGTCTATTTGATTAGTTAGGCAGTCGTGGTGGTGAACACCGAGCCAAATAACCAAGTCACTAAAAATCACACGTGTTCAAATGTTAGTGGTGACCCTCCTAGTGGCGCACCTCACACGTAGGATTTGTTGTCTTGTCTTTCTTTTTTTTTTTCTGTGCAAGCATTAAATTTTAGAAAAACAAATAGAGTTTATCAAATAATATTTTCTAACAACAATATTAGTATATAGCAGTTCTGAGAAGTTGCTCTAAAATGTATAGCAGTGATGTCAAAAAAAAAATGTATAGCAGTTTTGAGAAGTGATTTTTTTCTTTTGGTACTTCTTTCTCATAGATAACTAATGCTAGAGATTTTGAATTTGAATTTCTGTCAATATAGTGGTACTTAGTTTCTAAAAGAAAAAATAATACACGTAAAATTAAATAGTGTGTAATAACCTGTAGATCCAGGCCAGAAATATTTTTTTCGGATATAGAATAAATTCCGCATACAGTGAAATAGTTATTATAAAAGTTTTTCCTAAAATTTCCAGTTTTGAAAAGTGTTCATATCCAAACATTATTTCCTTTTCACAAATGAGTATCTAAGATTTTGAGTTCGAACCAGTACTATTCTGTATTTAGTCTCTCAAAACAAAAATTAATTCACACGCATAAGGATAAGCGATGTATACTAACCTGTTATGTCCATCTCAGAGGAGGGATTTTTCTGGGATATGGAGCTGTTTTGCGATGAGATTAGTCCATATAAAAACTCTACCCTAACAATTTTTTTTTGTAAAGTAATTGTATCCTATTGATATTTATTTCTCATTGGTGGGTGCTAGAGATCGTCTATCACTATGGTGGTTAAAAGCAAGATTATTGGGAGTCCTTGCTCTTGGTCCTTAATTAAGAAATTTTCGGTTTGGGTTTCCGTAAAGTCTTTAATCCATAATTATATACGCATATATAATATATACATATACATATACATATATGTTTATTAAGGATCCAAGAGCAAAGACCCCCGATAATCTTGCTCTAACATCTCCAAATAAAAATCTTTCACATACGCAAAGGAACAAGAGATGTATAATAACCTCTATTTTCAAGCCTAGATAGTGTTTTCCTCGATATGAGATCATTTGATGATTGGGTTAGTAAATAAAAAATGTTTATTCTAATAGTTTTATTTTGGATTTAGATTTTGATCCAGACAATTAACAAGATCATCTGGTAATAAATAATTTGACTATCCCTAATATTAGTCGAAAACCATTTCAAATTGAGGTAGACAATGTGATATCCTATCCACCTTAGCAACATCTAATATATCACACACTCACACAATATCAAAATGTTATCGTAAATACATTTTGAAATGTTTTCAAATAGCACAGTAAATAGTATCAACGATTTTTCTTAAGTTTTGAAAGAAAACTTAAGTTTTGAAAGAAAACTTAAGTTTTGAAAGAAAACTTAAGTTTTGAAAGAAAACTATTAGCAAGTGTTTTGAAATTTTCTAATTAACTAAGTATATGGAGGTGGTGAATAAAATGTATAAATGAATATGGTTTTGGGATGAAATGGAGAGGACTGGTTGGGAGGAAAATTAAATTAAAATAGGAGGTTGTGTCCAACTTATCTATTTTGCTTTTGACAACTATACAATCTTCTTCTTCATGGACATTCACTCACTTTTCCTTCTTTTTTCCCTTTTTTTTTTTCTAGTTTTATATATGTAGCAATAATTCCCACCAAAATCTTAGAAAACCAGCACGATTGGTGGTATATCACTACTTTTATAAAGCGAGAAAACGTTGTTTTCCTCTTTTATTTATTTGATTTCCCAATTCAAAATGTTGTTTTATTGGTTTGGCAGTTTACCAACTGGTATAATTTTGATTTTGAATGATTAGATGAAGGAAATTAATAAGTGGATGAATTTGTTCTCTTCTGATTTGATTGGTATCTAGTAAATTTGCATAATGTATCTTCAGTACAGTTTTGTAATCATTCTTTTAAACGGTATAATCTAGAACGCTGTAGCTTGCTCAGAAATTCATACCCACAATACCACAGCAGTTACATTGCCTATCATTCTCATAGAATTCTTTGTGTTGTCAAAAATAAGTCGACTGTTCTGGAGCCCTGCTCATAATCTGCTTGCAGACTACGATTTCCATGACACTACATTTTCCCTGTCTCCTTGTAAAAAGTTTTCGTTTTTTCTCTTTGTAAGCTTCCCTTGTATGAAATTCTTTACAACACAATATAATAGTTACACTTGAACATATGTTTTTATATGTGAAATGAGATAATAATATACATGAATATATAACATTTAAATTTTGTATATCATATTTTAAATAAATTTGTTTAACTTACTGTAAAAATTGGATAGTAAATATTCTGATTAGAGATAATGGTAAGTTTGATTAGAAAATAATCTAAAAAATTAAATGATTTGTTGTCAATTAATTAATAATTATAAATTCAGTGGCATAAATTATAATTATTAAATGAAAGAATGATTACTTTTAAAATGTACTTCAGTTTAATAATACATATATTTTCTGTAATGAAAAACAAATTCATAAAGGTCATATAATCTAAACATTCGTAATTAACGAGCTTCAAATATAATACGTCTTGTAGAATAAATTACAATCTACTATAATTCAAGGGAATTATGCTAATATGGAACAGAAAAACACTCTATAATATGGAATTAGCATATTTCCCATAATTCAATCTGTAAGTATGAAAAAACTAGTCGGCTTTGGTATTTTTTAAAAAAAATTATTGATAAAACCCCTTAACTCTTTTTGAATCGAAAAAACCACACAATAAACTTTTTTTTTTAAAAGATCCAGTTTAGAAACTGTTAAAGTTTGTAATACTCCATCTATAATACGTCTATTTCAAATGAAAAAACAGTTAAAAATTTAGTTTAAGGAATTTATCACTAAAAGCTTGTAAAACAATTTATAAAATTTTGAAAATTAAATAAAGGTTGCATAGAGGTACTAGTTTATAAATTTAAGTTACTAAATTGGTAAGTATTTTTTATTTTAATGTTAAAACCTACAACTAAGTTTAATTAGGAAAAAAATTTGCAAACTAAAGATTTTACTGGTAACGTCGGTCCTTTTTAACGATACTGTAGAGAAATGATCTAATCTATAAATAAAATCAGTGTAGGAATTTTTGGATTTATTTCTAGTTAAGGATTTTTACCTGGTGCAAACTTAGTTGAAGAGTTTTATCATTAAAATCTTTTATAAGATCATTAAAATATATCAATATTTATAAATTATTCAAATTATTTAAATTATTTAAATTATTTTTTTGTAAAATTGGTTCTAAGAGGTTATAAACAATATATAATAGATTATAAAGGCATATACAATCATTTTAACCTATTATTATCATTTATACATTACTTTAAATTCTTGTTTACTGTAAACCGTCATTATAAAAGTCATTAAAATATTTCTTCCAAAATAAGCAGTATTATAGATGAAAGTTGACAAACGTTAACAATTTGTAAGTTGATGATTTAAAAGGTTAAAATTTGATTGAAATATTTTCTTTTGATTCAAAATACTTTAGGATTTTATCACTAAATACTCTAGCTAATATTGTTTCAGTTATTCAGTTTTATTATATTAGCTTACAAATAATTCTTCTGAATAGACCACAATTACTAGTGGCAACTAAATATTTTGTAATTTGATTTTTATCAATCAAAAACATATTAAAAACAAATTTATGTAGTTTGGTTCTTACACTTCACAAATATTTTTATTAAATTTTTATAATTTGATATATATTATTTTTTTTAAAAAAAAGAAAAAAACAACTTGTAAAAACTGGTCATTCCTCTGATTGTGAAACCATCTTTACTAATTGAAAACAATCTGTTGAAAATATAACATGAAACTGATATAAATTCCTCAGACATTACATTGCCCAAATAAGTGCTTCTACTTCCGAGTGAAGGGATGAATGCTAGCTCTTGATATTTTTTTGTTTCCATTAAACCATCAAAACCCTCTAAGATGCTATACCAACCTTGTCCCCAGTGTTTGTCCTGGTCTTTCCAAGATCCATCTACGAAACACCATCTACCTGGTTTTGAGGGTAAGGTTGTAATCTCAACTCCCCTGTTTTGAGTAGTCCTTTGTATAATTGTAGTTTGCGCCTCCATCTAGAGTAAAGATTCTATTTCTGCCAATTTAAGAGTGTCCTTAGGATCCATGTTTTTATTGCTAAAAACTTTGTTATTTTATCCCTTCGAAATATACCATAAAATCCATGCAAATTGATGATCTCCCATTTGTGGAAAAATTACCCAATAAAGATGATCTATATTTGTAAAAACTCCGTTGGTAGGAAAAATATCTGGATTTGTTGAAAGATGTGAGAGTGCCTAAACTTGAACCGCCTGCAGACATTTATAGAACAAATGATTTACTGATTCCTCATGAATTCCACGTCTAGCAGAACAAATATCCCATAAATTCCTCTTCTGTGTAAATTTTTCTTAATCGCTATATAGTCTGACACTATTTGCTATAAGAAATGCTTGATTTTCGAGAACAACGTATTTTCCAGTAAAACGTCTTACGAGTGGCAACCGTAAGTCCATATAAGGGTGGTGCTTTTTCCTTATCAGGATATAATCGCTCCATCTGGTAATCCGATTTTACAGTATATTTTCCATTATTTGTAAAATGCCATCTATCTCTGTCTACCAGATGGGTTCGACTCAATAATATACTTTCTACGATCTTTGCATCATGGAGATCCACCAATGAATGAATTACTGCATGTTCCATGTAAGTGATGTTACGTCGATGAGAGAATCAACTGTAAGGTTGGAATAAATGTTTTGATTGTTGTTCGCTGGTCTCAAAGTTAGTTGAGAGCCATGGATCCATACTGATTTATATGATTTCAATTCCTACCATTTTAATTAGTCTTTTACTAATAGAGATCTAATAGATATAATATTACGTCAGTCATCTAACGGTGAGTATAATTTTATTGGTTCCAGAGATAATATATTCTTGAAATATCAATTTTAAAAAACTTGAAAAAATAAAGTGTTTGGCTTCTCAATCAAACGCCAAATTGCTTTGCAAGCATAGATGTATTTTTAGGTTTTCATAATTATTTTGATTAATTGAGATATCTATGATTTATCTTTATGGTAAACGCATCACGAAACTTATTTAAATAGACAGTTTGTAGAATATTATCTTTATTTTTATTTTTATTAGCTAAGTGACAAAAAAATTAGCTTTATTTTTATTTTAAAACAGAGACCTGCGTCCGCGTCCAAGCAGGCCAATGTCGACGGATGCAGAGAGTTCCACGCACTATCATTGACTGACTTAGAACCGTAGACATTTCTTCGTGTACGGACTGACACCGAACAATGGCGAGTCAAAACCTTCGCCTACCATATTAGGTTAATACTCTACTAGGGGCACATTTTAGTAAACATAAAATTAAAAACATAAATTTTAAAACTCAAGATGCTTGCCCGTTCATGGGATAAAATTAATAATATATAATTTGTATTAAAAAAACCTCAAGCTTCATGGTACAAAAATCCGTGGCTGAATATATATGTTTGGGCTTAAAGTTTGTTAAAATATAAATAACTAGGGTATTTGATGGATCAGTTTTAATAAAATCTATAATTTTATGTAAATTTTATTTTATGTTAGATTGAGTGTGAATATGATTTTGTTGTCTACAACAAGTTTCAATTATATGACTAAAATTATTGAATTCTTAATATTTTGCTCTTGTAATTCTAAATTGTAAAGTTTTATAGTGTTTTCAGTTTTATAAAACTATAAAATATACAAATCAATCAGATTTGGACAAAAGAAGATGAGATTTATATTTCCAATACCATTGTATCCTTTTTTGTGAGGATTCTTTGTCAAAACTATTGTAGTTGTTTTATAGATGTTAATAATTGATATCATCAACAATTGATGTTGATTTCGATATTTTTTGATAAATTATGATGTGTGTTTATTTATTTAAAATAAGAAATTATATATAAATTAAATACTAAAATACATGAATATAGATATTAATATTGATTAACAAAATCATATATAAATTCTTTAAAATTTTAAAGTTGTAAGTATATTTGCAAATAAAAACTATAAATTTTATCATCTTATAAATTATGACCAAGTCACGTGTCGCATTATGGTGAGTCTATTTACTGACATGGCAGTCTCAGTATTGAGAAAAAGTTTTCTTTATATATAAATATATTAAGTTATTATTAAGTTTCATATTAATTTGTAAAAAGTATTTTAAAATATATTTATTATTTGGTTTTGTTACTTTTATTAAAGGTCACATGTTTATCTAGCTAATAAATATATTCATTTTTATTATGTATTTTTTTTTTACATTTTTCAATACTTGTATTATTTTTATAATTTTCTTTTTTTCTTATAATTTTCTACATACGGGGTTTGTCTATAAGAATGATTATATGTTTGTATTTTGTTTTCTGCAGCATATATTTTGTATATAAATTTATTTGTTGTAAAATATAAGTCACTAGACAGGTTTTAAAATTATTTCAATATCTTGTTGATGAGCATGTTCTTTTAGCTGTGAAAACATGTTTATAGTGAGTACTTAGAGTAAGTTGTAATAAAAATGGTTACATCCTAGCTAGTTATGTATTTAGGTGAGTGAACATATATGGACATTATTACATGGTGTTAAGTTATAGATTGTTTGTGGTGCTTAATGCTTATTTGTTTTTAATGGAGCAATCTTTTCGTTTGCTCTGGAACAGTACATCTCGGGTTCTTTTTTTTTGTATATATTTTACATGGAGCTAGAAAATGCAAGTTTTAATAAGTATGTGGTGGATTCTTAAACTCAAAACATATGTATTCAAAGGGATTCAATTATGCTTTCATTGGCTTATTATGAAATGTGTCCACAACCGAGCGCAAAGTATTATATATTTGTATTCTTCAGTTTTAAACTCAGAATTAAGCTTTAAACTCAAGACCATTGTAATAACGGCTACAAAAAACATAGCAAAATCCAGATGAGAATTTTTTTTTTTTTAAATAACACTGATGTCTAAGCCTAAGCATTATTCAAAGAGGAAACCTGACTTGAGAATTCACATTCTAAAAAATCTACATTAATGCCTAAGCATTATTGAAAGAGGAAAACTGACTCAAAAACTCCATGTTCACTTAAGCTTTTCGTGCCTTCGTAACGAAATTCAAAATTGTTGAAAGGCAACGCTCCATGGTGGCAGGACCACTGGCGAATGTTTTTGCAGATGAGGTTTTCACACGTTCGTATCATCGTCACCATCCTGATTAAAGAGAATCACATATCATTACTTTGTTTCTACGGAAGGACCAGTATGAATTAAATGTGGTATTTTACGTCGACGACAAATTTATGCAGTGGCAGACAGTCATGTAGGAGATAGTGAAGGTCTGATGGTTGGCAGTGAGGTTGTACATGCCTACCATGACCTGGAAGCTGTATGTATTACCAACTATGTCCACAATAAAAGGAGGTGGCTGAGTCTCCTGTATGTAAACTCCCTCTCCAGCCTCTGAGATAAACGTTTTAGTTGCAAAGATATGTGATAACATATGAAACCGGTTAGATGATGTTACATACTATTAAATGAGCAGTTTTATAGGCGTGATGTTATGTAGTTTCATCATCTCTCCATCAAAAGTCACAAATAGTACCTTGTAATAAATTGTATAAAAATCATCATCTCTCCATCAAAAGTCACAAATGTTATGTAGTTTCATCATCTCTCCATCAAAAGTCACAAATGTTATGTAGCAATACTTATCTCCACCTAGTACCTTGTAATAAATTGTATAAAAATCATGTTTATTGTTTAACAGAATAAGAAAGTCTATAAAATTTCATAAATTAGTTTAAAGAGGACGGAGATATATAAAGCAATTAATCGGAGAAAATACTCAAACGTAAAAAATATGAACATAAAAGAAAGACTTAAGAATCATCAAAAGCTGGGGAATGGCTCAGCCAAAATCCTATAACAGATTCTTCAAAACACGATGAAAAATTATAATCTGGATTCAAGAAGGCAGAGATGTGTATAGGATCTAACTTGAGATATTATCTAGACTATGAACTAAAATCAGAGTTTAAGAGAAAACCTGAGAGTCAAGAAGGAGCATGTCGACTCCCATGAGATCTCTAACACGGCGTAGATCCCATGAGAAACTTGAATGGTTTATGAAAAGCGGTCAGTCTGTAAATCAGAGAAGAAGACGAAATTGTTATGGATAATTCAGATTTTTTTGTTTGCTGTTTTGTTTAGAATAGATGAGAGGATGATTCTAAAAGCAAGAACTCATACCTTTTTATAGTCGAACGCCACCGCCTTACAGTTTGAAGATCCGAATTGAATATAGATCGTGGGTGGTCGATTAATGGAGGGCTTTATGAGAGAAAGTCGGTTACTGTTACCATCTCACACCGGAAGAAAGAAGATGAAAGATCGATTGCGAGATGAGGGAAGAGAGACGCGGAGATTCACACACAGCAAACCCTAATAAAAACGAAGCGTTTCTTTTGTGGATCTATCTTAAAATATATGGGCTCAAATTAGTGTATACGCAGCCCATATATCTGATGCCCAAATGAACCCAAAGCCGATTAAATGAAACGCAAATTTTCATGGAAAATTGACACATGTCAAGTGTTGGTAAACTGAATTAGTGACATCATAATATAACGTGTATTGATGAGAAGAGAGTGGCCTTCTTGTTTATAGTATAAGATGTTTTATAAAATAAATCTTTTTTTTTAAAAAAAATAGTAGAGGGCAATTGTACATAGTCACCTAAATAGATTCGCCGTTCAAAACTACGATGGTTTTTGCCTTTTTGGTCAGAATATGTTATGTACAAATCTTTTAAATAGACTTTTTAACTTTTTTATCATAAAAATAGAATTCAAAAACTAAAATGATAAAAAAATTTTGATTTTTAATTTTTTTTTATAAAAGATACTTTTGGATAACAACACAATATATATAAGATTTATCTTTTTAAAATAAAAACTATTTTACTATATTTATTTATGTATTTTCTGTTTATGAATTTCTGAATTTTAATGTTTTTTTTATAAAAGATATTTTTGGATAACAACACAACATATATAAGAATTATCATTATAAAATAAAATTTATAGTTTAGATTTTGATTAATTCTTATTGTTATTAATTTTAACAAATAATCTAGTAAATGAATATTAAATTCGTTTTTTTATTTTTAGCTAATTTATATAGTTTATTCATTAAGGGTATAATCAATATTAGCCAATCTAACTTTTAAGGTGAGAGCTCTATTGCGAAAAATCACTTCGCAAATAATAGTATAGATAGATATTGTTCTTATTCAGTGAGTTTACTCGATGCTTTCTTCTGTAATTAAATATATGATCAATTGGTAACTCCCAATTAATGGAACCATATGTGCATGTTAGAGCATTAGCCTCCCTAAAGATGACCAACTATCGTACCAGAATGAGGTAGAACACCCGTTTCTCACTAACCCTTGATAGAATTATATGATCCGGTTATATGTGACGGTTTTCCTCCACATATATGATCCGGGGTTTGCTTTCGCAGAGATAAACCAGAAAGAACCTTTTGAGATTAGGAATATATTCTGATCCATTGTGTTCAAAGATATGGATGCATGCTAATAGCTTTCCACATAATCTTTAAACAACATACCTTATTCACCTTGGAAATCAGCTTTGATTCTCAACCCTATGTGTTTTGGTTTGCACACATTAATTAACAAAGTTTTGCTTTACAAGAGTATAGCTCCCTCCTGAACCAGATAAATGCAAGACATAATTTACCAATCTCATTCATCCTCTTGGGAGATGAAACACTATAAGCTAGAAGTTAATGAGACTAGTGATGACCAGTTTTGTGAGTTCCATGCTAGAATAGGATAAGAAACAAACCCTCCAATAATGTCAAGTAGTCCATTCTTGACATTCTCTTTGTTGTTAATGGTAAATCCAAAATAACGAACCAGAAGTGTTACAGTGGCAAATGGGGATCAAGCTTCATTAATTGATGATCAAGTCTGCGCTGGGACTCTAATCATATAAGAAAATGATTTCTCCATACTGAGAATTGAGATCTCCCACAAAATTTTCAAATACGTCTATTGCACCTTCAATTAAGCGGCTGCTTCTGTCAGAAAGTATCATTAGATCATTTGCAAAACATAGATATGTGATCTAAATATTCTTATAGTGTGGGTGGTAACCAATGTGTTGTTTCGGAGCTGATTTTCTTGTAACTTTGACAAAATATTCAAGCTTATAATAAAAAGATAGAGCGAGCGTGCACATACTAGTCTCAAACCTAGGGCACTGCAAAGATGTATCCAATTGATGAAATTCTTGGGGAAGTTTAATGTCGATAGAGTGTTGAGTACAAATGACCACTGAACCGAGTCAAGATATTAAGAGATACCAATCTTCATCATACAATGTAAGGATTCAAAGTCTTTATGATACTCTTTCACCAGATCCGTTTAAAGTAAAATGTTTTTGATAAGTGATTTTTCTTTCACAAAAGTCAATTGATTAAGGGAAATAAACTTGGAAAAATACATTCCAGTCTACTGGCTACGATCTCAGAGATTACTTTGAATAAGACATTGCAATCAGCCACATCTCTTTTAATTTTTGTGTGTGTGCACCAATCTGTTCATGGAGACTTATTGCTTGCAAAATTTTATTCAATCTCTCATCTACTCTCTTTTCAATTCGTGAAGCGTTGACCTTAAGTGCATTCACTTTCTTTCATAGTCAAACAAAGTTCCACTAACTGTTCAATATTTCTCTAAACTTCCTAAGATTATTGACAAACTTGCTTCCGAAGAATCTCCGGTGGAAGCTCCGTTCATCGGAAACTGCCAGATCTTCTTTCATCATCCCGCTCAGATCCATCAACAAAGAGTAACTCCACCGAGTTGACTCAGTTACCAGGACTAAGATAAACTATTCCGTGGAACCAATACATAAAGTTTTGTACAGAGGCATGCAAATTTTTGAGATACAAAAACAAAATGAAAAATTGATCTTCTTGTTCACATCTTTGGCTAAATCTCTTTCTCTGGAGCCAATAAGCTTCAATGAGGTGTTCAGTCTCTTCCTCCAGTGAGGGTTTGTTCA
>CAKOAT010054156.1:57955-82052 GCA_932364175.1 Eruca vesicaria subsp. sativa
GGGGGGGGGGGGAGAATCATATTTTACTGAGAAATATAAGGCGTTTGAAAAGTATCGTATAAACTTTCAAAAAAAAAAAAAATTGTAAACAGAAAGATGTCTTTTCACCTGTGCGTATTTGTGTGTTGGAGTTTGCAATGATCTCCTCCTTCCAACAGTCTCTTTTTCCATTTCTCTCCCATGTCCATATTATAACAATGTTGCTCCTTCCAGGCAGTAATGAATTGCAGTACATCAGAAATCTCCTTTCATCTTGCATTTAAGCTAACACTCATATCTTTTAAAGAAGTGATGAATTGCAATTCATCAGGGATCTCCTTTAATTTACCACAAAAACCAATAGCTAGAGTATGGAGAAGGGGCATGGAGCCTTCTTCAACTATCCACTCTTCCCACTCCTCTAATCCAACAAATTCTAGCTTCAGCAATTGAGGAAACCCACACATGGAACAAACCATTCTACTACCACAGAAAGATCGATCACCCAATCTAACCTCTTTCAAGTAAAGCAACTTCTCTAGAATCGGCATTAGATCCTCTTTCAAATGACACTCAGTTAGGGATATGGTTGTGAGCTGAGCAGGAAAGTGTTTCCCATCAGGCAACTTTGGCATATATATATTCAACTCCAGCTGTTTGAGATGAACAAAATCCCAAACCAATCCTTCTTCATCATTCGTTTGACTATACAATTTGTTGTTATCTATAGTAAGTTTCTCCAAGTGTTTAATTTTACTTAGAGATGAAGATAGAGTTTCCATGGAACACCCTTTATCTCCGATATAGATGGAAAGGGTCCTAAGTCGTATCATAGCTTGGAGATCACTCACACTCCCATGCTCTGTTGAGAAATTCTTTAAGGTCTCCAGCTTAACCAGATTTCCCAATTCCAACTTTGTCTTTTCGTGTAATCTCTTCGGAAAATAGAGGTATGTCAATTCTCGCATCTCTTTCAAAATATTGGGCACGTAGACTATAAAATCTCCACGTAGGTTTAAATACAGCAGCTGCTTCAGATTCCCCATAGAAGAAGGTAAATGAGTTACATTTGACCATTTTAAACTCAAATATCTTAAGTGGATGAGCTTCCCAATGCTAGAGGGTGCCTTCCTTCCTTCAAACTCAACCCAAGAGAGATCTAACACTCTCATCAACGTATGCCTTGTAAAGAATAAACTTTTTGCCTTCCGTCTTTTGATCTCGATAAACAATAAAGTTCTAAGGCTTGGATTCTTCACCTCTGCATCGACATCAAATGTATCAGCAGGCCAACGTACAACAGAAAGTCTGCGAGATTTACAAGGAGATTTCGAATTTGCAATTGATGTGCCATGAATATTTGTAGAAAATTCTCTTCTTCAGCTTTGCGTAAACAAACTTCTCTCATCATGTCATGCAATTGGCATTTTCTGAATCTTAAAGTTTTAACGTCTCTTTTAGAAATAATCATGTTTCTCTTAACCAGTTCTTCTATGTACTCATCTGCAACATCTTCAATGCTTGTTCCGCTAGAATACATTGGCAATGGTATTCCTTCTGCAGCCCAATAATATGACAAATTCTCCACAGATATTTCATAATCTTCTGGAAAATGGGCCAAGTAGAGGAAACATTGCTTCAAATAAACAGGCAGTTCTTCGAAACTCAGATACAAAACATGGAAAACGTCCTCGAATCCTCCGCCCATGTTAGAACTAATATTCGCATATATCCTTCTCCACTCATGCAATGTGTTTTTCTTACCTAATAACCCGCCTAACACCTTAAGAGCCAATGGTAGACCTCCACAATGTTTAATTATCTCTTTACCAGTTTCTTCCATTTCTTCATCAATCTTAAATTCTGCACATCAGTTACAAGTATGTTCCAAAGGATCATATGTCTTGGAGATATTGTAGTCAATTTTATTTAATTTACTAGAGCAGGAAAAAATCCAAATAGGTTTTCCTTGAAAACTTACCGGATGTGTCTTTCATAGAAAATGCTATTTTTTGAAAAAGATGCCAACTTTCTTCAAAAGTTAGGCATTCTGGTTTGAAGGTAACACATTTTTTATCTGCATGTAATGCGACTCCCTCATTGCGAGAAGTAAGTAATACCTTCCATCCTGTGACACATTTATATTTTCGTAATGTTTCATGATCAAATATTTTTCTTTTAAAAAGACAGTCTGATGTATGTAACATAGGTATGTTCACCTTTTTTCGGCAGAAACACATGCTTGATTCGATCCCAGTCTCCTTCTCTCCATATATCATCAATGACGATTAAAGCTTGTTGTGTTTCCAACACTCCAACAATCTTCTCCTGAAGTTCGTCTTCCATCATCGTAGACACTTCACATTCTGGCCTGAGTTGTCGCAAAATTGTCTGCCAAATAAATTTCCTCTCAAACTGTTGTGAAACACACACCCACACCAATCTTGGAAAATGACTTCTTATTGTCTCATGATTCAAAACTTGTCTTGCAAGTGTGGTCTTACCAATACCACCCATCTCTGTTATAGAAACCACTTGACCGCTATCTTCCTTCACCAAAAATCTGACCAGTTTCTCAACATTTCCCTCGGCCGACAAGATGGTCTTCGTCATCTCTAGAAAATGTTTGTCGCATTTCTCTATGTATTGCTTGTAGAGACTGCGTATACTCATCATTGACAATGACCTTCTGTATGCCAAGATTCTGCATATCACGAATCACTTTAGAGATCCTCTTGTTTATGATTTTCATATCAAACGCAAGCCCCATGCGTTTCACAGTAACATATGCAAATCTTCTTACGCTGTTCCTCCTGCTGCTTGATTCTCCTAGTTCTTTCTTCAGAAGAAAGGTTTCGATGATATCTTCTGTATCAAACACGATTTCTCTGATGTCTTCGATAGTTTTTCTCACCATGGCACTCGTATGTTTCTTGGCCTCTGCATCTTCCAAAAAACACCTTAACATATCCACATCATATTTTAATCCATCCAATTGCTCTTCAACTCCCTGAAATCTCTCTGATTCTCGGACAAGGAGGTTCCAAAGCCTCTCAAGTCCAAACGACAAAAGTGTCTCAGCCATATGTCTCCTGCTTGAACATGAAAAAAGTATTCAATATCCACTACATGAAAATCCTTGAGTTAGTTCGGATCATATATTTTTTTTCGTGAAAATCTATAGAATCAGTATATACAATTGTGTGGGATTTAATCAAAGAAAGATATAAGCAAATGAGATCAAATAAATATGCAAAAAAAAAAGAAAAAAAATTCACCTCTTGGAAATCGCTTTTCGCCAAACAGATCTGTAGAGAATATGCAAATGTGCTTTAGTTAGAACTCGGAAGACATCTTATTAGAAGGATTGATTGTCTCCAAGTCAACACTAACCAACAAAAACCAGCTGTACTATTGCCCTTTGAGTCTTTGACCAAAAAAACATAGAACTGATGGTAATTAGTTAACTAACGAAATTGTTTTCCTCATGTGTGTTGGAAGAAAAAACATTTATCATGGCGTGTGAAGGTGTGAAGAGATGAAGTTTTTTTACGACACAAAGGAGTGACAGATTTGTGTGTTAGAAAATAATATAATTATATATCTTTCGGGAGCATCCTGTGTGCTCAGACTGGGATCAGGTATTTCAAGTTTTCGGGTATAGAAGTATAAAATCTATTTAGGTTATTTTAGATTTTAGGTTAGGTTCAGGTATTTGAAATTAAGATTTTGCTCAATATTCATAAAAACTCAAAAATTAAGAAAATAACCATTGAACAGTTGAACTTAACGAATGTGACAATTAGAACTAAACCTTAACAGTTTTCTCCTTCCATTAGTGTGCGTGTGGGTATATGCACGTTACACTGTGTAGAAAACAAGGCTAAAATGTATTATAATTATAATATAGTCATAGCACTACTACAAGCATACATGGTAAAAAGAGAAACATGTTCTAAGATCATTTTTATAACTGATATCGGTAAATGTGAAGATATAAATAACAGTGGTGGATGAAGAAATGTTCAAAATAAAGAAGAATAAATAGTAAGAGAAGGAAAAGAAGTGTTCAAAATAAAGAAGAATATATAGTAAGAGAAGGAAAAGAACTTACACTGGAGGTGGAAGAGATGTGATGTCTTGCATATTTTCACTGTTTCACCCATTCATCTATGTGCATTTTGATCATATAGACTAGGATTTAGTCATTTTTAGGTTGTATTTTGCATGCATGAGTCTTTATCAGGTGTTGGAGTGTGCCATGGAGTGACTTGAAATGTTTAGAAGCATTTTGATCCACTTTAAAGAAATCTTCTGTTGATAAGATTTTGTGGAGACACAGAAAATTGAGTTAGCTTTCTAATGGAAGTGGTTTCAAGTCATTTGAAGATGTAATGAAGGAGTTATGACCAATTTACGAGAGGCATATCCACCCTGTTCGAGCATCCTAGAGCGTGGTTGTGCAGCGGAGTCGAGGGTTCGGCGCGGTCTAGAGCGGGGTTGTGCAGCGGAGCCGAGGGGTCAGCGCGGTCTGGAGCGGGGTTCTGCAGCGGAGCCGAGGGGTCGGCGCATTCTAGAGCGAACCTGTGCAACGGGGTTGTGCAGCGGGGTTGTGACCCCGCTGCGCGTTTATGATTGGACAAAGCGTTTATGATTGGACAAAAAAGTTTGCTTTCGTGGACCTTTTTGCAATTTCCGTTCTTATATTTTGAGTTTCAGAAACCTAATTTTAAATATGTTGTGAGTCACCAGAGGCAGAGGATCTCTTTTTTTTAGAGAAGAACTAGTAAAACTTCTTTTGATTCAGATTTCATTGCTTTCATCTTGTGTTCTTGTTGATTTCTAATCTATATCTCTACATGATTAATATGAAATCCAATATGGGTTTGAGAGGAAGCATGGAGATTAGTGAGTAATCACCTTTTGAATTCATGGGATAGGGAGATTAAGGGTGATTAGGCTAGAACTAGGATGCTTAGTGTAGATTTCTCGTATCCCTTGCTAGTAGAGTATTCTTAATGCATCTTTTGAGTTGGCCTCTCAAAGGTTGAGCTTTAGGCATTTCCCACCTCACAAGGTGTTCGATGAAATGCCTGAGCCAACTTTCCTAAGCTTTTAATATACTTTACCAAAGACATTTTTTGTTAAAGGTGTTAAGATGTCTAATAGAATTGTTCTTAAAGATTACTTTTATAACATTCAACCGAAGACATTTGATGTTTGAGTTATGTTAGTAAATGAGCATTCATCTAGACATAGAGCTTGCTTAGAGATGTGTCTAAGCTTAAGGTTGTTAGTTTAATTGATCATTTACCATCCTTAGTTCGAAGTTTGATCACCCAAGATATAATCCCTACTCCCATGGGTTCTCCTTTCTCTTAATCAAGGAAGTTATTTTAGTATTCATTTTTCTTATTCTTAGTTATAGTTTAAAACCATCATTATTTTGATTGCACTTAGATTAGGTGAGTACTTGCATTCTCGGTGCTTTGATATCCCTTAGAACTGGTTCGACAATCTCATATATTACAACATTTGCCTTAGAAGCCTTGAAAACTCCTAACTTTAAGATGACGAATGATGATGGTGGTGGAAAAGAAGATGTTCGGTGAAAAAACAATCAGTTGTAGTAATGGTGACAATGGTACGTTCAAGATGAATGCAAAAGAGAAAAAAAAGAACGAGTTAAACATATTCACATTTAACATAATAGTATACTTTCATATTAAATAAATATATAGAACAATCATGTTATATTAGTACTATAACAACAATTATAATACAGATTATGTTAGCAAAAACAATTATTTGCATTGTTAATGAGAAAGGAAAATAGTGAGGGTGAAAAGGAAGAAAAGGAAGAAAAAGAAGAAAAATGTAAGAAGGAGGATGAAGAATGGAACCAAAAACAGAAAAAGAAATACTGTATTATATATATTTGACAATAAAATAAAATAATATACTGTAATATTTACAAGATTTTGCAAACACTAGTATATATTCTTCCTTGAAATATATTTTTCATGAAAAGAAATTGTGTAGCACTAGATATACATTTTTTTCTTTAAAAAGCTTTAAATCCGGTGGTATACAACTTTTAACATTTCCATAAATTTGTATTCTTTTCTATTTGTTACAGCATTATAGAATAAAACATACTAACATAGAATACTAATTGTTCTGCTTCTCAAATGCAATCCAACATATAATTATGGGATGGTGATGAGTAGCGATGGTGTCGAAGGAAAAACAATGGAGCTGATAGAGGAGAAAAATTATGAAACCAAGGAGATACAATTTACCGAAGGAAAGATGGAATTTTGTAACATACTATACTATAAGATAAAATAGAATAGAATATATTGAACAAAATTACTGTACATCTTCTTAACTTGGATCTGCAAAAAACTAAAAGGCGGTTCTGATGTAAGACATAATACACCGAAGATGGCTTTTAAACTGATGATATAGAATAATATTCTCTTCCATCTAACCAGACCTAACTTGATGCATTCGTTTTGATAGGAAAATCGAAACCCTGTGCAAAGTTTGCCGCAAAATTTAACGGTCCCATAACCTTAACTCTGCTTGTCAAATTTCTGTTAATAATCAAAACCGTAGACATTGTTTTAAGATTTGCCCGTTTTCAACTCCAAATCTCAATAGAACACACAAAATCAATCTCTCTAAATCAGTCTATTGCTGTTCGCCGGCGGTTACAAGCATGAAAAAGTGTTTCTGATCCTACACAATGTCTTGCTTTGAGCTCCACCTGAGCCTCTGCAAAAGAATACAATCAGCATTAACTCGTTTCTGGTGGGACTCATCAAGTGAGAAAAAGAGTATGTGTTGGGTATCATGGGACAATATCGCTAAACCTAAGGCCAAGGGTGGCTTAGGACTGAGAGATATTCAGCTATTCAACCAAGCTCTTCTTGCAAAGCTGGCTTGGAGAATCTTAACAGTACCTAATTGCCTTTTAGCCAGAGTCCTAAAGGGTAAATACTGCCACAAGAAAAGCTTTCTAGACGTAAGCTTACCACCTACTTGCTCCCATGGGTGGAGAGGTATTCTACATGGACGTGATCTGTTACGAGACAACCTAGGGAAAGCCTTAGGAAATGGTCAGACAACAAGAGTGTGGCAGGATTCTTGGATCTCTTTGGACTCAAACCTCAAACCGTTTGGCCCAATCAACGAGAACGCCCTGGACCTAAGGGTTTCAGACTTGCTTACAGACGACTTGAAGTGGAATAAGCAAAGAATTAATGAGTTTCTACCTGAGATGAGTGAACAGATTCAACTTCTGAAACCAAGTACTTCAGGCACAGAAGACATTTTTGTCTGGCAACCACTCAATACAGGGATCTACACCACGAAGTCTGGATACAACTCCTTAGCCAAGACGCCACGCCTAGCTTCTGTTACTACAAATCAGGGAGATTTCAACTGGATTAGAGATATTTGGTCAGCAAACTGTTCTCCAAAGTTAAGAGTCTTCTTGTGGTCAATTACCAAAGGTGCAATTCCTTTGGGAGAAAACTTACAGAAAAGAGGAATGCTATCTCGAGTAGCTAGTCCAAGATGTGGTGAAGTCGAAACTCCTTTACACATCTTCTTCTTATGCTCGTTCACCAAAGAAATCTGGCAACTGATCCCCCTTGTAGGGACGACTCCCATTACTCCAGAAGATAGCTTCAAAACAGCGTTGGTAAAATTCAGAAGGGCGACTTGTCTCCCCCCGACTGGCATCTCTTCACCAATCCTTCCTTGGATTGCTTGGGCGATTTGGACAGCAAGAAACAGACTAATCTTTGAAGCAAAGAACTCCAACCCTAACGAGGTCATGCTTAAAGGATTAGTAACAGCACGGGAATGGGTACAAGCGCAAGTCAATCAACCTAAGAGATCCGGGGGAGTACCTCAAGTAATCGGAAATCGGCAAGATATCGATTTGGACCACACCTCCACTTGCTACACAGACGCTTCGTGGAACGCGTCTACAAAAAGGGCAGGGCTTTCATGGATTATCAGCTTCAACGATAATTGCTTCACAGGAGGGATCCATGTGCTCGGATAACGTCCTTTCTCCCCTGATGGCCGAAGCTCTTGCAATCCGATCGGGGCTTCTAGCGGCAGCAAATCTCGACATCACCAATCTCAGAGTCTACTCTGATTGTCAAACGCTCATCAGAGCTATCAAAAACAAGCACCAGATTAAGGAAGTCTTCGGTATCGTCTCAGATATCATGCAGATCTCCTCTGCGTTTGTCTCTATCTCCTTCAATTTCATCCCAAGATCGGAAAACCGTAAGGCTGACATGTTAGCTAAACGGGCTCTCCATCTTTCTGCTTCTGTATGAACTTTGGTATTGGGCCTTCGTTTTCGGCCCAATTCCCTTTCAATCTTAATATAATCGTTGCACAAAAAAATTTACAGTTGCTTGGATAAAGATAAGAAATGTTCTTCTTTCCACGCGTAGATAAAGGTGTTTAACATATCATATCTATCTACTTGCTATGTGTAATGACTTAATTTTTCTTATGTTATGTACATGAAGCCAAATTTCCCATTTGAAATTTGGGTTCGGGTTATTTCCTGTATAAACAAAAAACTCAAAAAAAAAACATATAGAAAATGAAAATGAAGCTTAAAGATAACAATGGAAGTCAAAATATTTACTTTAAAATACATAAATGACAAAAGTACTCTCCAATACATGCCACGATCATTGACCTCCTCTTCAAATCAGTCATGAGAATCTTTTGAGACATGTTATCTTCGTTGTTAATGAAGAGAATATAGCAGAGGAAGCTCGCGAGCTATGGATCAAAGCATCGGAAGGCAAAGGATGAGAGGAAACATAAGAGTAGTTTTCAGATAGCAATTGGGTGAAAGATCATTGGGGATTGAAGGCTAAACATGATTTGGAAGATGTATAAGATTAGGGTAGATATATATATATATATGATCGGGTGTTTCGGGTATGTGTTCGGGTAGCGGTATATTTAATCGGGTTTGGATATCCGGGCATGCTCATTACAAAACTCGTTCAGGTATTTCTATATTTCAGTTCGACTATTTTGGATCATTTCAGATTTTGAATCCGGCTAAATTGCCCACACCTAGAACATATGATGTGAAATGCATAAATTATTTTGATTTCCTTTCAAATACAATAAATTCCATTTAACCAATTCGGATACCCCAACAACGAACCAGATATGTTGTCAGAATCTGGATATCAAAAATTTTAAACACTAAAGGATATGGCATGAAAAATCAAAATTAACACTATACCATAAACCCTCGACCATAAACCATTACCCCAAATGCCTACATCATAAACTTGAAATGCTAAAACCCTATAAACCCTCAACCTATGCACTATAACTGTAATTTATGAAACCTAAACCCAAAACTACAATTCCAAAACGGCCCCTCAAACTATAAAAAGACCGGGCAGGAAGGGATACATACATATGAATTAATCTCTGTCATTATAGGGATATGAATACACGTCAAAAAAGGAACGGAAGATATAGATATACACAAGTTGATTTCAATATCAAGTAAAAAGATTGAAAGTGTTTCGGTCTGATTCACATGCTACGTGAAAGTAGAAACTTTTTCTTTTTTGAGTTAAAAAGGTAGACACTTCTTGTACAAGAAAGTAACTTCTTTCGTTAAAATTTTAATCTCATTCTTACATAGATTGTGTATCTGTTCTCTTTGTTGAATAGAGTTGGTGAGCAGAGACTAAACGTATCTATGGATCTATTGGTTTAAATAATATGAGAACATCTGGAAGTTGTTGATGAGATGGGTTATATTACTTATATATGAATGGAAATTTTTTTATGTTGCTTAAAAATGTTCATTTTCAGAGTATCACACTGTCTCAGGAGTTTTAAGCAGATACAAGGCCTAGTTTTTTTTGAATCAGGTACACTTGATTTCTTAACTTTTGAGCTCATTTTTTCACCTTCATCATCAGAATTTTTTTTTTTGCACTCATGGGCTGATAAACAGAGTTTCATGAGACAACGGATTGAAATATTAGGTACCTCAAATAAAATACCGAGCACAGAGTAACATATTACTTTGTTCTTACCAATAAAGCTGTGAGGCATCCGTGTTCATATCATTGGCCCTTATCTTTCTTATTTTCATCAATATCCCAATTTCATTTCAAGTTGTGTGGAATTATGCGAAACAGGTTTTGGCAGAGCTGAATAGTTTCAACGTCAAGGCAGCTCTAGATGAAAAAATAGAAGAAACATAAAGAGAACACTAATCCAAAAGAATTAATATCGTTCACCTCTCTTAAATCTCAATCAACAAAGGGACATATTCGACTTGTTCACGAGATTGAGAACCCTCTCTCTCTTTCTAGACAAACTTAAAGCAATGCAGGAGATCAAATGTCAGTCAAACATTTCGTTGAACAGCTTCATTGCGTCATCCACTTGTCATGTGACCGTGGATCAATTATATGTTTCACCTGCGATGAAATTGAAAACCAACATGAATTTACGACCAGATTCACAACCATACATAGCATGTATTAAATTCCAATGAAATAGTATTTAACTAAATGTAGTTTACAACCTAGCTTCAGGGTAAGGAGGAGCAAACAATGATACTTAGATTTGGGGAAACATATTTTACCTTCATTATAAGAATTCAACATAAGGAATGTGTTGGACTTTGTAATAATCTTCCCCTCCTTCCGTCAATCTCCTCTTCCACTCTTCTCCCATGAAATAACAGGTCAGCCTTTTCAAGGAAGTGATGAATTGTAGCCCATCAGGAATCTCCTTTAGCTTTGGACAATAACGAATAGTGAGAGAATAGAGAAGGGGCATGGAGCCTTCTTGTACAATCCACTCTTCGCAATGCTCTAGTTCGTGAAGTAGTAGCCGATGCAATTGAGGAAATCCACCCCTCGAGCAAACCATTCTTCTCCCACAAAAAGATTGATCCAATAAATTTACCTCTTTCAATTGTACTAGCTTCTCAAGAATCGGCATTGGATCCTCCTTCAAAGGACACCCAGAGAGAGATATGGTTGTAAGCTGAGAAGGCAGGTACAAAATGTTCTTCCATTCCTTTCCCATACCAGAAAACATAAGATCCTCCAAGGAAGTTAGAAATCGCAGCCCATCAGGAATCTCCTTGAATGTCCTAGAATTATTTATTTCGAGGGTATGGAGAAGGGGCATGGAGCCTTCTTCTACTATCCACTCTTCCCACTCGTTTAGATTTTCTAATTTAATCTTCTTAAGTTGAGGAAACCCACCCTTGGAGCAACACATTCTCCTCCCACAGAATGATCCTTCCGCTAACAAAACCTCTTTCAACTGCACCAGCTTCTCTAGAATCGACATTGGATCCTCTTCCATACGACATCCAGTTAGAGATATGGTTGTAAGGTGAGAAGGCAAGCTTCTCAATTTGCATTCGTCTCCCATATGTTGAAGTTTCAAATCCTCCAAGGAAGTGATGAATCGCAATCTATCAGGAAGCTCCTTTAATTGCCAGCAAAACTCAATACAGAGTGTATGGAGAAGAAGCATGGATCCTTCTTCTACTCTCCACTTTTCCCACATTTTACAATCATTAATATCGAGGGTATGGAGAAGGGGCATGGAGCCTTCTTGAACTATCCACTCTTTCCACTCCTTTAATCCATCAAATTCAAGCTTCTGCAATTTAGGAAACCCATCCCTGGAGCAAACCATTCTCCTCCCACTGAAAGACTCACTCCATAACCTTACCTTTTTCAATTGACTCAACTTCTCTAGAATTGGCATTGGGTCCTCTTTCAAACAACAATTATTTAACTGTATGTTTGTAAGGTGAGGAGGAAACCTTTGAGCATCAGGTAACCTTGGCGCATATATACTCAACCGTAGCTGTCTAAGATGAACAAAATCCCACACAAATCCTCCTTTATCATCATCATTCGTGGGAGCAAACAACTCGTTGTTATCATCTACAGTAAGAGTCTCCAGGTTTGTAATTTTACTTAGAGATGAAGATAGGGTTTTCATGGAACACCCTTTACCTATGATATGAATAGAGAGGATCCTGAGCCTTGTCATACCTTGGAGATCACTCACACTCCCATGCCCTGTTGAGAAATTCTCCAACGTCTCCAGCTTCACCAGATTTCCCAAATCTATCTTTACATTACCATGTAACGTCTCCGGCAACCACAAGTATGTCAATTCTCGCATCTCCTTCAAGAAATTAGGAATGTAGACTACATTATACCTTACATCTAGGTTTAAATAGAGCAACTGCTTCAGATTCCGCATAGAAGAAGGTAGATGAGTTAGATGTGCCTTTCTTAAACTCAAATATCTCAAGTGGATGAGCTTCCCTATGCTAGATGGTACCTCCCCTGCTTCAAACTCGACACCCAAGAGATCTAACACTCTCATCAACTTATGTCTTGTAAAGAATAAACTTGTTGCCTTCCATCTTCTTGCATCCCATTTTGAGTTGTTGATAAACAAGAGGGATCTAAGGCTTTGAATCTTCACCTCCGTCTCCACATCAAATGATTCGTAAGGCTTATGTACAACAAGTTTACGAGATTTACAAGGGGATTTGGAGTTTGCAGTTGATGTGCCTTGAATAATTTGTACAAAATTCTCTTCTTCAGCTTTGCGTAAACAAACTTCTCTCATCATGTCATGCAATTGGCATGTTTCAAATCTTGAAGTATCAACGTCTCTTTCAGAAATAACCATATTTCTTTTCACCAATTCTGCTATGAATCCATCTGCAACATCTCGAATGCTAACATCTCGAATGCTAGCTCCATCATTATGTCTTGGGCTTGTTATTCCTTCAGCAGCCCAATAATAGGACAAATCCTCCACATCTATTTGATAATCTTCTGGAAAATGAGCTAAGTAGAGGAAGCAGTGCTTCAAATAAACAGGCAGCCCTTCAAAACTCAGATACAGAACATGGTAAACCGAACTGATATTTCTGTCATTGAAGCTAGTCCCTCCGACGATATGAGATCCAATATTTTTATAAACCCTTTCCCACTCACCCAATGTGTATTGCGAAGCTAACAATCCTCCTAACACCTTTACTGCCAAGGGTAAACCTCCACAATGTTTGATCATTTGTTTTCCCACCTCTTTCATTTCTTCATCAATCTTGAGTTCTGCACATCAATTATAAGAATGTCAGAAAAGATCATATATATTGGAGATATTGTTGTCATTTTTTTTTCAATTTATAATGTAAAACAAAATTCCTAATAGATCTTTTTAAAAACTTACCAGCTGTGTCTTTAATGGGAAACACTATCCTCTGGAAAAGCTCCCAACTTTTTTCAAACGTTAGGCATTCTGTTCTGAAGGTAAAACATTGTTTATCTGCATGTAATGCCACTCCCTCATTGCGAGAAGTAAGTAATAACTTACATCCTGTAAAAGAATTGTATTTCGTAATATTTCATGATAATATCGTGAACTCTAGGAAGAAGAACATATAAAACATAAGGAGATTCACCTTTTTTAGGCATAAACACATGCTTGATTCGGTCCCAATCTCCATCTCTCCATATATCATCAATGACGATCAAAGACTTTTCAGTTTCTAACACTTTAACAATCTTCTCCTGAATTTCTTCTTCCATCATATTTGATACATCACATTCTGGCCTGAGTTGTCGCAAGATTGTCTGCCAGACATACTTCCTCTCAAACTGTTGTGAAACACAAACCCACACTAATCCTGGAAAATGACTTTTTATAGTCTCATGATTAAAAACTTGTCTTGCGAGTGTGGTTTTACCAATACCACCCATCCCGGTTACACAAACCACTTGACTGCTATCTTCCACCATCAAAACTCCGACCAATTTCTCAACATTTCCCTCCAACCCGACAAGATGGTCTTCGTCATCTCTAGAAAATGTTTGTCGTATCTCTCTTTGTTTTTTCTGTAGAGACTGCGTATACTCTTCATTGACAATGATCTTTTCTACGCCAAAACTCTGCATATCACGGATCACCTTAGAGATCCTCGTACGTATGGTTTTCATGTCAGACGCAAGCCCCACGCGTTTCACAGTAACGTATGCAATTCTTCTCACGATGTTCCTGCTGCTGTTTGATTCTCCGAGTTCCTTCTTCAGAAGGTAGGTTTCGATGATATCTTCTGCATCAAAAACAATTTCTTTGATGTCTTCGATAGTTTTTCTCACCATGGCACTTGTATGTTTCTTGGCCTCTGCATCTTCCAAAAAGCACCTTAACATTTCAACATCACTTTTTAGTCCATCGAATTGCTCTCCAACTCTTTGAAATCGCCCAGTTTCTCGGACAAGGAGGTTCCAAAGCCTCTCGACTCCAAAGGACAAAAGTGCCTCAGCCATAATTCTCCTGCTCAAACATGTAACAAGTAATTAATAACCACTAGAGAGAAGATCCTTGAGTTCATAGTCCGGAAAATATTTTTCTGCAAATTCTAGTCTGGATAATATATACTATTGTGTGGAATTTAATCTATGAAAGATATGAATAATTGAGATGAAATAATTATGCAAAATTCAAAAATAAAAATCACCTCTTGGAAATCGCTTTTCGTCCAACTGATATGTAAAAGAAAATATGGGAATGTGTTGTAGTTTTAGAACGCAGCTAAAGACTTATTACAAAGAGTTGATTATTTTAAGTCAACACTGACCGACACAACCAGCTGTACTCACGGTGATGAGTGAATCTAGTATAGCCACTTATTCACGGTGAGGAATGAATCTATTTTAGCCACTTACATTCTGGCTCAAAAGATAAGGGCATAGTATGAGTTTGTATAACAATGATTTGATCTTCTGTCTTATGAAAATATGAAATAAAAGTTGTAATAAAATGTTGTGAAAAGGTTATTAACTTGTTAAAAAAATTATAGTTGGTGTTAAAATTGTTATATTTAGTAAAATGTAGGAAGTATCGTAGTACTTGAGTAATATAATGCAGGGTGTTTATAATGAAAGTGTTAATGCACTCACTGTCTGGATCATACTCAAATTTCAGACGCCTTGCTATCATGCACAATAACCAGAAGTATGGCATCATTGTGCTGTACATGTTCACCAATCGTGCCAAGAGAGTAAAGGAACAAATTACAAGACGACAAGTTAATGTATGATAATGGATCTATGTTGCGCTTTTAGCCAGAATGAGAATAAAATCAAGTTGAAAATGTATATGGTTGTGGCAGGTGGATTAGAGGTATGACAAAGGCATTATGCATTTCATAATCTTACCATTGAACCGTCCATGTTGGATTGTGATTCACATGAAGAAGCTGAGAATCGGATGAAGGAAAAGGAGAAAGAGTTGGTCATGTGGTACTCTCTGGACAAGAAAGAAGATTTCAAGGGAAGCTTTAGTGAACACACGTGTGAGGTAATATATGCATGTCTCTGATTATCATGCTCTAGAGCTTATTCTTCTTCGGGTTAGGGTTTCTCTGTTCTTCTCTTATCTTCTTCTTTGTAAACCGATCGGTATGTGATCAGTGGTGAGCGATGCATTGTACAACCATGCTGGAGGTGCTTTCCGGTCATCTATAGAAGTTGGGATCGAAAGGTCCTAACCAGATATCGCGGTTCGTTAACACCGTGAACCAGGTCATATTGATGTGTTCTTTGGTTCAAACTAGAGCTCATGGTTCTTTGAAGCTTATCAATGGCTACCAAAGGGACTTTGATTCTCAACAGTCCACAACTCTCTGGTCTAGTCCAGGCAAAAACAGTGACGATGAAGGAGGAGAAAATGAAGCTGAATTTCCTTACAAGGGTCCTCTTGATATGATGGAATCTCTCGAAGAAGTTTTACCCATGTTTGGATTTTTTTTTATTATTAAACAATTTTGTAAAAGATCATTTGAACATAAACATTTGAGATACAGGAAAAACAGAACGCAAAACACAAAAATAAAAATCGATTTGTTGTTATTATCGCTGAAACCTCTTCCTCTGGAGCCATAAACATCAAACTCGATCATATATAGTAAGATTTTCCAACTGTGGAATTTTTCATACTACACCCATTGGCAAGAAGGTCCCAAAGCCTCTCAACTACAAACACAAAAAAACTGTCTCAGGCATAAATCTACTGCTCAAACACCAGGGGAGAAGATTCATGAGTTCTTAATTCGAATAGCATTCAGCATTTACTGAAACATTCAACGACTAAGATAAACTATTCTGTGGAATCAATCTATATATCTTTGGACAGAGGCATGCAAAGTTTTGAGTTACAAAAACAAAATGAAAAAAAAACAAATCGATATGCTGTTCATATCTTTGGCGAAATTTCTTCCTCCGGAGCCAAGAAGCTTCAATTTCCCAAGCACTAAGATCACATCATCCTCCTCAATGAGCCCATCAATGATTATATACTTGAGAGGTGATGATCTATGCACTCATACAAGATAAAGTCACTGCTTCAGATGAATCTCCACCGAGGAACTGTTCAATCTGGGAGGGACTTGCATATTCTTGGAACAGTTTTGAAAATAGGTTACTACATTCACTCTGTATTGATAGGATCCTTTTCATTAGCACAATACCTGATAAGATCAATTTTATCAGCACCTCAATTAATCAAAAAATGAGAGAAAACTAAAGAATAATTTAAAACGAAACAAAGACATATGGCGTAAGGAAATACTGAAAACAAATATAGCTATTCGTAAAATTCTCTGTGTGCCACTATACTTGATTAAACTAATCGGTAAACACATTCCAATGAGATAGTCTTACTAAAAAGTGCAGTTTATGGAGAGCTTTCCACACAAATTTTCTGAGAAGTTGAGGGAATCATGCATTACCTGAAAAATCCGTAATCTGGGAGAGTTTCATTTCACCTTCTAACATAAGGGATGTGTTGGACTTTGTAATGATCTTTTCCACAACCCCTCAGGAAGCTCCTTTAACTTAGGACAAAAGTCAATGTCGAGAGAATGGAGAAGGGGCATGGAGCCTTCTTCAACTATCCACTCTTCCCACTCCTTTAATCTATCAAACTGTAGCTTCTGCAATTGAGGAAACCCACCCCTTGAACAAACCATTCTCTTCCCATTGAAAGATTCACGCAGTAATTTAACCTCTTTTAAATGAAGCAACTTCTCTAGAATCGGCAATGGATCCTCCTCCATATGATACCCATATAGAGATATGGTTGTAAGGTGAGAAGGCAAGAATCCTTCCGACAGTCTGAAATCTCCCCAAGCGCCAATTTCAACTTGTAGATCCTCTAGTGAAGTGATGAATCGCAGTCCATCAGGAAGCTCCTTTAGTTTTACACAGTCTCGAAGATTGAGTTGATAGAGATCACGCATGGCGCCTTCTTTTACTATCAACTCTTCCAATTTTTTACATTTTGCAATGTCAAGATTACGAAGAAGAGGCATGGAGCCTTCTTCTACTATCCACATTTCCCACATTTTACAATCCTTAATATCGAGGGTATGGAGAAGGGGCATGGAGCCTTCTTCAACTATCCACTCTTCCCACTCCTTTAACCCATCAAATTAAAGCTTCTGCAATTTAGGAAACCCATCCCTGGAGCAAACCATTCTCCTCCCACTGAAAGACGCACTCCATAACCTTACCTTTTTCAACTGGCTCAACTTTTCTAGAATTGGCATTGGATCCTCTTTCAAACAACAATGATTTAAATGTATGTTTGTAAGGTGAGAAGGAAAGCTTCGCGCATCAGGTAACCTTGGCGCATATATACTCAACCTTAGCTGTCTGAGATGAACAAAATCCCACACAAATCCTTCTTCATCATCATCATTCGTGGAAGCAATCAATTCTTCATCATCATCATTCGTGGGAGCAAACAACTCGTCGTTATAATATATAGTAAGATTCTCCAGGTGTGTAATTTTACTTAGAGATGAAGATAAGGTTTTCATAGAACACCCTTTACCTTCGATATACATGGAAAGGATCCTGAGCTTTGTCATAGCTTGGAGATCACTCACACTCCCATGATCTGTTGAGAAATTCTTCAACGTCTCTAGCTTGACGAGATTTCCCAATTCCATGTTTACATGACCATGTAACCTCTCCGGCAACCACAAGTATGTCAATTCTCGCATCTCCTTCAAGAAATTAGGAATGTAGACTTCATTATGATACCCTACATCTAGGTTTAAATAGAGCAGCTGTTTCAGATTCCTCATAGAAGAAGGTAGGTGATTTACATCTGCTCCTCTTAAACTCAAATATCTCAAGTGGATGAGCTTCCCGATGCTAGAGGGTACCTCCCCTCCTTCAAACTTGGCCATAGAGAGATCTAACACTCTCATTAACTGTAGCCTTGTAAAAATTAAACTTGTTGCCTTCCATCCTTCACTCTCGATAAACAAGAGAGTTCTAAGGCTTTCATTTGTCACCTCCGTCACCACATTAAATGTTTCACGAAACTTGTGAACAGCAAGTCTGCGAGATTTACAAGGAGATTTGGAGTTTGCAGTTGATGTGCCAATGGTTTGTACGAAATTCTCTTATTTAGCTTTATTTTGACAAACTTCTCTCATCATGTCATGCAATTGACATGTTTCAAATCTTAAAGTGTCAACGTCTCTTTCAGAAATAATCATATTTCTTTTCATCAATTCTTCTATGTATCCATCTGCAACATCTCGAATGCTCGCTCCATCCGAATACACTGGCCTTGTTATTCTTTCTGCTGCCCAATAATATGACAAATCCTCCACACTTATTGAATAGTCTTCCGGAAGATGAGCTAGGTAGAGGAAGCATTGCTTCAAATAAGCAGGCAGCTCTTCAAAGCTCAGATACAAAACATGGTAGACCGAACTGATACTTGTGTCGTTGCAGCTAGTCCCTCCAACGATGTGAGCTTTAATATTCTCATGTATCATTTTCCACTCATGCAAATTGTGTTTCTTACCTAACAAGCCGCCTAACACCTTAAGAGCCAATGGTAAACCTCCACAATGTTTGATCATCTCTTTACCGATTTCTTTCACGTCTTCATCAGTCTTTAATTCTGCACATCAGTTACATGAATTTTCTTAAGCATCATATGGCTTGGTATTATTGTAGTCAAAATTATTTAAATTTACTTGAACATAAATAAAAAATTCAAGTAGGCCATCCATGATAACTTACCACTTGTGTCTTTAATAGGAAATGCTATCATTTGTAAGAGATCCCAACTTTCTTCAAAAGTTAGGCATTTTGGTTTGAAGTTAACACATTTTTTATCAGCATGTAATGCCACTTCTTCATTGCGAGAAGTAAGTAATACCTTCCATCCTGCACACGTTTATTGTTTCACAATGTCTCATGATCAGATCTTGAGTTTTTTAAAAAGACAGTCTGTTGTATATGTAACATAAGGATGTTCACCTTTTTTTGGCAGAAACACATGCTTGATTAGGTCCCAGTCTTCTTCTCTCCATATATCATCAATGACGATCAAAACCTTTTGTGTTTCCAACACTTGAACAAGCTTTTCTTGAAGTACTTGTTCTGTCATCTCCAACACCTTGATTTCTGGCATGAGTTGTTGCAAGATCGTCTGCCAGACATCATTCCTTGAAAACTGTTGTGAAACACACACCCAAGCCAATCTTGGAAAATGACTTTTTATTGTCTCATGATTAAATACTTTTCTTGCGAGTGTGGTTTTACCAATACCGCCCATCCCTGTTATAGAAACCATTTGACTGATATCCTCCTCGACCAAATAGCCAACAACTATCTCAACATTTTGCTCCATCCCAACAAGAGGGTCCTCTTCGTTAACGCTAGAAAACGTTTGTCGCATTTGACTTTGTTTTTTCTGTAGAGACTGCGTATACTTTTTATTGACAATGACCTCTTTTACGCCAAAACTCTGCATATCATGGATCACCTTAGAGATCCTCTTACGTATGGTTCTCATATCAAACGCAAGCCCAACGCGTCTCACAGTAACGTATGCAAATCTTCTCACGCTGTTCCAGCTGCTGCTTGATTCCCTGAGTTCTTTTTTCAGTAGAAAGGTTTCGATGATATCTTCTGCGTCGAGGACAATTTCTTTGATGTCTTTGATAGTTTTTCTCACCATGGCACTTGTATGTTTCTTGGCATCTACATCTTCCAAAAAGCGCCTTAACATTTCCACATCAGTTTTCAATCCATCGAACTGGTCTTCAACTCCTTGGAATCGCTCAGTTTCTTGGACAAGGAGGTTCCAAAGCCTCTCGACTCCAAATGATAAAAGTGCCTCAGCCATAAGTCTCCTGCTTAAACATGAAATATGTGAAATCAATAACCACTAGAGGCAGATCCTTGAGTACATAGTCCGGATAATATTTCTCATTTTCTCTGCAAATTCTAATATATATATATATACTATTCGTGGAATCTAATCTATCAACGATATGAACAATTAAGATGAAATAATATGCTAAATACAAAATATAAATCACCTCTTGGAACTCTCTCTTCGTCCAACTGATTTGTCTCTTCGTCCAACTGATTTGTATATGGGAATGTGTTTTGGTTAGAACTTAGCTGAAACTTTTTTTTTTTTTGGTAACACCCTCAGCTGAAGACTTATAACAAAGAGTTGATTATTCTTAGTCAACACTAACGACACAACCAGCTGTATTCACGATGATGAGTTAATCTGGCCCCATGTTCTAAAAGATGTCACTGTATAAAAGAGTAATTATTGGTTTCATCCTTACCAACAAATATAATTTCATTGTTTTGTAATGTATTCAGTATTAAAAGGAAACAAAATATTATTAAATTATATTATATTTTTAAAATAAAAAAATAAAAAATAACAGTAGTTACAAACAAAAACTTTTTAAAAATATATATTTTTAACACCGTCACCAAAACACTAAATCCTAAACCTTTGGGTAAACGCTAAACCTTTGAATAAATCTTTGATTTTATTAAAAGTATTTTTGATATTGACAGCAAAATACTAAATCCTAAATCCTAAATCCTAAACCCTTAGGTAAACTCTAAACCTTTGGATTAATCATAAATCATAGAGTTCAGAAATTAAGGTTTAGTGTTTTACTGATGGTAATAAAAATATTTTTTTTAAATGTTTTTTATTTGTAACTACTATTTTTTTTTATCTTTTAATTTTAAAAACATAAAATAACTCAATAATATTTTATTTTTTTTAAAAAAATATTAAATATAAAACAATGAAATCCTATTGTTTGATGAATCTAGAGGTTCACCCTAGGAGGTGAACCCAAGAATTTCTTTATATAAAATAAGACCGCTAGCAATTGGAAAAATGGTGGGAAAAAAAGTAAAAGAAAAGTTAAATGGACCCACCACACCTAGCGTTAACGTTTGGACTAATTTGCAAATAGACATATTGCATATAAATTAAGTGACATTAATTTTGACATAATGTATTGTTAGGTATTTTAACACATAATTCTTCCGGTTCTGCCTCTTCTTTTATCATGTTACCACGAGTGATATAGTAACTGACGTCTTTCGTTTTATGACGTTATGAAAATCACATACTAAAACACAGCAAATGTAGAAAATTAATTTAGCACAAATGGTTTAATTAAAGGTAATAAAAAGATGAAAAAAATATTTATCATGTTAATGTTAAAGTTGTGTCCATTTACATAACAAATATATACATATGTTATGAAGTGGATGGTGTATAGTTACTAATCTATATATTCAAGATAGTATAAAATATGTATAAGATAGTAAAAATGGTAAAATAGAAAAGGAGGGGATTATTCAAATTTTGTAATTTTTATATTTTGACACTAAATCACCTATTACTGTTTTGTCGTACTAAACTCAAAACCACTGATCACTAAAAACCATTTTACAAGAGAGAAGAATAAATCATTCACGTCACACAATTATTGTCCACATACATATGCACTAAATGACCTATTCCACTTGGCCGAAATAGTATAGAATTATAACTCCATTCACAACCCATAACTCCATTTCAGCACTACAAGAAAACTAAGGCATTATTAAGTTTACTAGGAAAATATTTCCTCGTAAAAATACTACGAGTTTACTTCGAGTTTACGAGGAAACCACTTTTCCTCGTAAATTTCTCGTAAACTTACGAGAAAAGAGTTTCCTCGTAAACTCGAAGTAAATTTACGAGGCCCTTACGAGGAAAAAGTTATTTTCCTCGTAAACTCATAGTAAAGCTTTTCCTCGTAAAGTCCAAGTAATTGTTTACTACGAAATTAGGAGGAAAAGATTTGTTACTACGAAATTAAGAGGAAATGGAAAGAAAATATCGAATATTAATCAAAAACGTGTTTTGTACCTACTTTTCCTAGCAATTTCCTAGTAAAAGCTCAGATTCGAAAATTTCTATAAATACCACCATATGTGATTCATTTGAAACACACCAAAAAAAAATCAGCTATATAAGCTTGATCAAACAAAAAAAAAATGTCTGGTCCGGGAAGTATTTTCGAGTTGCGGAAGTGGATGTATTCACACAGAGATAATAACGGGAGGGTGACGAAAGAATTTCTCGAAGGGTTGGAGACGTTTATGCATCAAGCAGATTCTACACCACTCACGCAGGAAAGTGGTAAGATGTCATGTCCTTGTTGAAAATGTTGCAATACCAAATTAGGCCCTCGTGAAAATGTTTGGAAGCATTTAGTAAATAGAGGTTTCATGCCATATTATTATATTTGGTATCAACATGGAGAATATGCTAGTTGTAGGAATGAAGGTAGCAGTAGTAATAGCAATTTTCAGATTGAACCGGTTGAGCATTTGCGTAAAGAAGGTAGCAGTAGTAATAGCTATCATCACCAAGAGGAACAAATGGTAGATTGTGATAGGGTTCATGATATGGTAGGTGATGCCTTTGTAACTCATGATGATGATGAAGTTGAAGAACCTAACTTAGATGCCAAAAAGTTTTATGAAATGTTAGATGCTGCGAATGAGCCAATTTACAGTGGTTGTAAAGAAGGTCTGTCTAAATTGTCGTTGGCTGCTAGAATGATGAGTATTAAAACCGATCACAATCTACCTGAAAAATGTATGGATGCATGGGCAGACTTGTTTAAAGAGTATTTGCCAGAAGACAATGTGTCTGCTGAATCTTATTATCAGATTCAGAAATTGGTATATAGTCTAGGGTTGCCCTCGGAGATGATAGATGTTTGCATCGACAACTGCATGATTTACTGGGGAGATGATGAGAAGTTAGAAGAATGTCGATTTTGTAAGAAGCCACGATTCAAACCGCAAGGTCGAGGGCGTAACAGGGTACCGTACCAAAGGATGTGGTACCTACCAATCACAGACAGATTGAAAAGATTGTACCAATCTGAGGAGACTGCTGGAGGGATGAGATGGCACGCCGAACATACTCAGACGGATGGAGAGATGACTCATCCATCAGATGCAAGAGCCGGGAAACATTTTAACAATGTACATCCACATTTTGCTAGCAATAGCCGGAATGTGTATCTTGATTTATGCACTGATGGATTTAGTCCATTTGGAATGTCTGGGAGACAATATTCATTGTGGCCGGTCTTTCTTACACCGTATAACTTGCCACCGGAGATGTGCATGCGACGAGAGTTTCTATTCATGAGGATATTAATACCTGGTCCAAAACATCCAAAAAGATCTCTTGACGTTTTTCTACAACCACTGATAAAAGAGTTGCAAGATTTGTGGTCAACAGGGGTGAGGACATATGATTGTTCAACGAAACTTTACGATGCGAGCGATGCTTTTGTGGGTCATAAGTGACTTTCCTGCATATGGTATGTTGTCTGGGTGGACTACACATGGGAGATTAGCTTGTCCGTATTGTAATGGAAGGACAGATGCGTTTCAGTTGAAGCATGGTAGAAAGACTAGTTGGTTCGATTGTCACCGTCAATTTCTTCCCATTCACCACCCATACCGAAGAAACAAGAAATTGTTCAGGCACAAAAGGGTTGTTAGAGACACTGCTCCTCCATATTTAACTGGAGAACAAATCGAAGCGCAAATCGATTACTACTGTGCTCTGGAAACAGCTCCTCGTGGTGGGAATTGGCATGTTCCCA
>CAKOAT010054156.1:82415-102578 GCA_932364175.1 Eruca vesicaria subsp. sativa
TCATGGAACACCTAGTTGTCCACCTCCCGTATGAGGCATTACTTCGTGGACCCGTGCATTATGGATGGATGTATCAGTATGAAAGGGCCATGAAAACTTTGAAAGGAAAAGCCAAAAACCTAGCAAGAGTTGAAGGTTCTATTGTTGCAGGAAGTTTGACGGAAGAAACATCACATTTCACTTCCTACTACTTTGCACCAAAAGTACGTACAAGGAAACGAGCTCCAAGAAGATATGATGATGGTGGTGTCGTGCCGACATATATGGAAGACGATGTTCCAGACATCTTTAGTCAAATTGGGCGATTGGGTGGGAAATTGAAAGAGGTTTGGTGGTCGAGTGATGAAGACGTCCATAGTGCACACCTTTATATTCTTCTTAATTGCGAGCATCCATTGCTTGCTTATTTTGAAAGGTAAATATATAAACATACACACTTATATATATATATATATATATATATATATATATATATATTTGAATATTAAATATATAACATAACATATATGATTTTACAGTCAATTTGAGACTCAAGTCGAGGAAGCAATACCTGGTATATCAACAACTGAGTTAGAGAAAAGGAAAGATCAACACTTTATCAAGTGGTTGAGGAAACATGTATTTATTTATTACTTAAATTGTATGCATACATTACCACAAATTAAGTAAGTCTAATGTATTTTATTTTTTGTTGCAGGTTGATTATGACGATCCTATGTATCCCGCATGGTTTCGCGAATTACTTCAAGGTCCAGTTGCAAAGGTCACTACATCGGCGATGTATTTCACCCGAGGCTATACTTTCCATACCTACGACTATGGTAGCCACCGGGCGACAAGTAATTATGGAATATGTGTGAAAGGCGAAACAGATTTCTACGGGATCTTGCAGGAGATTTATGAAGTTCAATTCCCGNATTTCACCCGAGGCTATACTTTCCATACCTACGACTATGGTAGCCACCGGGCGACAAGTAATTATGGAATATGTGTGAAAGGCGAAACAGATTTCTACGGGATCTTGCAGGAGATTTATGAAGTTCAATTCCCGGGAATGGGTTTGAAATGCGTTATCTTCAAGTGTGAGTGGTACGACCCCGTCGTAAACAGAGGTGTACAGATTAACAAGAACGGTGTAGTTGATGTCAACGGTGGACGAAGGTACACCAAATTCTTTTTTTTTTTTAATATCAAGGTTTTCAATATTACTTAATTTTTACGTATTGATATTTTTTTCGTAGGTACAACAAGTTCGAGCCTTTTATATTAGCTTCCCAAGCAGATCAAGTTTGCTTCATTCCATACCCTCGGATTACTACCTCGGGAATAAACTGGTTAGCTGTTATCAAAGTTACACCTCGAGGAAGAATAATCGCTGGAGAAGAACCACCATTACAAGAAGAAAACACCAATGAGATCGAGGAAGCTGAAGCAGAAATTGATGACATCCTACTCATTGATCCGAATAATCGTCAATACGAAGATGTTCCTGATCACTCAACGGACGAAGGTGTAGACGATGAGTTTTTAGAAAATGATGATGTTTCAAGTGATTACGACAATATATCCGAATGAATTATGTATGTGTTATAAGTTTGTTTAATCAACAAATCAATTTGAATTATATATATGTTTTAATTTTGTTTAATCACAAAATCAATTTGCATTTGGGGTTTGAGGTTTATGTGTAGAAGAGGTTATAAGTTAAGGAAATTGTGGTTTAGGGTTTGGGGTTTCGAGTTTAGGGATTTATAAAACCTTTCCTCGTAAAGCCCTAGTAATAGAAAACACGGGCATAGCTATTTCCTCGTAAGGCTTTTCTAGGGCTTTACAAGGAAAAAAACGCGGGCATAGCTATTTCCTCGTAAAGGGTTTTCCTCGTAATGTCCTAGTACAGCCATTATGAGGACCTTACGAGGAAATAAAAACACGGGCATAGCTATTTCCTCGTAAGGTCCTAGTAATGTTACTAGGGCTTTACGAGGAAACAAAATTCTTTATATATACGCGAGCAATCCGGTTTCTCATTTGCTAGTAACCTTCTCTCTAAGTCCTCTAAAGGTTCTCTCTAATCCGTAGTTAGGTGATTAGATTAGGGAATTTNTTCTCATTTGCTAGTAACCTTCTCTCTAAGTCCTCTAAAGGTTCTCTCTAATCCGTAGTTAGGTGATTAGATTAGGGAATTTAGATTAGGTGGTTAGTTTAGGGAATTTAGATTAGGTGGTTAGTTTAGGAAATTTAGATTAGGTGGTTAGTTTAGGTAATTTAGATTATGTTAGTTTACTTTTAGTTACTGTTTTTTTTTTTAAATTATACGGGAATTAATGTTTTGATTTTTTTTTTTTTTAAATATAGATGCCTAAACAGAGCAAGCTTGCTAAGGCTGCTGCTAAGAGGGCGTCGACTCTCGAGGGGATAAGCTACGGAGATATGTTTGGGCGTCAGGATGGTCCGGGTTCTTCCTCGTCAGCTCCCGGTGGTTCATCTTCGGCAGTTCCCGAGACCCAGGGAGGTTCTACAGCATCCCGGTCTCAGCAGCCACCTCCTCCTCCTCCTCCTCCTCCTCCTCCTCCACCGGTCGGGGTTCATCCCGATTTGCAGGTGCCGCCGAACGCACCATTTGCGGTGTACACGGTGGAGGATATTTTGGCCCTTCCAGGCAGAGAAGGGTTGGCAGAGTTAGATCCTTACCGACAGAACGGCCAAAACATTTTATGGTATGTTTTAATTTTTAAAAAAAAAATTTATTTATTTCTTAATTAACAAAATATTTAGAAGTTAATCTAGTTAATGATTTATTTTTTGTCTTTCCAGGTTTGGTTGTGACAATAGTGTCGGATCTAGCGTCACAGACTGTATCAAGGGATACTTTCCCGATCCAGCTCCAAACTGGAAGATGACGGCGAGCCACACAAAAAAGACATGGTTCAAATCGTTCGCTGTAAGTTTAGTTCGTTAATTTATTTTTAATTATTTTAAATTATTAATATAATTGAACTAATCCGTCTTTTATTTTTTCTGCTTACAGCAAAAGTATCGCTGGTCTATTGGGATTCACCAGCGAGTGAAGAAGGAGTTTGAGGCCAAGGCAAAAGCACGATTGCTCGACACGGTCTACAACTGGAAGGGTGACTATGAGGTATAGATTTATAAATTATAAGATATATAGTTTTAAAAATATTATATATTGACTTTAATTCTAATTTTTTTTTTTAAATCAGGTGGATGGTTACGAGGCCGGGAAACCCAATTGCCTCACAACCACGGTGTGGGATGACCTCATCAGCTATTGGACGTTGCCGGACTCGGTCAGAACCTCCAACACAAACTCCGGGAACCGCATGACCAAGGACAAGCATGGCAACACGAAGGTGCTTCACACCACGGGTCGAAAACCTCATGGGGGAGTTCGTCTAGACATGGTAAGATGATTTTTAATATCAATTTAATTTTTATTTTATTTGAATATATTCCAAATTAATATTTAATTTCATAAATTAATTTTAGGCTAAGGAGACAGGAGTTCTTCCATCTCTGAAAGACCTTTACGAGAGGACCCACCGGAACAAGGCTGGGCAGTTTGTAGATCCTGCTTCCGCGCGGATCTACAACGAGCTTGTTGCCCGAGTTGACGAACGCCAGACCCAGGTGACTCAGCAGACTGGGTCTCCAGTCATATTATCCACTGTTGACGTGGATAAGATTTACGAGGAGGTAAATAATTTGTTTTACTATTGATTTTTAATATTTTTTAAATTTTTCTTAATGTTATTAATATTTTTATTTTCAGGTCGCCCCTGGGAAAAAGGGGCGTATCATCGGGATTGGCTCGGTTAACGATGTCCCTGCAGCGACATCGTCTTATCATCAGGAGCAGCACGATGTCAATGATCAGCTGCGCTCGGAGTTGCAGGCGACGCAGTCTCATGTGACTTCGCTCACCGAGCATGTCACTTCTCTCACCGATATCCTCGACATTATGGCGGTTGGAAACCTGCAAGTGCAGGAGCTGTTGCGTCAGAGACGGGAACGTGCAGGGATTCCAAGTACCCAACATCCTCCGCCATCACAGTCACAGCCGGCAACCAACTATGGAGAGGATTTGCCGAGCCAGGACGACGACCGGTTTGTTCAGCAATTTCACGACCAACATCCGTAGTTTCTTTTATTTTTATTTGTATATTATGAATTTACAAACTTTTTTTTTATATTATTTAGTTATTTATAAAATATTTTGTTTTTTATTTTTTTTATTTATAATTTGATTTTTTTATTTAAAAAAAAATAAATTAATTATTTGTAATTATTTTTTTTAATAGGAAAAAAACATTTCCAAGCAAAATCCTCGTAAATTATTCCAAGTAATATCCTCGTAAACTGTTCTAGTAATTTCCTCGTAATGTATCACTACGACCTTACGAGGAAATCTTACGAGGACCTTACGAGGAAAATATTACCACGCCTTTACGAGGAAAGCTTTCCTCGTAAATTCGCTACGACCTTACGAGGAAAATGACTTTACGATGAACGTGTTTCGAGGAACTAACGAGGAAAACCCGTCCTAGTAACGGACGAGTTTTCTTGTAGTGCAGTGTCAACTCCCAATCTTATATAAACTAAACCAAATCCACTAATTACTAAACCCTACCTGGAAATATAAACCCTTAACCAATATCAATCTTAATCTTTCAAAAATTAACCTAGATTTTGAAATGTCAGTAAGATGCATTTTCATTCTACATGAGCACATATATATGCACTGAATGTCCTATTCCACTTGGCCAAAACAGTATAGAATTATAACTCCATTCACAACTCCTAACTCCATTCTAGTGTCAACCCCAATCTTCTATAAACTAAACTCAAGCCACTAACCACTAAGTCCTACCTATAAATATAAACCCTAAACCAATATCAATTCCAATCTTTAATAAAATAACCTAGATTTTGAAATGCCAGTAAGATGCATTTCCATTCTATATGAGTACATAAAACGGAAAATGTGACAAATGATATAACACATAACATATTGTTCAAATTTTGAAGTGTCTATAATTTCAGGGAAGGAAGTAATGCTTACACAAAATTCAATTGTAGCGAAAGAAATGAAGATTAACGACATTAAAGAAATGAGGTGAAAGAGATAACATCATATAAATATTATTTCCATTTAGTATGACATTGTATGTTTTATTTGATGTCATAATAAATTCTATTCCATTAAAGTTCAATATATTATTCTCATTACAAAATCATATACACACTAATATAATATACATATATACACCGATACAAATCTCATATCAAGAGAATATGAAATAACAACGAACAAGATTGAACCCTATAATGCGTTCTTGATCACCTCAATCCAACGGAGGTTAAGATAGTTGTTAATCCTTCTTTCCAGGGGGTTTAAAACATGCCTCAAACAATCTATTTGGAAGCTAAATCGTCCATGCCGAACCTGAAGAACTAAGTAAGAAAGAAACATGATTATGACAGAGTAATTCATTCTTATTTATATAGAAAATATTTTTTTATATTTCAAACAATATAATTTGTTGATAAAGAATGATAGCGCATATGTTACAGATCATTCAATTCCAACTCAAATAGAATAGTTTGTCAATTGATTCCATCTCAAATAGAATAGTTTGAACATATAATTTTTCTATTACATCTCAAATCAAATATGCATAAGAGATCTCATGCAAATAAGTTGTATTATTAGCAGAAAAATAACAGGAGATGAAGAGAAGAGAAGGTAAATAACGAAAAACTTACGGTGGGTGAAGAGATCGGAAAAGAATCGAATTTGAGACGTTGGTTTCACACGGGTTGTTGACTCAAGCCGATGCGGAGTAGCGACGTTCGACTTTGATCTGATTTCACCACCGGGGTAGAGGCCAAATTCGATTATGACGAAGGAGAAGTGAACATGCGAGGAGAAGGAGGCAGCAAAGTCGGAGAAAGCGAAGGGGTTGTCGGAGATGTTTTACTTTTCAAGAATTTATTTTGATAAGTAAAAAGAAGTTGTGGTCAATGGTAAGACTTTTTAGTGGAGCTCTGAGTTTATCAACTACTGGATGCATATGGGGTGTTAAACATTAAGAATGTCCACTGGATCGCTTTGGCTATATCAATTCTTCAACGTACCATTGAAGTGTACAACAGTAGCTGGATGCTCTCTGGAGATGACGAGATAACCGAGTTTGTGAAGCCATATGAAATGATGATTCCACATCTTATCACATCATTGGCTTCCCCAGCTGACCAAAAGGCTTTACGTGATGCTGAGTACAAAATAATAAGGTGTAAGAAGATTCCAAAGAACATACAATCTGGTGATTGTGGTGTCTATGCTATCAAATATATCGAATGTCTTGCATTAGATGCAGATATGAAGGCTGGACTGTGTGATGTTAACATCAAATTTATCCGTAAAAAGCTTGCAGTTGATATGTTCGCTGAACGAAAATTACATCGAACTGAACAGAACCAGAGTGCTTTAAAGGTGTAGAACAAATGGAAAACATAATATATGTTGTGAAAATAATCAAACCTTATTGCAAAATAAAAACTTAAACAGTTAACAAAACCTAGAGTAAACAAAAACCAAAGTTTCAGAAAAATGTTTAGAACAGAGAAACGTCAAATACCAAAGTCGCAGCTAGCACGATTGTGTCCTGAATGATAGCATCTTGATCAAGCTTGTTTTCGTTCTGAGCTGTTGCATGTCCTCCAATGCATTCATATCTTTGTTTCACAGGTCTTCCAGCACCTCTTTTAACATCTGGAGGAAAGCATTTATAAGCAACAACATGAGGAGGTATTTCGCTCACTTCCAGCAACTCATTTATGGGTTTTATACTCTTTGAATATGCAGCAGACATGTGTGCCTTTGAGTAATACTGATGCACAAATAACCCAGGGTTAAAGCCTCGACTTTTTGCAGCCTTAGCAGCATGCTTACAAGGGATCTTGTCAACATTAAACACATTACATGCAAAGTTGTTTGTTGAAGATCAACCAAGTAATTCTTGACCTATCAGTAAAACGAAACTCATGTTGATTTATAGACTGAACATCAAAAGTAGCCGCCAAATCACACCTTTTATTCAGCTTTTTTCAACTTTAGGCGTAAGAGAAGATTTGAGCATCGCAGCACTTTCTCGACAGTCGAAAATCCACAATCATGATTCTGACGACACAATGGGCATGTAATGGGGTTTCTTAAACACAGCATTTATTGATTCTGCTACGTTGCTTGTAGTGATGTCGTATTTGTCTCCAGGAAAATATGCTCGTGAGTAAAGGTGACCATCCGCTTCCTCCAGATAAACGCTCAAGTAATGATTCTGACATCGTATTTCACTGAAAATCATGTCGAATTCTGCAGTTGTGTAAGCTTTGATGGCTGTCTTTACAAGGCGAGAAATCTTTCTCCTTCCAGTCTGAGAGATGAAATTATATGTAGATGATAGGTGCATATTCCACGTTGAGCTAATGGATACACTTCTGCAACTGCTTTTGCGATGGATAGACATCTGTCAGATATACTACTAAACTAGGATCATCAAATACAATATATATGTCAATCGGTTGAAAAACCACTCCCAAAATGCTTCATTCTCAGCCTTAACTTCTCCAAATGCAAGATGATACACATGAGAATCACCATCCTAAGCTGTTTCACCTAGCAAAAGTCCCTTATATTTTCGTGTCAAGAAGGTACCATCAACAACAACTTTCCTAATGAATTTAAACCCCTTGGCAGAGGCAGCAAACAAGAAAAACAAGTACTTAAACCTATGCTCAGCATCAACCTCGAGGCATGCTATTGTACCCGGGTTAGCCATAACAAGCTTATGTATGTATATTGGAAGCTGCGGATAGCTACTTTCTGGAGAACCTAATACCGTTGTCCGAGCATCTTCCCTAGCTTTCTATATCTTCCAATATTTTGAATCAAGACCATATATCTTTTTCATAGTACTCGAAATCAACTCTGGTTTCATATTTAGACCTGAATTGCCAAAGTTTTCCAGAAGAAACTTACTTATAACTTTGGAAGATGCTCTCGGTCCACCAATGTTTCTAGAAAAACATGTATGCTTGTCGATGTACTTTGTTACCCAGAAAAACTCACTTGTCGGATTCCTATGGAGCTCTAACCATCCACTTGAAGCTTTTATATGCACATTTGACAAGTAACAACTTCTTGTCTGACTTTCTGACAACAATTCTGAATTTTTGTTCAATTGAAAGCATCCGTATACTCCAAGACAGCTTTGATTTATTCTTTAATTAACCATTGACCCTTTTCAATGACCTTTGCATCATGAAAATTTGAAACATCCACTTCTGGTTCTTGATATCATGTCTACTGACATTCTTATTCGTATTATTATTCTTGACCGTTGCAGTATCTTCATGATTGACCGTTGCAGTATCTTCATGATTGACCGTTGCAGTATCTTCACGATTGAAACCTTGATCATGGTTCCGTAGGATTCCATTCTTCACCGATATGAAAAGACGCAGAGGCATGGATTTACACATTTCACACATGGAGTCCCATTGTCTATCATTGTTCACAAAAACATGAAGCTTATCCTTAGGCATATATCGAAGCATTGATTCTGTGCATAGCTAAGTTCTAACTCATTACCCAACCTATTGATACAGAAATCTTCATGAACCATCTCGTCAAACTTCAAGCCTTTCTTAATGGTAAATGCTTTACCTCCTGCTCTTGTATTCACCATGAATTTCCATGATTCATTATTCATCTTCCACTCTCCTAAAACTCCAGCCAGATAAAACATGATTTTCCTATAAAAAAAAAAAGAACTATTCTCAGAATGAAATAAAATCAGAATTAGAAACTGAAATTTGATTCATGAGTCAACAAACCTCTCTTAATGAGATGAAATGTAGAATCGGTTAAAGGAAATTTTTTCTTCAGAAATGGAAAGATAACGAGAAGGAAGAAGACGAGAAGACGTCGTCTTAGGTTCTTTATTTTTTCAAAACAATAAAATAATTTAAGATATTGTTAAAATGAATATATGCTATTTAATATATTCATTTAAGTGCTATTTTGGTTATTTTAATTGTTAAGGTCTATATTTGTGATAAAAACTTTTTTAGGTCTATCCTAGTCATTTTCTCAAAGATATTGTGTAGATATATTAAAAGGGATAGTTGGTATATTCTCTAACAATTTTTTTTAATCGAATTTTATACAATATATTAGAAATTAAGAAATATTAAGAATGGGTAATTAGGTAAATTTATATATATATATATATATAAGTGTATAATAAAGCTGTAATTTTCAAATTCTATTCTTATTTGAGTGTATTTCTCCAAAATTTCCCTTAAATATATAAACAAAAGAAACTAAACAAACTAATTTTACTAAACCAAGTTTTCTATTTTTTTATTATCTCATTTGTATAAATCAATCTCAAGAAACTAATTCAAACTCAATTGCACATATATTTTTGTCAACAAAAAATTTCTTCAATATTTAAATAGTGTATTTTGTTTTTAAATTTAATCATATTTTCTTAAAAATATTAAAATCAAGTTTTCTCATCAAATTGTAAAATTGAATTTTTCTGCCAAAACTGCAAATGGAGTTTTTTTTTGCCAAACCACAAAACTATGTTTCCTGCAAAATCGTAAGATCACGTTTTCCGTCGAAACACAAAATTGTGTGTTTTTCGCCAAAACCGCAAAATCGTGTTTTTCATTCACATCCACAAAATCAAATTTTCCACCAAAACGTTAAAAATCAAGTTTTCCTACCAAAATTGCAAAATCAAATTTTACAGCCAAAACCATAAAATCGAGTTTTATCGCCAAAGCCGAAAAATCAAGTTTTCCCGCCAAAATCACAAAATTGTGTGTTTTCTAGCAAAACCGCAAAATCATGTTTTCTCGCCAAATCTACAATATCACGTTTTGCATCAAAATTGTGTGTTCCTCTTAAACCCCAAAACTGAGTTTTTGCATCAAAACCACAAAATGGAGCTTTTTGCCAAAACTGAAAATCTTGTTTTCTCGCCAAAACTATAAATTCGAGTGTTTCCTCTTACCGCAAAACCGTGCTTTGCCGTCGAAACCGCAATATCTTGTTTTCCGTCAAATGACAATATCATGTTTGCCGCTAAAATTGCACAACTGAGTTTTCCCGTCAGAAGCACAAAATTGTGTTTTTCGGTCAAAACCTTAAAATTGTGTTTTCTCGCCAAAACCACAAAATTATGTTTTCTAGGCAAAACCGTTAAATTGTGTTTTCCCGTCAAAACTGCCAAATTGAGTTCTTCCCACCAAAACTTTAAAATCATGTTTTCATGCAAAAAAATCACAAAATCATGTTTCCCACTAAAATCACTAAATCATATATTCCACCAAAATCACAAAGTTGTGTGTTTCCAGCTAAAATCTGCAAAATAGTGTGTTTCCGCTTCTTGCCAAGACATAAAAATCTTTTATTGTCAAAAATTTAAAACCATGTTATCCAGAAAAAACCACAAAATCATGTTCTTCGTCAAAATAGCGAAATTGTGTGTTTCCGCCAAAATTACAAATCAAGTTTTTCCGTCAAAATCGCAAAATTGTATTTGTCTATTAAGGCTGCAAAATCGTTTGTTCCCTTTAAGACCGCAAAATCAAGTTTTATCGTCAAAACCACAAAATCAAGTTTTCCCGCCTAATCCACAAAATTAAGTTTTCTCGCCAAAGTCACAAAATTGTGTTTTCCTACCAAAACCATGAAATCATGTTTTCCCACCAAAATTACAATATCACGTTTTCCGTCAAAATTACAAAATTATGTGTTCCTGCTAAAAACTAAAATTGAGTTTTTGCATCAAAACCACAAAATCATTTTTTTTGGTTAAAACTGCAAAATCTTTTTTTCTCGCCAAAACGGTAAAATCGAGTATTGCCGCCAACCGCAAAATTGTGCTTTGTCACCGCAATATTTGGTTGAAGCACAAAGGATAAGAATGAGAAGCTTAATTTGTCTTTGTCAGCTGTGTGATGTTTAGTTAGTGATCTGATTTTAGGTTGGGTATGAGTTGCAATTTGTTGTTGTTCCAATATCTATGATCGAGTTTGTGTAAGAAAGTGTTTGTGAGGTATGTCTTATTGTTAAGCTGTTAGATTATCTTCGCCACTGGTTTAGATATAGTTTATATTCTTAAATGTGGTCTAGTTGTGCGAGTCTTGTAAATTGATAGTAATTGAATCCGAGATGCGATCATATGGGTCACTTGCAACGAAGATCTCAGTTTGGCTGAGTAACTAAACCTCTTTGCTTTTATTATGGTTTGAGTTTGTGTGTCTCGTGTCTTTGTTAGATTTGATTAACTAATAGATTTGGAAAGGATTAACGGACCTTTGATCAACCATATTGCAGATAATTATTGGTCTTCAGTGTGTTGGAGAAATTTCAGAGAAAGGAAGCGATCTGGAAAGATTACGTTTAATTGAGAAAGCTTAAAGATAACAATTACAAAATACTGAAATATATAAAACAAAGGATAACTACCCCATTATCTCATAATTAAAAACTAAATAATAAATTCCTAATAACTAGGAAAACAACCCACGTTACTTACACCATTAAACCCACAATTCCTAAAATCTAGTTTTACTTTGAATCAATCAACATTCTCCCTTGATTCAAAGTTACACATTGCAAACTTCTTGATCTTTGTAGCTTCAACTTGTTCAACACTGAAATCAACTAACGGCTTCTTTGACCACAGAACTTGCCTTGTTGCTGCACCTTCTGCCACATACTCTGTTTCAGATGATGAAAGTGCCACATTTTCTTGCTTCTTTGAACACCAACTAACAACACCAGACCCAAAACCAAACCAATTTCCCGAATTGATTTTCTTATCATCAAAACTTTCTGACCAATTGTTGTATGTCCAATCGACAAACTTGACATTGAACAAGTTTGAGAACCACATACCATAATCATTTGTTGTGAGTGCCTTCTCACAATCAGACATGATAACTTCTTCACCAAATCAACAACATACTTCTTCTGACACGCAAAGATTCCATCTTCTCTTTGCTTCTTCTTTATGTAGAACTCCCATGTAGAATTCTTCATTGATTGCATCTCCTCTTTCATTGCAATCTTCCACTCAAATGACCTTCCCGCTTCTTCAAAATACAGAATACCAGAAACATACACCTTTTCATCCTTCGTCAGGAACTTGAACCCATTCATGTCACCATAACAGAAATGCCACAGGTTTGTCTCTCCATCGCTTTTAACATGCGCAACTAAATATCTCTCTTGAACAGTTAACACGTCAAGACGAACATCACTTTTTTTTTACTCATCAATCTCCTTGAATAGCGACTTTGTTCATTCCATGTGATTGGAACAACCACTATCCACATCAGACGCACTTGTGCAAGTCGAATACGTCATGAACAACTTACTTTCTTCTTCACCATCTTGAACAAAATTTGATTTCTGCTCATTCCTTTGTTTGGACCAGCACTCAGCTTCCTTGTGCCCAAACTTCTTGCAATATCTACACTGTATATTGCTCTTGAACTGATCTTGATCCTTGTATCCACTGCTGTGATAACCTTGATCTTCATAACCTTGATCTTCATCATATGAACTTTGGTGTTGATTCTTCTCATTGAATCCACCTCTTCCTCTTCCATAACCATGGCCACGACCATGATAGCCACCTCTGCCTCTACCTTGGCTTCCATAATATCCAGATCTTCCATTTTTTGAAGAATCTCCATTCACTTGAAAAGCTTTCTCTTCAGCTTTCTCACTGGCTTTGCTAAGCCGATCTTCATGAGCCATCAAAGAACTCATCAACTCATCAAATGTGTATGTGCTCATATCATTCGATTCAATGATTGCTGGAACCACATACTCAAACTGCGATGACAGACTCCTCAGCACCTTGCTCACGATGCTCTCGTCGGTGGGAAACTCACCATAAGCTTTCATCTGATTTACAATCGAAGAGACTCTAGCCAAGTACTCTTGAACAGTTTCTCTCTTCTCCATACTCAAAGTTTCAAACTTTTGCCTTAAAGTTTGTAACTTCACCAGGATCACCTTTTGTGCTCCCATATACTCCTTCTTCAGAATCTCCCACGCTTCATGAGCTGTGTTTGCTGCAGAGATCCTTGAGAGTATATCATCATCCAATGCTGTTTGGATGAAAAACAATGCCTTTGCATCTTTCTTTCTTCTTTCTCGTAGAGGTTGATCAGGTTCTTCTGGATTGACATCTTCAAAACCAGACTCGACCAGATCCCATAGTTCCTGCGATTGGAACATAGTCTTCATCTTGAGACTCCATAAATGATATTTTTCACCTTTGAAAATTGGAACAAGAGTCTGCATGTTTGACCCGTTGTTCGCCATCGTTTCTTCTTCTTCTTAAGAGGATTGAAACCTGGATTTTTTTTTTACTTTGCTCTGATACCACAATTGTTGGAGAAATTTCAGAGAAAGGAAGCGATCTGGAAAGATTACGTTTAATTGAGAAAGCTTAAAGATAACAATTACAAAATACTGAAATATATAAAACAAAAGATAACTACCCCATTATTCCATAATTAAAAACTAAATAATAAATTCCTAATAACTAGGAAAACAACCCACGTTACTTACACCATTAAACCCACAATTCCTAAAATCTGGTTTTACTTTGAATCAATCAACACAGTGCTAAGCCAAAGGAGGTCCGACCTCTAGACATGGCTAGTTTGTGTATCTTTGGTGTGTGGCTGTAATCGTGAAAGTAGAAACTTCTTGTACAAGAAAGTAACTTCTTTTGTTAAATTTTTAATCTCATTCTTACATAGATTGTGTTTCTGTTCTCTTTGTTGAATAGAGTTGATGAGCGGAGGAGGATAAATGTATCTATTAATCAGTTGGTTTAGATAAGGATCGTTTGATTATGAGAACAACTAGAAGTTGTTGATGAGATGGGTTATATATGAATGGAAATTTTTTATGTTGCTTAAGAATGTTCATCTCAGAGTATCACACTGTCTCAAGAGTTGAGGCAGATACTATATTAGTCTTTGAGATTCTCCAACTGAGGAGTTTTACTTAGAGATGAAGATATAGTTTCCATACTACACTCCTTGGAAAGGAAGTCCCAAAGCTTCTCGACTCCAAACACAAAAGTGTCTCAGCCATAAATCTCCTTGCTCAAACACCAGAGTAGAGTTCATGAGTTCATAATTCGAATAATATTTACTGAAATGTTCACGACTAGGATAGACTATTATTTAGGATTCAATCCACAAATCTTGAGACATGAACATTTTTGAGATACAAAAATAGACAAAATTCAAAATAACTGATAAGCTGTTCATTTCGTTTGATTCTCTTCCTCTGGAGCTAATAAGCATCAATTTCCTGAGCATTAAGACATGATCCTGTATGTTCTGCCTCCTTGCTATGAATCGCCACACCAACCTTAACAGTTAACACCTCAAGTTTAAGTTAGAACTCTGTTAAAGACCCATTAGAAAAGTTGACACCAAATTGACACCAACCGACAAAACCAGCTGTAGCCACAAGTCTTAGAGACAATCTCATCTAGCTACTTGCCATGTGCATTTTACATAATAAAACATGATACTGGTTCTAGGAGATGTGTATTTATAGTGCTTTATAAGTTAGAAAAACTCTTCTAAGGATCCATTAGAAGAGTTGACTCCACCTTGAATCACTGCATGTTATCTTATATACACTGCCTAGTTTTTTTTTGAATCAGGTCCATTAGATTTCTTAACTTTGATCTATTTGATTATCAGAATTTGTGTTGCACTTATGAGCAAATAAACAGAGTTTCATGAGACAGAGGATTGAATATTGGGTACCTCAAATAAAATACAGAGCATAGAGTAAACATATTACTTTGTTCCTTACCAATAAGGCTGCGAGGTGATTCGTGTTCATATCATTGGCGGCCCTTGTCTTTCCTATTTTCCTCAATATCACAATTTCATTTCAAGTAGTGTTTTGTGAAATTTTGCGTAACAGGTTTGCGAACAGTTCACAAGCATACGTAGTATCTATCACATTCCAATGAAAATAGTTTACAATAAGGAGCAAACAATGATATTAGAGTTTTTTTTACCTTCATCTTTTGAATTTAACAGAGGGGATGTGTTGGACTTTGTAATAATCATCTCCTCCTTCGGACAATCTCGTCTCCCATTCCTCTCCCATTTTATAAAACTGCAGCTCTATTAAGAAAGTGATAGATCGCAGTCCATCAGGAAGCTCCATTAACTTCTTGCATGTATTAATAAAGAGAGAATGGAGAAGGGGCATGGCGCCTTCTTCTACTATCCACTCTTCCCACTCCTCTAGATCCCCTAAACGTAGCTTCTGTAGTTGAGGAAACCCTCCTCTCAAGCAAACCATTCTCCTACCACTGAAAGATCCACTCTCTAATCTAACCTCTTTCAGATGCACCAGCTTCTCTAGAATCGGCATTGGATCCTCTTTCAAACGACAGTAATTTAGCTCAATGGTTGTAAGGTGAGCAGGAAAGTGTTGATCATCAGGTAACGTTGGCATATATATATTCAACTCCAAATTTCTTAGATGAACAAAATCCCAAACAAATCCTTCTTCTTCAACATCATTTGTGGGAGTACACGACCTGTTTTTTCTTATAACTAGATTCTCCAAGTATCTCAGTTTACTTAGAGATGAAGATAGTGTTCCCATGGAACACCCCTCGCTTTCGATGTAAATATAAAGGGTCCTGAGCCGTGTCATACCTTGGAGATCACTCACATTCCCATTCTCTGGTGAGAAATTCTCCAATGTCTCCAGGTTGACCAGATTATCCAATTCCAACTTTACCTTATCATGTAAGATATTTGGCAAGTAGAGGTATGTCAATTCTCGCATTTCTTTCAAGAAATTGGACATGTGTAGTTCATTTCGAAAATGTACATGTAGATTTAAATAGAGCAGCTGCTTCAGATTCCGCATAGAAGAAGGTAGATGAGTTACATGTCCCCCTTCTAAACTCAAATATCTCAAGTGGATGAGCTTCCCAATGCTAGAGGGTACCTTCCCTCCTTCAAACATCACCCGTGTGAGATCTAACACTCTCATCAATTCTAGCTTTGTAAAGAATAAATAAGTTGTCGTCCAATATACTTTCCCCATAAACAATAGATTTCTAAGTCCTGGGTTCTTCACCTCCGTCTCCACATTAAAGAATTTGGCATCCCTATTCACAGAGAGTCTGCGAGATGTAGAGTTTGCAGTTGATGTGCCTTGAACTTGTAGAAAATTCTCTTCTTCAGCTTTGAATAAACAAACTTCTCTCATCATGTCATGCAACTGGCATGTTTTGAATCGTGAAGTCATACCGTCTCTTTCAGAAATAATCATGCTTCTCTTCACCAATTCTTCTATGTATCCATCTCCCACATCACGAATGCTTGCTCCAACATAATACCCCGGCCTTGGAATTCCTTCTGCAGCCCAATAATATGACAACTTCTCCACACATATTTCATAATCTTCTGGAAAATGAGCTAGGTAGAGGAAGCAGTGCTTCAAATAAACAGGCAGCTCCTCATAGCTCAGATACAAAACGTGGTAAACTGAACTGAGATTTGAGTTGTCCCCTCCAACGATGTGAGCTTTTATATTCTCATATATCCTTTTCCACTCATGCAGTATGTATTTCTTACCTAACAACCCACCTAACACCTTAAGGGCCAAGGGTAAACCTCCACAATGTTTGATCATTTTCTTACCCATCTCTTCCATTCCTTCGTCAATCTTAAATTCTGCACATCAGTTACAACAATGTTTTAAAGGATCATATGTCTGCACACCTTAATAGATATTTGAGTCACTTTTCTTTAATTTACTTGAAGAGAAAAGAATATCCACATAAATTGTTTTTGGGAACTTACCAGCTGTGTCTGTCATAGGAAACACCATATTTTGAAAAAGCTCCCAACTTTTTTCAAAAGTCAGGCATTTTGGTTTGAAGGTAAAACATTGTCTATCTGCATGTAATGCCACTCCCTCATTACGAGAAGTAAGTAATACCTTCCATCCTGCAATACATTTAATTATATATTAATCTGAGTTTTTAAAATATGCGGCCTAATGTATATAACACGAGGATGTTCACCTTTTTTCGGCAGAAACACATGCTTGATTAGGTCCCAGTCTTCTTCTTTCCATATATCATCAATGATGATCAAAGCCTTTTGTGTTTCCAATACCCGAACAAGCTTTTCATGAAGTACTTGTTCTGTCAACTCTAACACCTTGATTTCAGGCCTGAGTTGTTGCAAGATCGTCTGCCATACACACTTCCTTTCAAACTGTTGTGAAACACAAATCCAAGCCAATCCTGGGAAATGACATTTTATCTTCTCATGATTATAAACTTGTCTCGCGAGAGTGGTTTTACCAAGACCGCCCATCCCGGTTATTGAAACCACTTCACTGCTAGCCTCCTCCACCAAATAGCCAACCAATTCATCAACATTTCTCTCCATCCCGATGAGAGAGTCTTCTTGGTTAACGCTAGAAAACATTTGTCTTCGTTCGTCCTGTGGAGGCTTACGCCTTTCACTAACAATGACCCGTTGTACGCCAAAACTCTGCATATCATTTATCACCTTAGAGATCCTCTTACTTATGGCTTCCATATCAAAAGCAAGTCCCCTGCGTTCCAAAGTAATGCAAGAAAATCTTCTGACACTGTTCCTCATAACACTTTTGCTTCCGAGTTCTTTCTTTAAAAGGAAGGTTTCGACTATATCTTCTGCATCTAACACAATTTCTTTGATCTCTTTGATACTGTTTCTCACCATAGAACTTGTATGTTTCTTGGCATCTGCATCTTCCAGAAAACACCTTAACATATTCAGATCACTTTTTAGTCCATTGAATTGCTCTTCAACTCCCCGAAATCTCTCAGATTCTCGAACAAGGAGTTTCCAAAGCTTCTCAACTCCAAACGACAAAAGTGTCTCAGCCATAACTCTCCCCTGCTTGAACATGAAACAAGTACTTAATAACCACTAGAGGGAAAATCATTGAGTTCATAGTCCGGATATTACTTCTTTGCAGACTGTAATATATATACTATTTTGTGGGATCTAATCTATGAAAGATATGAACAGTTAAGATGAAATAAATATGCAAAATACAAAAAAGGATATAAATCACCTCTTGGAAATCTCTCTTCGTCCAACTGATGTGTAAAAGGAAATATGCACATGTGTTTTAGTTAGATAGAACTCAGCTCAAGACATATTACAAGAGTAGATTATTCTTAGTCAACACTAACCGACACAACCAGCTGTATTCACGAATCACGATGATGAGTTAATCTCCATGTTCTAAAGCCGGTCAACTCGGCCATATAGCTGGCTAAAACGCTTGACGCCGTGACTTAGTGATTTTTTTTGGCACAAACAGAGACTTATATAAAGGAATATTTTAATATTACCCTAAAAAGGTTTTTATGAACTCAATGGTCAAAATGGATTTCTATTAGCTAGAAAACTCGATCATGCAAATTTAGGAAAAAAAAATCAGTTTTAGGTTTTGACGGGAAAATCGATTTTGTGGGTTTGACAAAAAAAACGTGTCTTTAGTGTTTTGACTGAAAACTTGATTTTGAAGGTTAGATAAGAAAATTCAATTTTGCAGTTTTAGCGGAAAACTCTATTTTTAGTTTTATCTAGAAAACCCAATTTTGCGATTTTGGTGTAATCTCAATTTTCTGTTTTGGCGACAAAACTCAATTTTTGTTTTTTGTTTTGATGGGAAAACTAGATTTTACGGTTTTTGTTGGAAAGACTCGATTTTCCGATTTGGCGGAAAACTCAATTTTATGGTTTCAGTAGGAAAACTCAGCTTTGAGTTTTGACGGAAAAGTCATTTTTTTTCCTAGTTTTGACTGGAAAATTTGATTTAAACTCGATTAACAATTTTGGTGGAAAAACTCAATTTTAGGGATTTGGCTAGGGGTCGGAATTTTTCCTGATACATGAACTCGTACCCGAATCCGAACTGAAATATCCGAACCGTAGCAAAATACCCAGACGGATATTGAGTTAAAAGAGATTGAATATCCGAACTAAAATGAGTAATACCCGAACCTGAACGGATATCTGAATATAACCGAATGTCTATATATATATTTTTTTCTTCCTAATTTATTTATCTCATGTTATTCAAAATAATTATACTAATGTTGTATATAGCTTAAGATCATATTATATTTATATCTATATATATATAATTGCAAAAAAATGATTTTCTACTTATTTAAAAGAGAAATTACTTATAATGACTCAAATAATACATGTAATGACTAGAATAACTCTTAAAGTTTTGTAATTACTAGACTAATCTTTAGGGTGAACCAAAGTACCAAAAACCCCTCGAAGCTCTTTTAGAAGATAGAAGGAATAATATAAAAAAAATCCCTAATTTCTCTCAACTTCTGTTCGTGGTAGGTCTGTTGACGAATCTCTTGGAGTTCCGGCGAGCTCCGAGATCTTCTCTTGCATAGATCTGGGAGTCGGCCTGGTGTTAACTGTTTTATCAGATCTACATCGGAGAAAGGTGATGTGTTCTGGTGTCGGAGTGTGCGGCGTCTATCTATGTGACTGACAATTCTCAACCAGCCTCGTGTTTTTAAGAAATTGTACTGTTTTCATCGATTTGAGTTTTCTTAGGGTTCAAACTAGATCTTTCATACTCTGTTTTGGCTTTAATTTTAGTGAGGGGTGTGGTTATGATAGCTATTTCTCTGTTTGATATGCACGAGTGCGGAGAGAAACGAAGAAAATCGAAGAGATTCAACTTGAAGATGAACCAATATCACCATTTGTCTTCTTCTTTAAGGTGAAGCTACGTTGGGAACAAGAAGGAAGCTAGCAGAATTTGTTTCATTGTGTGGAAAAATATGTCGGGAGAGGTACAGTGTATTCACAATCACTCAGCTCATAGTCTGATAATTGCAGGTGCTGGTGGTGCTGCTCACTTTGCAGGTATGTCTTAAACATGATCTCATCATGTCCCTACAAAAATACTAGAATTTCTGAAATAAATGTCTCTTTTTCTAG
>CAKOAT010054156.1:102678-120688 GCA_932364175.1 Eruca vesicaria subsp. sativa
TCACCAACGGAGCCTTGCTTGATATTCGGATGCTGGGGATCTCTGATACTGATCTCGTCTCAAGGTTCTTATTTTATCTTTTCTTACATACAGTCAGAGTGAACAAGAAGGAATATAACTTGTGGGTTTCCTTTGGTTGGTCAGGAAGAGTCAGTACCAGAAAGACATTAGAGAAGAACATGGTTAAAAGAGAGAAACTTGAGCAACAAGGCTGGGAATCAAATTTGAACTAGTGAATAATATTGCTGGTCAGAGATCCTATGGGTTACTGCCAAGAAGATCTTGTTGAGGGATCAGAGTGTTACCATCGGTTCTTGAGTTGTTGTTGACACTGGTATACATAGTTTCCTATTGAATCGGTTTACACCGTCATTTGCTGATAGTATTAGTGTATTACAATGTGTTTTCACACAGGCCACATACAATTTTGGATTCAATATTTAATTACTAATATAAGTGACTTAGCAAAAAAAATTCCATAACATTATAGGCTTTTTATATAAAAGTGGTCGAGCTCTAAAAAGCTTTGATGTATCAGCAACTAATATGCTACCTCTCTCATTATCTACTTCAAACGACCACTTAGTTTTCTCAACTCTCCAGTTTCCAGAGATGAGAATTATGTGATTCATATCTCCAATCAATATGAATTATAAGTTCCTGTCGTTAATCACCATGAAACTGTCTCACGTATTCTTGTGTGACAGGGAATAGGAGGAAGACGACAAAAAAAAGGAAGCCCTAATTGTTTAAAAATTGTTAAACCGAAAATTAATTTGATTTAAACCAAATTTAAAAATTAATTAAAACCAAAATTAATATAAACCGGAACCAGTACAAAATAAACCAAAATATATGATAAATTAACCAAAAATTCGTGTGGTTATGTCTGGTATAATTAATGTGGCCTAATCTAGTAATTATATTTAATCAATAAGTCTGCCGTCAAAGACAGAAATTCAAAAAGTCTGCCGTCAAATGAATACAAAAATCGATTAAAAAACTAAATCGGCTAAACAAATCTGCCTCTAATTTTAAATCGGTCTTAAAAATGTAACTGATCCAAAATAAACCTCGAAATTTTTAAAACTCGGTTACATATGCGACAGATTAATATATATAAATCGGTTGACAACCATAAATCGGGCAAATAATTCAGCCACCTCAAAAATATCTGCCGTAATTCTAAAGTCTGCCATCAAGTACTTGGTAGATTTAAATTTAACAACAGTTTTAATTAGCAGATTTATATATCGACAGATTTATTTTTCCGTAAACAAATCTGTCGACGTCGATTTTTTCAAAAATTTCAATGGCCCTTTCGTAATATTACATTTTCTTCACAATTGTTAGAAAGGGCAGTTTCGACATTAAAAAAAAGTTAGTAATTTTAAAAAGTTATGAGTTATTCTAGTAATTAGTAGACTAATTTGAGTCATTTAAGTAAACTTCCCTATTTAAAATGCATGTTAAGCTTCTTTTTCATGTTATAACAAAATTTGCATCCAAAATTAAAAAATAACAATCAGATTAATGATTTTCTATTTTCAATAATTTATTTTCAAACTTATTAATCTTTAACCTATTAAATATTTAAAAAGTTAACTTAATAGTAAAATTTTAAATACTTGAAACGTGAGCAATGAAGAACTTAAATTTTTTCTTTCAAAACTTAAATATCTGAAACCCGATCCGAACTTAAGAAAGGTAAGCCCATTGGGGCAACATCAGGCTGATCAGGCAAAAAGCCCAGCTCCAGAGAAACAGAACGTGTTGCAGGAGACAAAAGACAGAGAGTCATAGCAAGGGAGCTGGAGTACGGGAAAGGAGACGCTCCTCTTGTGAAACAGATTTGATACTCTACGTGACTCACCTATGACAGCTGTAGTATGTGGATAAGATCTTGTCATTAGTCTAAATGATTCCAAGAGGATCTATAAATGTAGAAGAAGAGATGATGTAATCGTTAAGGAAAATAAAGGAGAAGAATAGTTTTACTCTGTCTTTGTCTGTTTCTATTAATGTGTTGCTTTTGATAGGTTTCATTGCATCTACATTTTGCAGATAGCTTACAGAAGTTTGTCCATGTAGTTTTTGAAGTACAGAGATTTTGTATTAAAGTTTGTTGCTTAAGTGTAGTTGGTGAATGAAAGTCTTATCGTACTATGTTTCCACTTTAATCTCTTTGCTTTAGTTGTCTTATTACACTCATTGTTCTTCCTATCAGATGAGATCATCGAGTGTGCCATTGATAGTAGTAATATTTTAATTCAGAACCCTTTACTTTTTACTAAATACCCTATAAATGCTGTGCTGCTTTAATATAGTCTGTGATTTTAATTTTAGATTTATAAGATCTTTTCAAGAGTTCTAAGTTCAGGATCTGATTCTTGTTTTACTGCCTCCGAATCATCCTTCTATGATTTTATGGTAAAAGTATGTCACACCCTTGAACTTTTTTTATTTCTGGAGATATATATATATATATATATCATCCGGACTTCTGACTAGTTTGGCTGTACATAATCGCTAAAGTAGTAACCCTCGTAACAAAGTTTTTAATTGCAAAATTTCTAGAAGCACAACCATATCCATAACCAATGATACAAGATAAGATCCGATTAAAAGAATAAGTAATTTGAACCGGACAAAGTAATGAGTAAGAAGAGACGACTTTGTTTTACCTCAAACTCCTTGAGAAGACCGCAACCTCTATAAAACCTCCATTGAAGTTTACAATGTATAAGACAATAAAGAAAATCACATTTTAAATTGAATGTGATACCTAAACACATTTTAAACTTTGAATTTCTTAACATTTATAACTTTCAAACTAACAACTTTAAATATCAAATATGGAATTAATCTTTCTCTTATAATTCTAACTTATGATATGTCTTTTTTTTGTCACAAACTTATGATATGTCTATCCACTAGTAAATTGATAAATTCTCTTGAATGAAAAATATAGTTTTTTTTTGAACTTAATGAAAAATATAGTTTGTGTTTAATTTAGAAGTCTAAGGTTCTATGGTTAGTGTGATTTCTAAATCTACTTCAAGATCATAAACTATTTAACAACCCACACTGGTGGCATAATCACATACTATATTATTGTGTGTTCAGTGCTCCTAATCATGAATTTGCAAATTCTTCCAATAATTTAAAATTTTGCGCTGTAGTGGCTCGTGGCACTGTTTAAGGAAAATATGTAGATCATACAATTACAAACTATTAGGAAACTCAAAACAAAAGTCAAAAGTAAAAATGTAGATAATGTCACGATGTACCTAGCAGTAGATAACACAGCAGCCAAGACTACACTAAATCGTAATCTATCTTATTAGAACAAAAACATTAGGTTGGACCTAACATTTATTTTGTAAGTTTTTAAATGAAATATATTTTTCTACTTTATAATTAAACATACATTAAATCACTAATATTCTTTTCTTTATACTATTATCCATGTTTCCAAACAATATATTTACTTCGTTATTCTACTATCTATATTTTCAAACAATTTACTTATTTCTTTCTACTATTATCCATGTTTCCAAACAACACTATCATTAATTTTATATACAAACAATACAAAATATTAAATCTCACTCTTTTTAATATTTTCACAATTTTTTTCAACTTATTTAGATAAATTAAAAAATTAAATAATATATAAAACAATAAAAATAAACTTATTTTTACAGGTTTAAATATTAAATATCAGTTAATCGGTTAGTCTCGGGTTTTAGTGACTTTTTTAATATGAATATTTTTAAAAATCAAAATTGAATTACCGGATCACCGGTTTAACCGCAGTTCGGGTTGAATTTAAAAATACTGATTTAAATAAAAATATATTTTAAATACATAAATTCTTTAAAATTACCAAAATATTTGTTGAGTAATTTTTTATTTTTTCAACATAAAATATATGTGCTTGCAAAGTTAAGACCAAAGTTAACTTTGAATTTGACATAACCTATAAAATAAAGGTTAATGCTAAAAATTCTCAAAATTTGTATATTAGTTTAAAAATTTTGGATAATTATTAACATCAGAAGTAATTAAATTCTCAACTTTTTTTTAATGCAAATAGTTAACTTTGAATTTGATTTTGGACTTCGAATAAACGTACTGAATTAGTGTTTTCACTACATGATTACATTAACATAATACACTGCTTAACATTATTAATACAAAAGACTGTTTTGATATTATTCTTTAAATATAAAATTGAATTGAACAAACTCAAAAGTATATTAAACTAAATTATATAGAGTATATCCGAAAAAAATAAAATTGCGCGGATGATCTAGTTCAGGTTAATATGCATGAGTATTATAATTCTATAATAGCACAAATATTCGAAGCTCTATCTAATGATGCATTTGATATAAAAACGTTTCTTTACTTGAATAAATATTACATTTAAAGAAAATCTAAAGAAAGTAGACAACTAGGATTATTTTAAAAACTAGTTGCGTACTCCCCCGTAGGGGTGGGCACAATTACTTGCTACTCGGCTTGTACTCGCTACTTGATTCGTACTTGGCTCTTAAAGTCAAGTACTCGTTTTGTTCAAGTCGAGTATCAAGTCGTTTATTTCAATTACTTGTAAGTACAAGACAAGTATCAAGTACTAAAATAAAAGTAACTACTTGGCGTTGTTGGCTTGTTACTCGTGATTTATAACTTGATTTATTACCCGTTTTTTACTTTTAAGCATAAAAATCTCTAAATTATAATCAAATTACTTGTTTATAAAATAAATGAATTAAAAGTGATATATTATAGAAATATTTTAGAGTTTTTTTAATTTTATTTTTATCATATATCGATTTTAAACATATGAAAAATAAATAAATATTCTTTATTAAAAATTATAGATTATAATTATAACTAACTAAATAAAATTCATATACAAGGTTTAAGTAGTAAAAATTATTAAAAAATTATTAAATAAATTAGTTCAGAAGCAAACAAGTAGTAAAACGGAGCAAGTACTTGCAAGTATACCATATTTTACCAAGTACTTGAAAGTGCAAGTACTCGTTTATAATAAACCAAGTACAAGTCCAAAATTTTATTACTCGAACAAGCCAAGCCAAGTATCAAGTACACCCAAAAGGGCAAGTACTTGGCTTGTGCCCACCCCTACTCCCCCGCGCAAGCGCGGGGCCAGGATCATTATATTTGCGTGTATTTTTTGCGATTGTCAGTTTAGTGGATTCTTCTAATGACACCAAATAATAATGAAATGGAAAATTTCATATTTTTATATCGTATGTCAAAACTTGATATAATTCTATATTTATAGTATTTATATTTGTATTAAACGATTTATCAATTTGAAAATAACCTTAATTAAGTTAATATTCATTGTTTAAGTTTCATTAGATAGGTTTTTATATATGGTTTTTTGTAAGTTTGAGTTTTGTTCATAAATGATGTGGCATTTTTATTTACGAAGTCATCGACTGTGTGAATCCATTCGCTGAAGTCTGGAGTCAGTGGTGAGAAATGTTTTCAATGAAATTATAGTAGTTATTAAAATGTAAGAGAAATTACATATTCATTTAATAAATAACTAAAAATACTTAAATTTTGTTGTTTATTTTATTTTATTTTATTTTATTTCACATACAATTTTTTTGAAAAATATTAGGTATGTGTTAAATGTTATTTATATGCGAAGTAAGCTTTATAGGAATAGTTAGGCTATAATATAGTTTTTAGTGTGTAAAAGTAGCTGTGTTTTTTTTTTGCTGTAAATAGTTTTTATATCGTAGATCAAAACTTGATATAATTCTATATTTCTATTATTTATATTTGTATTAAACGATTTATCAATTTGAAAATAACCTTAAGTAAGTTAATATTCGTTGTTTAAGTTTCGTTAGATAGATTTTTATATATGGTTTTTTGTAAGTTTGAGTTTTGTTCATAAATGATGTGCCATTTTTATCTACGGCGTCATCGACTGTGGGAATCCATTCGCCGGAGTGTGGAATCGGTGGTGACGGTGGTGAGGAATGTTTTCAATGAAATTATAGTAGTTATTAAAATATAAGAGAAATTACATATTCATTTAATAAATAAAAATAATTAATTTTTGTTGTTTTTTTTTAATTTTATCTCACATACAAATTTTTTGGAAATATATATTAGGAAATATGTGTAATGATTTAACTTTTTGTGCTACTAATCTATATTATTCAAGCCTTATTAAGCCATCCACGTAGGCACCCGCGTGGAATTCACTTTTTTTTTTTTGGTCTGTTCGTTTTTGGATTTATTTTTAATTATTTTTATGTTGAGCTATATTATAATAGGATAGTTTTAAGTTTTTTTAAGCCATCCGCGTAGGCAACCGCGTGAGACTTGCTTTTTTTTTGTTTTTTTATTGTTCGTTTGCGATTCATTTTTAACTATTTTGGGTTTGAACTTGTTAAGATTTAGGGTTTATCCAACTATTTTGATATTTAAAAAAATAAGCCCAAAAATACATAAAAACCTTATAAACAAAAAGCCCATATGATAATAACTCAAATAAAAAAAATCAAAAATACATGATAGCTACGTGGTTTGAATCCACGATCTTGCAAACTTAATTAGACATCTTATACCACTTGGCTAAAGTGTATTTCATTGTTTGTAATCATCTTACCAAGACTATGAGTGTTTAAAAATATCTACGGGACTCACAAAACTGCTGACGTGGTGCGCTGTGGAGCCTAGAAAATATACTATTATAATATAGATATTATCATCATCAGTCTTTTTAGTTATTATAGTATTTTGATATATATGTTCAAGCTATCAGCTATGTTCCCAGTAGGCAGCAGATAATATGTAGAACATTGCCCACTTGCATATTTACACAATTTTCTGATAATTCAGCTGTCTCAAAATTAACAACTATGAAAGAAACAGACAATACTAAACGTAACAAGAAATAAACTAAATAACGTTTTTGCTCGGTCACGCGGTATTTTCACGAGAAAACAAAAGTTCTACTTGCTAGGAGAATGATTACGAACAGTTCTTGGATTGAACGATGTTCTGTTTTCAATACTCAATTTCCTAGCGAAATCTTTCTTCTTCATAGCGTATGAGTAAGATCCTCTGTTTCCGCTTTGTTCCTTGATCGTTGGAACTTGGAACCAAGTACCAAGCAATACAGGTGCACATAATCGCAACAGATCTCCCAAATAAAGCCAAGAAAACAAGAACCAAGATCACAGTCACGGGAAAGAACCGGTTCGGTCTCGTGATCTTCTTCAGATTCTCGTTCAAAACACAGCTCTGTTTCTCCTCTGTTTCAGGCTCTGTTTTCTTCGTCTCCTCTGTTTTCGATTCGTTGACCACTGTTTTGACTTTAACCGCAGCAGCAGCAACATCTTTGGTCTTCCACTGTTTATGAAGATAAGATGATTTGATCACGACGGGGACACACTCGCCGGAGCTTGTGAACACGAACCGGACAAGAGGCGGGCCACCGGAATCTAGCTTCTTGGAGTAGATACTCTGTCTCTTCTCGTCGAGCTCAGAGAGAAGCTTAGAGAATTTGTCAAGTCCACGATTTGAATAAGGGTTCTTGCTCGATTTTCTTGATTTTCTTGGCAAAGGGCATGAAGATCTAACTGGGCTCATCATTTTTATTTTAGTTGGATCCTTTGGTTTCTTTGATCTTGTGATGTTCTTGTGAGATTAGGAGAGTTTCAAGGGGGTTTTCGTTTGCTTTGTTTTTAATTATTGAGGATTTGATTTACAGACAAGAGAGACGACCTTGGTATTAATATACAAGATTTGTAATGGATTTTTAAGTCTTGACGCGACAAGATTATTTGTTTAATCAGATTGATAGGAAAGAAAATCGTTTTGTAAAGTATTTTAAAATTGGATTTAGGGATTTGACACAATCTGAAGAAATGAAGCGTTAAACCGGTCAAATCTCATGGTCTCAGAATTGTTTTATATTATTTAAAAGATTGTAAATGAACGAATGAATCTTAGAAGTTTCTAGGAACAAAGGGTTACATCATCGCATATGTGTATTAAGTTTTGTCAATAGGTCTTATTGATTGACTTTCTTGCGCCACAACTTAAAACAGAACAAAACGTCGTCTTTGTTCACAAGTTTCCACAACGGATATTAAAATAATTTTTACTCACTGTACCCCGTAACTTTAGTTTGGCTGCGAGATAATCAGAATCTAGTTATCAGTTTTTAAATGATTTTTAATTGGATGAATAAAATGGTATCTTGGCAACTAATTTGATGCATGAATGCATTTGAAGGAAAGGTTGTTACCTAGACTTCTTTTTTTTTTTTAGCTATTCAGCTCAATAACCATAGAAAACAAAATTAATTAGGTATCTGGACATGTATATTTTCTGCAAAGAAATATGAGTTGATATTCTCTTTAGAGTTTTTTACACCGTAGAACAGTTTTAAGTTTTTTTATTTCATTCTAGGACAGTTATGACTACTGAGGTAGTTTTTCTAAACTAAGTCCACTCTGTTTCTTTCCAATCAAACTAATTCAGTTTCTTCTTTTCCGAAGTCATGGCCTCACATCTCGCCATCGCGACTCCGTCAGAACAAGCCCGACAGCATCAATGGCTGTTTTAGTTTTTTTTTGCTCATTTGGTCCTTTATAATTCACATAATTGCATTTTGACTCTAATTTTTTTTAATTGTGCAAATGTCTACTCGAATTAGCTCCCTAAATTTTTGATTGTCCATTTCAGTCTTATTTTAACTACAAATTAGTTTTTTTTTTTTATCTTTTGTTTGCTTTCATTTTTGGTCCATACTATCAAATAAATAATTATGTTTTGTGTGTGTTTATGTATGTCATTCACGTACACGAGTACATAATGACTACGTACATGTGTACATGTGTGTAAATATGTACAATTGTGGTCGTGTACACATGTGTAAATATGTACAATCGTGGTCGTGTATACATGTGTACATTCGTGGTTATGTACATGTGTACAATCGTGCTTATGTACAAAATTATATATTATTTATGTACACATATGTTCGAAATATGCTTGTTGCACATCAAAATTGTGGTTTTATATTACAAAGGTTTTACAAAATGTACATCCCTTATGTACACATATTCAGTTTGATTTGATCTATTTTACTATGTATTTTTTTTTTTTTTAGTAAACTACCATCATTCACCTACTTGTATACAATTTCTTCACATATATTGGTGTCCATTTTCGAAGTACACATGTACATGTCACAAAGTATACACAAAATAACCAACAAACTCTTTGATTACTTATTCCAGTATTTCTTCTTAATTGCAAGATGATCCTTGTTTTATTGCTTTCATTTTTACCTCCAAATTTTCAAAGCTAATAAAATATATTGGAAAATAAATTAAATGAACTAAAATCAAAGCTAAAATCATTTGCTATGAATAACACACAAAACCATATGTACACTTATTGTTATGTAGATTGGTATTTTTTTTTTTTTTTTTTTTTTTTGGTAAGCAATCAATAGTTTACCTTATGTGCACAACTTATTCACATATATTTGTTCATTTTGAATGTACACGTGTGTATGTCAAAAAAGCGTGCATAAGAGTCTAGAGTCTAGAGTCTGTCTTCTCTTTATAAGCTTTCAACCATCAAAATAAATATGTTTTAGTATATGCTCTGTGAGAATAGAGTTCCAACAAAACAAAATTAATTAGTATCTCAATAACTTACAACACTTGTGTTCTATGAAAGGACCCATAGCTAATGTGATCAATCTTCAAAGACCCATCTTATATCTTCTCACTTTTTCTATATCTTTGGGGTCCTCAACTCCTCATCAACTAGATCAAATTTGGTTCTTCTAATAAATTACACATCAAAAGTTGTAACCTCAATGATCAGTATAAGTAAGATGTACTTACGATATTGGGTTTCAATCAAAGGTTATGAGCCAGTTTTGACCCCTCCAAAAAAAAAATCCTCAATCTAGTTTTGATCGTTGGGGGTACGGAATGGAATGGTATAAAATCATAAACAGCTGTAAGGCAACCTTGACAAATGTCAAGAGAAAGAGAGAGAGGGAGGAGGGTGGCACGACCAATCATTCCCTAAAGCTTACAAACTTTTCCCCCCACTTTTGGTTCCATGATTTTTTACACTTTGATATTCTTTTCACAATTGAGTTCATGTCTTCTCCTTCAACATGAGATAGTTTTCAAAGTCCTCAATATATTATAGCGTAAAATCAAACACATTTTCAATGAAATTTAATTAACCATGTTATTTTAACATTCTTATGGATGTCAATATGTTATGGACTAGCTCTTCCTTTCAAATTTCCTTTATTTAGATCAACATGGGTCTCTTTATGTTCCTAATTCGGTTTGGCAAGAGAGATAGATATTTATTGAGTAAGGGAAAAAAACTTGGGACTCTAGCTCCAAGTGGGGTTAAAGGTTTCCAACAAAAGCACAAGAGTATAACATAAGTTTACCTAGGACACTTTTGCAATTGACTATATTTTACGTTTTCTGCGTCAAAAGTTTGACTAAAACCCGGACTAAAATTTGAATAGACTTCTATAAAAGTCTTCTTCCAGATGATTTCTCAAGAACTCTTCTCATTAATATTAAATGTTTTACTATTATTTTTCAATTGGGCTAATGATAAGACTTCGGGAAGATTTTCAAAAGAATTTTATAGAAATCTTCCCGAGAAGACTTTCCGAGAAGTCTTTTATACAAAATCAAATTTTCGATACTTCGGTCAATTACAAAAATAACATGTTTAACCGATAAGACTTTTCAAAAATCTTCTTTGAGATTTTCAGTTATTTTTTTGTTAACAAAGGAAAGTTAGAAGACTTCTAAGGAAGTCTTCTCGATGGAGAACACATCTAGCAAAGTCTTCCTGAAGTTCCTTGAAAGTCTTCATGACCAGATCTGAAAAAACGATTTCATATCTTGAACATATAAGATGACTTGTTTAACTTCTCTAAGCACCCCAGAACTTCACTACAAAGGCTACCAATTCGTTAATGATCAAGAATCATGAGCTTCAATGTCTCTATGAACCTTACAAAGCTTGGAATAAAATCTTGGTTTTTAATGAACATAAAGAGAAAGTGTAAGATATGTAATTTGTGTGTATAAGTATTGAGATATGAAAAGTAAAAATCAAATCTTTGGTGAATTAAGAGCTTCAAATTGGTTGTTCTTGGTGGTTGATGTATTGATGGAAATGACAATATTGTAAATACTTGAGGAAGATGAAGATGATAAGTTAAAAGATTCATTTTCAGAAAAAAATAAAGTAATAGCATTTTCGTGAATAACTCCAACTCTTAGGGTGAATAGGGAAAATGAAAGTTTCAAAAAACCATAGGTTATTTTTGTGTTTGACTTGAAATTGTATGTCATATTTGAAAAAAGCCCGTAATTATTTAATGATATTATTTTAAGACGTAGGGTCGAGATAGTTACAAAATAAAAACAGTATTTGAAGATAATTTCCTTACAAATTTAATATTTACAAAAACAATATTTCTTATAAATGTTTCCTGTAAAAAATATTAAACCAAAGAGAATTCTAAAAATAATAATAAGTTTATTTTAATTGTAGTATTCTTTTTATAGCATATTATCTACAAGGTTAAATAAAATTTAATGTTGAGATATTAACCAACATTAACAAAAAGGAATTGTTTTATACTATCAATATATATATATATATATATATATGATGAATCTAGAGGCAACCGGGAAAGCTACTAAATAAGTAAGGTTTATATACTAAAAATATATATGTACATATTATTTTTGCTATCATAAATTTTATCTAATAATCTTACATTATTAAAAGCCCTTATTCTAGATTTTTTAGACTGTCCACGTAGGACAATTTAATCGACCAATGGCGTCACATGATTCTGCCATGTCATTCTTAATTAGTCTGTTTTGGTGTTTTTCGTGTAAAGTTGATTTTAGACCGTATGTTTGATTTACGGTAATGCTTAGCCCATTACAAAGATCGCACAAAACCGGTCCTTCATTTTGGTATTTCTTAACATTTTTAAATTGCCCATTAACCAGCCAAATAATACGTCAAAGGATCGTTGTCTTCTTCATCTCCCACGCCGAAAGACTAAACTCATGTTCTCTTCAGATCTTTAGAGGTAACGCTTCAGTGCACAATTATGATTCACTATAGCATCTCTTTATTTTCACTAGCGAAACTGACACAATCTCTTCAAATCCCCTATCCACATCCCCGTCGTCTCTCTTTGTTATCCCATGGATATCAAGACTCCAGAATCAACTCCAGCCCTTACAGCCTCTTGGCCTCTCCCATCCCCCTCGAATTCTCATTTTTACATATTGATTCGATTTCTTTATCTCAACTTCACTCAGAAAATGATTTTCAAATCTAAGATCTACAATGACGCTGGATATACTCGGCGAATCATTGGTAAGTTATCGCATTTATNTTCGATTTCTTTATCTCAACTTCACTCAGAAAATGATTTTCAAATCTAAGATCTACAATGACGCTGGATATACTCGGCGAATCATTGGTAAGTTATCGCATTTATTCATATATTTCTCATGAATTAATGAGATTGCTAGGACACCATGTTTAGGCTTTCGAAATTGAAAACTGACATTTATTCTGCTCCACAAAACTCATTTCTACTTTGCCCATTTCCGTCGGTTTAATTGCTATTTGGTTTCGCCTATATTTACATGAACTTACCAGATTTGTTCCAGTTGCAATCACCATATTTGTACGTGAAACAAAGTAAGTTATTATCTTTATCAGTTATATCTCATATTTGTTTAATTCTGATTGTTTTATCATGATTCACCTATCTTAATATGTGAATAGGAGGAGAAACTAGATAGAGAAATCAGGTTTCCTTCCTCGGTTGTTAAATCCATTATAAGGTAAACACAAAATCGTAGATTTCTCACACTTTTGAAATTTAAGGGCCGTCTGACTTCGATACATATTGGTTGTTATCAAGAGCTCTCCATAGACATCTCCTGGTAAATTCCTTTTCTCTATATTCCTATGAATGAATTATTTTTATTTCACCTTCTTAGTGTTCTTTATGTTCGTATATGTATTGGTTTGTACTTTGACATAAAATACAGCTCTCTTGTGCTTAAATATACTCCTCGGAAAGTGGTCAATGTATAAGGAATTTTGCTTCGTTTTCACCTCTCTGTGGAATATGATAATTTATATTTTTATGTCCATAGCTCAAAGAGTATTTACATCCCAAAATACAGACAAAAAACTGTTTACTTCCTATTCTGCTTCGATTTCTATGTTTTGGAATTTATGATTCATATTTACTTTCTGAAATGTAACCTAGGGTGTATAGGTTTGTCTTACTTGACCTTTCTTTGATGATACACAGGGACTTGAGTAGAAAATAAGATTATAAGATAGGCAAGAAAGACGAGATTAGAATGGGTGTGTGAAGTTGTAAAAACATTTTGAAGTAAGTCCACATCTTCTGAAGAAGTGTTAGCATCTAGGAAGGTTCGAGGTCGGAGAGAGTGGAGTCGGGTAGTCTCCAATGGAAATTGCGGAGGAGATGGTAGTTGAGAAGGAACTGGTGGTTGTGTTGTAGCTGCGACGGCTGCTGAACTGAGGGAAAGATTAGGAGAGAGAGGGCATGTGAAGGAGTGGGACTTGGGAAGAGGAATGCTTTTTTATTGATTGGATGTTTCTTTTCAAAACAGGACTTTGTCTCACGTGGGCTCCTGGGTTAAGGATTCTAATTATCTTAATTGGACTCTTTCGATCTGAGCTTATTAGGTTAGTACTTGATATGGATGTCAATTAAGGGTTAGGTTAGTACATTAGCTATGGTTGGTATTTGTAAGTTCTCTCGAATGTATCATTATGCACTGCATTAATTTCATATATATATATATATATATATATTTACATATATTAGATTTTTGTAACTATGGAACAAGCTAATTAGTGTAAATTCCCATAAATTAGATATTATATTTTTCCACCAAAGAAATTAAGTTTATTATATTGTTTGTGGATTCTATGTAAACGTGCTTTGTTTACTCCTTAAGAAATTAAATAAACATTATAGTATTATTATATTTCTCCAATACACTATCTTTTGATTCCTGACGGTTAGAATATTGTTTGCCAGATGGAAGAAGAGAAACTGTAAAATAGTTGTTGGTTTTCAAAAAATTAGATTCTTTAAAACATCATTTATTATACTAAGTAAAAGAATCCGAAGAAAAAAAACTATATTTAAAAAGTATGATTTACTATAAATTTGACATTCATCGTACCTTCCTACAAAACCAATAAATTGTCTCAGAGTTTTGATATTGTTTACTATTTAGATGAAAACTATTTAGACAATTTAGCCATCAAAGAAAAATCTAAATTTTTTTTTATTGTCTACAAATGATAATATAGTGAAAATACATAAATTCTGCAAGATAATTCCATCTTTTTCATAACAATTAGACGTAAATGTTTCCAACAATTGGAAAGTAGAGAGTGTAAAATCGTAGTTGGTTTCCTAAAATTTAAAGTCTTTTAAATATTATCTATTAAATTAAGTTTAACTTTTTAAAAAACTATCTATATCTATATATTTTAAAATGTTCTTACTTTTTATAAGAAACACAACTTCAATTTGTTAGTTTTAATAGCTATGAGTATGACCAAAAAATAAGAACTAATACAATAATTTGCATATTATTCGGACAGTGACAGACTANTGTTCTTACTTTTTATAAGAAACACAACTTCAATTTGTTAGTTTTAATAGCTATGAGTATGACCAAAAAATAAGAACTAATACAATAATTTGCATATTATTCGGACAGTGACAGACTAAACGTTTACGCTGGTTGTCTTACTTTCCTTTTGAGAATATTCATATTCATTATGCGTAAAGAGTTCGTAAAAAAAAAAAAAAAAAATTCTGATCGTCTACATACAAATAAATAATATTTTAACTCACATTCCAACACTACTCTTATAAGAACTTCCTCTAACACATGAAAACTTGGTAAAGTTTTCTATCTTAAGACACTCTTCGTTAACTCACATTCCAACACTACTCCATGAACCTAGATTTACTTTGTCAACAGTTTTCTCGTATTCCTAATTTCTCTATTCAGTTCTCCTGATAAACATATATGCTCTTTCCAGTACAGTTTTATTGTAAGTTATTTAGAATTTCTTTATTTTAACGTATTGGAGTAATATAGATTTTAAAAACATAAGAGAATATTATATTCAATGGAAATAAGCATTATATTCCTAATGATATTTTAGCGGAAATGCGTAGAATATAAGTCCTTTACTTGGCCTCCAATTCTTTTTTTTTCATACCACTATTACTAGAGTTTCACCCGCACATCTGTGCGGGTATATTTTTCATTTTATAAATATATTATTAATTTTTTAAATATATGATTTATATTTTAGTTTTAATTAAAATTAATTTATAATTATATATAATTATAAAATAAAGAAATACTTTTTCTAAAAAAAATATTTAAATTTTTTGATAAAATCTTGTTAGATTTTTTCAACAGATTCAATTATATTTAAATTAATCTATTATTAATATCTTTATTAATTATTAAGATATTTTGAAAATAATATATATTTGAATGGTTGGTTAATGTAACAATCTAATATGTGATATTAAATAATTAATTACATGGTCTAATAGACTTTTAAATAGTAAATAAATTTGATATTTCTCTTTTAATAGAGAAGATATTTCTCAATTGAAACGAAAAATAGAGGAAATTAATATATATGGCCAAGAATAGTGTGGGTGAGATGATTTTTTCTTATCATAGTACATATGGAATTGTTTGAAAGAGAATATAGTTTATAGTACACATGTACTTGGGTAGGAATGAAATTTGAAAATGTACCATATATAAAGATGGTGAGATTTCTTTCTCAAAATACTATTTAATTTAGAGTAAATTGGCTTAAAACCCCCTAAAATGATGAAATTAGCAAAATACACATGATAGGACAAGTTTTCTCTCTAGCAATGCAGGTACCATTGTGTGGGATTTGAGGCACACCTTAATTATAGAGAAAGCTGTGTGTACAAATTATGCAAATTCTCTTTAATTTGTAGAACTGATTATTATTTTATTACAGAAACTGAATATGGAGACGCGTACGACGTATATGTTATATTTTTATTTTAATGTTAATTTTAATACGTTAACCAGTATGGAAAAAAATAAAAATAAAAACTTATCTAAAATATGTTTTTGGACTCTCTCTAACGTCATGTCGAAAATAGTATTTAAATTAGTGAACTAAATAATACCGTTTCAACACTTTTAATCCAAAAGAGCAAATAGGAAAAACTTTAAAGAGAGAAATTTGAATTTGAGCTCGAAAAAAGCTCTTAAGCTTCACTCCGATTCACCGAGAGAGACGACAGAAACAAACACAACGAAACGGAAACATAAACTTTATAAAACTTATTTCTTTCTTCTTTGGTCAATCTGTAAGTACATTCCTTTTTCTTATTATATATATCATTTCATTCTCTTATCTCCTCTTCCTTCTTTCTAAAGGTTTTTTCTCTTCTTATCCTCTGGGGAATCATCATACTCAGATCGAGGTCAGCCATTCTTAATGTTTTTTTATTTATTTTCTGGGTGAATAGAGTTTCAAATTTGGAGATCTGACTATTGAAAGCTGACATTTTTATATTTGGGTTTGTTATTTGGTGGTTGCATCGGTAATTGTGAATCCATTTAATCGTTGATTTATCGAAAATGAGAATACTTTGAATCTGTCTTTCAATTTAATCTGACATCTCTGTTTCTCTGTGTTAGAAGATTATCCCAAAGAGAAGATGGTGGACGATCGGACGTATCTGTTATCGAGAGTTTTCTCTCGTCTCTCAGAATCACTTAACATGCATCCATCATCACAAGAAGATTCCTCCGAATCTAAGCTCCGAAATGGCAAAATAGCTTTGGATGATGATGCTGATGATGACGAGGAGCTCAGACAAAGCAAATCTCTCAAACTCACGAGATTGTCAATTCAAGAAAACGATTCGGACCAACAACAAGAAAACGGCGATGGGGATTCACTAATCAACGACATCGGCAGGGACATGTCAATAAGCTGTCTGCTTCGTTGCTCTCGGTCTGATTACTGTTCAGTCGCTTGCCTAAACAAGAGTTTCCTGTCTCTGGTTAAGTCCGGAGACTTTTACAGACTCAGGAGACAGAACATGATCGTTGAGAACTGGGTTTACTTCTCCTGCCATCCCGAGGAATGGGTTGCTTTCAACCCTGTCGAAGGAAGATGGATGAATTTGCCGGAGATGGATTCAAGTGAGGCCTTCAAGTGTGGGGACAGAGAATCTCTCGCTGTCGGAACAGATTTGCTTGTCTTAGGCACAGATGATGAAGATGATTCCTCTCACATTGTGTATAGGTCTCAATTTGTGTATAGGTACAGTCTCTTGACTAACTCTTGGTCTCTTGGTAAGAGGATGAACTCTCCGAGGTGTTTGTTTGGCTCGGCTAGCTCAGGAGAGATTGCAATCTTCGCCGGTGGGTGTGATTTTGAAGGGAAGATCAGTGACGTTGCGGAGATGTATAACTCTGAACTTCAGACGTGGACTACACTTCCTAAGATTAACAAGCCTAGGAAGATGAGTTCCGGTGTCTTCATAGACGGTAAAGTCTATGTGATAGGTGGAATCGGTGGGAGTGAATCCAAACTCCTTACATGCGGCGAGGAGTATGATTTGGAGACCAAGAAATGGACTGAGATTCCGGAGATGTCGCCTCCAATGAGCAGTGCATCAGGAGCGCCGCCTCTTGTTGCTGTTGTGAACAATGAGCTCTATGCTGCGGATCATGCTGCTATGGAGGTGAGGAAGTATGATAAAGAGAGTAAGAAATGGTTTACGTTAGGGAGGTTGCCTGAGAGAGCTGGTTCG
>CAKOAT010054267.1:911-35883 GCA_932364175.1 Eruca vesicaria subsp. sativa
AGATCGGATAGCCAAGATGAGGAGTATATAAAGAGGAGGTCCAGGGCAGAAGCATAGACACGAAAATCAGAGCTCTCACCACCAAAGTTAGCATTTAGGAATATTTCCGTTTTTCTGTTAGCGAGCTGCGTCTCAATTAGGGTTTTCTAAGTTCTTACGTTTACGGCTACTCTTCTTGTAACCAGTTCAACGCAGATTCGGAATAAGAACCTTCCTGCTTTCAAACCTCTCTTATTTTTCGTTTTTATTCTAAGTATTTTAGTCATCTTAATCTTTGTTGTGCGGTTCTCGCAGATAGCCGGTTCCTCTGGAAACTTAGGGTTTTCCCGAAATTTCCTTTTTTACGATTTATTGACAGTAGGGTGAAATCGACTCCCACATTTGTGTTACTTATTTTTGTTGTGTTTATTTTTACATTATTCTCTCGCATCTACTATAACAGTATTCATTAAATAACACTTTGAACATTACTCTTTGTTTTCTTATTAGTCGGCCAGGACTACATGTGGTAGGGAAATTTTTTTTTTTGGTCGAACATGTGATAGTGATTATGTTTTGATTTAGAACTAACTATTTTTCCCAAAAGAAACAATCAAAATTTTTATATACTAAATCACAAGTTACATAACCAATAAAAATCTGTCACATAGAATATGTTTAATGATTTATAGAAAAAATGAAAATGCAAAAAAGTAAATAGCTATAAAATAAAAATTAGATAACAAAAAAATCCCTAACTTCACGATCTTGCACAAGGTTTCAAAACTGTTACTCTTTCTGTAAAGTTTTGACTCGCGATGAAATTCATCTGTACATGCAATCTTTTTTTGTTGAGAAAGTTCTTCTCTGCATGCATTCAATGTAACGTACTATAATTCGTTGCAATTGCTCCATTGATCCTTCCTGTAAGAGTGATGAAATTTTAATTTCTAACCATACAAATCAATGGCTTCTGATAATAATCTTCGAGATATTAATATTTTTTTTTCCACGGATTAAGAAAAAAGAAGTTAAACAGTTTAACACAAAAGCTTAGTTTTGGCAGATGAAGATTCAAATCCAGGTTAGTCAGACTAAATATTTCCAAACTCTTCAATCGTAATTTGCATCATGTTGACTTTTTCATGAATCTCTATCTCCTTCAAGGTAATAATGATCCTTTCAACAGTATACATTTGATCAATGTCATTTTAAAAATAGACTAAATTATTTCTTGATTTGTTATAAAATGTTTACTGGATGTGGTGATGATAATTTGAGAAAATAAAATAAAAGGCTCATCTTAAAGCAGATTTACAAGATACATACAAAATTAGAGAAGCACTACTAGCAAAAAATGTGTGGTAATAACTTTTTTTTTGTCAAACGGGTGTGGTAACAACTAGAAGGAAAAAAATGAAGATTAAGAAGCAGTGGTAGAAACGAAGACTCATATTTACTCTCTAGAACCAAAAAAAAAACATGAGGTTAGTTTCTCTTATTTTTAGATGTTTAATCTTATAAAAATTATTCCGGATCAACATACACTTTTGTTTGTATTTTCTTATACAATATATTATTATTTTTATATAATTTCATAAACTAAAACTACAAAATAAATATAAAACAGAAAATAAAGAAAGAAAAAAATACTAATAAAAAGCAAAAATATAAACAAAAAGAATAAAATGTTACAAGAAAAACCAACGTTAACTATCTACAAAAATAATGTTAATATTTTAGCTGTATTTGTGCACCAAAAAATCCTTGAATTTCCATATCTAATAATTTTTTCTTGTTTTAGAAAATAAAAATTATCTCAAATTTTATATTTATTTTGATTTCATTATGAATATGTCGTATTGAGCACGAGAGATATACTAGTATTATAATAAAACAAAAAAAAATGAGTATTTGGCATCTCTGTAGAAATGAACAAAGGGTGCAAGTCAAATGATCGTGGACCGCCTCGTTTGGTACAACTAATGATAAAAGAGCAGTAGTATAATACAAAAGCAATATGCAGCAGAATCTATATACTCTCTGTAAATTTTTTAATAAATTGATTAGTAGATATTGATAATATGTTATTATTGAAAATTATGAATCTTATTCAATTATATAATTTAATTAAATTTTAATTATTATTATTATTATTTTAAAATAATTTAATTGAAATTTATATTTTTTAATAGAAACATAAATTTTCATATAAAATAAATGAAATAAACTTATTATATATAATTTATATATAAAATTATCATATTCTTTTTATTGGTATAGAAATATATGATTCATATATAAAATTATCATAAATTTAAAATATGATACATAATTTAATTATTTCTGAATATTTATACATATGTTTTTAGTTATAATATCTAGACATTTGTTATTTATAAGATATATATATATATATAGATATATGTTTATATTTATATTATATAAAGATATATTAATTTAGGTTTGGTTATTAAAAATATGAATGATGTAAGTAATTAAATAAATTATATTATTCATTTAAACATATTAAAAATATTTAATTTCAACTTTTATTTTTTTAAATATAAATTTATTTTTTGGATAGAAACATAACTTTTATATTATTAAATAAAATAAATTATATAGTTATTTTTCATTTTTATATTTTTTAACTGTAAATGCTCTACTAAAAGCTTCATATGAGAGTATTACTAGCATCTAAAAGGAAATTCTATATTTGAAGTTTTAAAGTGTTATTCTCTAAAAGAAAAACTTAAAAACTAACTTCAAAATTATTTGTATTTAACATTATGGTCCTTATATTTGTCACAATTAATAAAAATCCATAACACTTTTATAAATAACTAACATATATATATAAAATATTACAATAATATTAATTAATAAAAGTGTACATTAAAATATAAAACTAGAAATGGAAATACATAATTAAATCTCTGAGAATGCCTTCATTTTCAATCTATTTAAGTAGTGATGATGGTGGATCAAGTTCACGTCACAAGTAGGAAGACTACCAAAGGTAATAATATGGCGGCTGATACTTTGATATCATTCAATGAACAAATCCTTGATTTTTGAAAAGAAAGTGCAACAAACAGAGATAAAAATCATAAGATGATTGAATTACGAATGAAAAATGAAGCAAAAAGTTATCTTTAAAAGAAGTAAGGGACGAAAATAAAATATTGCTACAAAACTTAGTTTCCATCTGTGATATGAATACTCATAAGTACATTCATTCTAAACAAGAAATAATCATACGAAAAAGACGCCAAGAACAATAAAACAACCATCTTCGGTTACAAAAAAAAACTTGTTTAGATTTGAAGATTTACCAGATTATAAGTGTTGTTGTAATATTTCAATTTCTATAATAAATATGTCTTCATGTACTTTTTAGAAAATATTTTTAATTAAGTTTGTTTTGTAATATTTCTTGTTATCTAATTCTACTTTTAAAATAATATAAATATTAGCTTAAATTTTATTTTATTTAATTTTATGTGTAAAGCTTGATTTATAGAAATAAATTTGAAGATTTGTGAGATATAATTTTTTTTTAAAGATTAAAATGATAAATACGAAAATACTTAAGAATCATATAAGATATGTAAATATATGGATCGAATTGGAAAAAAAAAATGAAACTTCAAATTTGAAAGTTTGAAATTTCTTTTTAGAGTGCAAAAAAACTCTATATTTGAAGTTATAAAGAATATTTTGGAGATATTCTAAGAAAAGAACATTTGGAAAGCATTAACATCTAGTAAATGGCCATTTAAATGTTTTTGTAATAAATATCGATTAGACAATAGTGAGTACTATGGTTATGTTAATGCTATATCAATCAAGGTTCAAGGATCAACCTATGATATGTTACCTATATAATTGTTGTCATTATTATAGTCCCACTATATATTAAATGAGAAGTTAATTTAGTGATTTTTGCTTAAGTGTCACTCATAGGTGAATTTTATAATTAATTCTCTTAATTTGAGTGGTTGTTGATATTTGAATTTTCATTTATTTAAATCAAAATTTTAAAAGGAAACTAATCATAGAGTTACCTAATATATATATGTTACCAAATAAACAATCAAGCATCTTAAATTTAAAGGAATTAACATTTTTTTTTGTTAAAACAATTGATTATCATAGATTATGTTATATCAATTTATAATATAAATATAAATACATATGATACTACATAAAAATTATATAAACGGTTTTAAAAATATTATATTTATAGTGTATACAATAAATCATAGATTACAGAAAAACTAATAAATAGAACTAATAATATTTCTACTCACTATATACATATATTATAAAAATGTGTCAAATGAATGCAAACAATCAAATATATAAATTTTAAAAATTCCAATCACTGTAATTGACAATATGATATTATAGTTGAGTTATCGTTTTTATAAATGATTAGAGTATTTATTATATTTAAAATATCATATTCTCATCCCACTATATATTAAACGAGAAGTCACTTTAGTGGCACCATAACCGGAGCACAGATAGATTGTCCAAGACGGCTCGAGCATTCAATAAGCCCTTACGTAATAAATATTCAGCTGCTTGTGAACCTTCAGGTACAGGTTTTTTAATTTTTGTTCAATTACTCTTTTCTTTAAAATTTTAGTTTTATTGGTTGTTCTATTCCAGTTTGAATTCTTCGACCATCTCAAGTTTGAGTAATTGAATAATATTTTGATGTCAAAAAAAGAGAACATAAAAGTTCTAAGTGTATAATTCTGGTCACAAAAATTTTATAATACAAAATATCTCTCTCTTTTGATATATCAATTAAAAATAATAATAGCAATGGTTAGACATACAAAAAATGTGTTTTTTCCTTTATGCTAAAGACTTAAAAATCATTTAAATAAACATGGTGTACCAAAGTTAAGATCATCCACTTGTGGACGAATTTTAACAAAGAAACCAGAAAAAATCATTAAAATGATTTCATCGATAAGGAAGTAGATAGTTATTATTACTAATTCAAATTTTAATGTAAAAGTATTTTTTACTAACATTTGTTTTTTCCTTAAATATATTTTGAATTGTAATGTTTTTCATAGCTACTAATTCTACTAAATATTTGCATGGTACTTTATTTTATTTTTTAACTGATCCAGAGAAACCTTTGAATGTTCAAACATGTGACAAGAATTCATGCTTCAATTGAATCAATTCTGATCAAAAATATGAAGACGATCTAGACAATGGTCATGCTTGGTCGTAAAGTTATTGATATGATACTTAAAAAGTTGATTTAGTAATTTAATAATTTATTTTTAAGTTAAAAGTATTTTTTTCATTTTTATCAGATTATACAAAACAAGTTTTACTTTTTTCATTGACAAATATGTGTGCTAATATTTATTTTTTAATAATATAATGATATTATTACTATTTTCTTATTTTATTTCTGAAAATTGTTTTTATTATTAACTTACTATGTTTATTAATTATTTAAAATATTTAAATAAAAATAATATAAAAATAGTCTATTTGAAAACTGAAATATTTTTCTGTTTTATTAAACTTGGTATATAATCATATTAAGTAAAATTCACAACATATTATAAAAGATAAATATATTTATGATTTTTTTGGTGTAAAACTGAAAGAACTGAAAACCAACGGTATATATACCAATCTCAAACAAAGTCTATATGGTATTAATATGGTAGTTTTTTTATATACCAAAATACCAAAAAAATCAAAAAACCAAACCAAAACCGAACTATAATCTAGATTGAACACCTTTACTACTACATCATCTTTTTCTGGATCTTTTGTTCTTAAGGAGTAGTTAATCAATAGAGATATCATGAATATTACTGAAGTATATGAACGAAATTTTTCATTTTCTTATCCAGGCAACATGATAAGATTTTCTTTGCTAATTTTGCTAACTTTCCGATGAAGATTTTTGACATATTGTCATTTAAGAATTGGTTGGGACTTCCATTACCATTATGATTATCAATGTATCAATGCTGAATATAGATTGAACTGCTAATACTATAACAAAAAGTAATGTCTACAAACAATGTTGATATTGATATCAAGCTTTTGTTTTTGTGCACTACATGTGATCAAAGCATGCCAACATTAATTTTGCCGATTTTTATTCCCGCACAAAGTGCGGGAGAGTCACCTAGTAATAAATTAATAGTGAGGACTTCATAGTCAATGGGGACAACCATCTCCAAAATCATGCAAATAAAAAGAAAATTTATACACAAAAATAACGTTACATAAAAAGAAATAAATCATCATTAATTATTATTGGTTGCTTAGATATAATGAATTTGAATCCTAAGTGTGAGCCTATTGAGGACACAATGAGAGCAGCGCCCATTGAGCTTCTTGCGGATATAGTTTATCTTCAGTATTACCTTTTATACTAAAAATTGGTCGTCTAGCGTTAGACACCATTCATCTGATCCGATTTATGTCAAATTGGTCTAAGAAATTTGATGTTCGATTTTATTTCACTTAGATGACCGCCTAACTGCCTAATTTATTTTTTATTTTATTTTTATTTTGTTTTTAATTTTATTTTAATAATGTTTTTATCTATTTATTTGATCTAAATTTTGATAAGTGTAACTTATATTCATAATTTTGATAAAAATTATACAATATTAAATATATATATATATATATATTCTATTTCATACCATATTAAAAATTAATATGTTTTATAACATACTACGGGCGGGTTAGTACATGAAAGAATTACCTAATATATAAATAATTATAATGAATATTTTAAAATGTGTATCTAAATTTAAGTTAAATTAATTTTAATTTTCATTCTGTATATTTTATTATTTTTATTATAAATTATGTTTATCTTAATATTGAAAGGAAGATATTACAATTTCATGATTATACATTTTTCTTTAATTCATTGATAAGTTATTTTCCAATAAATGGATATCATACATACAACTACCGCGGTTCAAATATTTGAGATTACAATCTATATTATTATTTGTGAATTGATTTTTTGTTAAAAGTTAGAGTAATTAATTTAATTTTTACCCTTAATGAAATTAATATATATAAGTTATGATATAATTAAAACAAAATTATATTAATAATATTAGATTTATATGTTAGCTTAAATAATTTACTGTAAACTAATATAATAAATTTGGCAAATATAAAAACATTTTCAAAAGATAATTCTTATATATATATTGTGTTGTAATCAAGAGATAATATTATAATTCTTATATATATTGTGTTTTTATATATAATTGATTTTTTTGCTTCTGAAAATAATATTATATTATTAAATTTCAAATTTACTTTATAAAAATTATAATTAAATATTATTCAGTTAAAAACATTTATATAAAGATTTTTAAAAATAATTTAATATGTGATTGTTTTTAAATTTCAGCACAATAATAAACATATATCTTTTGCTGAATTTTTTTGTCAAACTTAAATAATTGGACGTTTTATTTAAACTTTTAAAAATATAATAATAACTTATCATATCATGTTGGTTTTTGATTTAATAAATATACACTGATAAGTACTCATAGAAAGATTATGCCTGCAACTACCTAAAATTAAAATTATATACAGTAGAACCTCTATAAATTATACTCGATAAATTTTCGTCGGTCTCAATTTGGGCCGGTACAAAATTTAACAAAAATTGATAAAATAATAACTTAAAAAAAATCTTTGTATATATGTATGTTCATATTAAATTATAAATTAATAAATTATATGTATACATATTTTTCATAAGTAAGAACTTATCATTAGATTAATGTGATGGATCTGGAAGATGTCTCGTTTCAAGGGAGGTAAAAATGGCGAAAGGACGTGATCAAAACCCCAACGAACAGAATTGTCACGCCAACCTATGTTTCTCAGTCTCTCTAATGCCGGAGATCAAAGATTGCGATGAACCCTAGATTCCAAAACAGTACGGATGAAGGATCTTAATTTTAACGTGGGTCTTTGAAGATATTATCAATGCATAACAACACACAACAAGACCCATATAAATCTCAAAATTAAGTTAATGAAAAGCATCATGTAGTCTTAGTGGACACGTGTTGTAATGTGATACATTGAATTAGTGTCATGACACCCTAGAATGAGGGAAAAGCCTACTTTATAATAATATATAGATTAACAAACTAAAAATTTTGTCCGGGTAATCCTTGCTTAGTCCCTAATTTATCCCAATTTGCTCTCTAGATACTAGATCTAACCTAACCGTCCGACTAGCGCCTAATGCGGTTTCAAAAAGGGGTATCACCTAAGGGTGTCAAAAAACTCATGAGCTAACTCAGCTCAATTTAATTTTTCATCAGTATGAGTTATATTCTTAGGATTATTTAATAAATGAGCTTAATGCTTGAGTTTAAATTTGATCACAAGTTATATGAAAGTTAAATTAACAAACATAAGCTAACTCATGAGTTTGGTTGTTTTTAAACTTAATATATATATATATATATGACTTCTATTTTTCCTATGCAAAAAGTTAATTTCTATATTAATTATATTTATCTTTTAAAATTAAAATGTAAAACCAAAAATCTTTAGATATATATATATATATATATATATATATGTAAAAGAATATTGAATACAATCTTTGTATCATATATCTTTAGAATTAAAATATAAAACAAAATATTCTTAAAATTCTTATGGGGAATATATATGTTTTATGTTTTGAATAGATGAGGACTTTGAAGATGAATCATCTCAGCACTCTTATGTGGAATAGAATTTTAGATCACTGATTTAGTTTATTATTAGTTGTTGGTTTTATTCAGTATTTAATATTAATGTTTTGGTTTTTAATATTTAAAATTTTATAATTATTTCTGTAATATTTTATATTTTATCACGAGTTAACTTATTTAATTTATGATAGAGATGATCTAGGTTCGAATTTAAATACTGAAGCTTGTATAATAAATGAGATGGGTCTAGCTAACTCATGAAAGATCTGAACTCAATATAAACCGAGCTGAGTTTAGCGAGGTAAGTCATTTTGACACCTCTAATATCACCTTATCATCTTACGCTTAAGATGCCACCTGTTTTTTCACATTATTATGAACGATCATCGATCATATTTCGTGGCTGAGGAGGCATTGGCAGATATAAATGTAATTGATTATGAGATTCGGTCTAGGTTTTATGTTTGGTTTAGAATTTGTAAACTATAGACATAAAGGCATTTCCAATGGTTTATCCAGTTTCCTCTAAAAAAGAATATTTCAAATTTATTTTAGTGTAAATCTCTCAAATAGATCTTTTTAAATTTTTATCACAAAACTTAAAAAACTGAAATAATCAAAATAGCATTTTTATTTTGAAAATTTAATTTTTTTTTTATTTTTCTAAAATTTGAAATCCTATCCCCAAAACCCTCACTCCTCAACTCTGATTTGTTAATCCAAAGGGTATAAATGTATGAATCTATAAAACATTTAAGTCTATTTTGGGGATAGAAAATTAGTTGCTTTAATATTATGTCTGCCTTAAATTCTTTGAAATGTTGAGTAGCTTAGTTGGTTTAATGCTAGAATCAATCTGTAAGATGTGAGAAGTTCAAATTTCTCTTGTGATATTTTATATTTTCTTTTTTTTTTTCTCTTTTCGTTACAAAATAGTAGGCCAAAATTTTATTTTGCTTCCAGCCTTTATCCGGGCCGGACCTGGAGCAATGAATTTTTTTTCCAATTTCAAGTCATGTATGGGTGATTTTATTACACACTTGGTGACTCTCCTTCACTTGAAACTTCCATGTATCTTGTGACCAATCTCTTCAACTCACAACAGTACTCTGAGACATGGCCAAATATACCACTCCAGAAAAATTAGATTTCTATCTGACTGTGTGCTCTTTAAGGTAAGCCGATTATCATTCTAGATGTAAAAATTGATGATCTACGTCCCACATTTGTGACACTTTCACCTTTTTTTAGTAACTATGAGATTAAGAGGGAGTAGCACAATTTTCAAGCATTAAACTGCAGATTTTTCCTTCTTTCTCTAATAGACCTTATGAGTCTCAACTTTTATATGGTTCGACAAACTTCTCTTAAACATATATGGTTGTTTTGCTTTGGCAAGTTATAAGGAAAAGAACACAGAGATAAATTTTACTCCGTCAACAGATTTAACTACACAAAGCACCACACTAACCGATATTCTGTATTTCATTATCAATAACTCAAAATCGAACCACCCTCTCTCTTTATAAATAGTTTATGAACTTACCCATATTTACTTTATAACTTTGTTCCTACTAAGTTTGATATGAGACAAGACCACGTCTCTGGAGATATTTCGTCTTCCTATCTTTTACTGTTGTGTGTTGTGGATTTTAGACCATGTCACCCGCATACCTATCTACCCTGCAACAAACCAAAAACAAGTTCCCAACTACTTATTCCCATTGCTCAAAAAAATCTAGCAATGGATAACATTAAGCAAGAAAGGAGATAGCTTCACCTTTTTGTCGACACGTTTATGGGCTGATCATCGCTGCAAATGAAATACAACAAATGTTACTTAGTTTCTTGTCATTGATTGAACATTACAACACAATGCAACAGTATAATTTGCAACTATGAGTTTCTTTTGTAAGCATTAAAGTTCATACAGTCTTAGGGATCAATGTAGTTTGGTTGATCGAAGCCTAGACGTACCTTAGCGGGAGAAGTGGATACTCTGAAGCAATCAGCATTCATCCCCACAAGACACAATCCAGGGAAGATAACCTACACTCCCATATCCAATCATGAGACGCTAAAAAGGTAATATTTTGTGTGAGGCAATTCGTCGAACACATGGAGGAAACTTACATCGAGATGTTTCTGCAAAGTCTTAGTCCTCTTCCGTGGTCGACGAGACGGCCTGTTCCCACTCATGCTGAACACATCTTCTTCAATCTCATCTCGAGAAAGAGCCACCCAGAGCCTGTGATTCTCGTTCTTCACCTCAACGCCACCGCCGCCGCCTAACCCGGGAGACTCCGCCGGAATCCCTCTCTGCCTGTTCGATTTCGCCTCCACCACCGCCACTGGTTTCTGATTCTTCGCCTCCGACGCTCCTCCTCCGCCGCACGCCTCCGCGGGGAGGACGCCGTTTCCCTTCTTCGAACCGCCGCCGCAGGCCTTCCTCGGCCGCAGATTCCAAGTCCTCTTCTCTTCCTCCTCCTCCGCCGACACCGGAGCTTCCTCTCTCTGCGGCGGATTCTCATCGGATTTCACCTTCTTGGGGTGATCGTGGTCGGATGACGGAGGGAAGGAGGAGAAGGAGAGGCGCGGCTGGCGAGTCGATCGTGACGCCACCGTCCGGTTAGAAAGAGGCGGCGTATCCGCCGATGGGTCCGATTTGGGGCCCACATCAGTGACTTGAGGTCCAAGCGTGAAAGCATGGAGAGACTTCTTGTTCGCCGGTGAAGCAGACATTGGGGAGGAGATTGATAACAGAAACCCTAAGAAGCTTGTGAGAAGAGAGATCACGAGGACAAAACCCTAAACAGCTAAGAAGAAAAAGCAGAGGAGAGAGATCTAGAAAGGACGAAGGAGATTTACGGAGAGGGGTGCATGCGTTTGTTTCTAATTTTGTTTTATTATATTTTTCTTTGATTCTTCTTCCTCTTTCTTACAAGTCTTTCCTTCTTTTCTCCACTTTTTTATTTGTTTTTATTATTCGACCTTTCTTTATTAAATTTTATTAATAATCAAATAAAAGTCTATATGTAAGGTTTTTATAGTAAAATTCAGAGAATATGATATTTTTATTTTAATGAAACTAATGTAATAATATACAGACAAAAGGATCTGATAATCAATAATAACACAAAGTTGTGTTACACGATTTTAATGATATATACTTATATAGGAGTTTTAAATTAATATAGTTGAAATCTATTATATGCATTATTTAGCATGCTATAAATTATAAACACCATAATTAGTTGTCAGGATCTTTTAAGAGATTTTTTGTTTGTCGAGAGTTTATTGGCTAATAAATGGACCAACTAATTATTAATGGCGCTACTTAAATAGATATTAGTAATGTTTTGTTTTGTCATTGTTAGAGTAGCAGACCAAAACACTATTGACTGTTTTTGTCATGAAAATGGCAAAATTCTGTTATGGTTTAGGCTGCACAAGTTCTGGGGCCATCTAACTTTGTAGGTTGATTACAGTGTCTTTGTTGCTTTTGCCAGTCCGATAAGTCGATGGGCTTCTCATAATACATATGAAAGCCTTTTATTTTACTAACTCATAGTTCTACTTCTCAGTCTACTATACACAAAATTAGGGCATCCCTTAGTTTCTTGTTTCTCAAGCAAGTAGTCAAACTAAACTACCCTTACTCTTAAAAGACTGAGTGTCATAGGCCCAATAACGTAATGGGCACAGTATGTTGCAAACTTAAAATCAACAGAGCATAAAAGTGGATTTTGAGTTCGAAATACGGTGAGAAGGACGCCACGTAAACAGCTGAGAAATTTCTCGTGTAGACTGGGGATCCTATCAGATCCGATGAAAGTCATATGGTATATTCTATTTGCCTTTCTAATATTATTCTGCTTCTGAGATAAGTGGGTCCTACTTATCTTAATCTAATCACTCATCGTGAATCATGATAGGACCGAACCATATAAATAAATAAATAAAGGAATCGTCAACCTCTTTGCTTGAATCATGATTAGAATTCCTTTAAGGTGTTACTTGCAGTTGTATCAGTGAAGATGTAGAGTTCGATGATTCTTCAACCAGTCCGTAACCAATCGTAAAAACTATATTTGTAGGTGGTATTAGAAAACAATCAGATCCTACATACTGGAGAACTTTTATCTACTATATAGACTAAGTGCATGACTAGTTTTTTCACTACTATCTTTTTTTTTTTGTCATCTACACATATAAACTACATCAAGTGGAAAACAATTGAACCAATTCTCTTAGGAACATCGCTATCTGTCTGGATCTGATCTATATGGAAAAAAAAAAGTTTCTAGTCCTTGCATCCTTAGCTAACGCGTCTGTCTGACCGTTCCGACTCGAGGAATAAGAGACAGGCTCACATCTTCGAAGTCCTCATGTAGCCTCTGGAAAACCTCGATCTCTGTCGCGAAGACTGACCAATCCATCGGATTTGTAGCTATTTCCACTAAATCTGAATAGTCCGTCTCAAACCGTACCAAGATTATTCTTATGTCTCTCATACAGAAAGACTATCCAAAATAAACCTTCCATCTCAATATGCAAAGGTGAAAGGTTTCTGTGACACACCCTTAACCCGAAGTATTTTGAACCTATTTAATTTTTAAGATTCTATCTTAAACCACTGATGATGCCATTATTGATCTATATGATGCATCAATTTAACAAATAGAGATTTGGAACATCCAAGGGGATATTATATCAATCTCTATAATGGAGGGATCGTCCTGATCCTCATTTTTATAATTTGTTTCTTCACTACTATCCACAAACTCATAATTTGTGATTGGTACTAGTTGTTGGTGTTTTCGAACAGTCACACAAAACACTACTAATTGCTCCAAACCGTTTTAAACCTTTTAAACTTAAAAGTTGATTTTAACTCTCGTTTGAAGTGTGTTTCAAATAAAAAAAAAAAGAGTGTTTCAAAAAGAAAAATTACCATTTGAAGTTGTAGACGGTTGCTAGAAGATAAACAAAACTTTTTAAAAAGTTATCTAAATATAAGAGTAAAAATGTTCGATTAAAATATTAAATAGAAATACTAATATATATATATATATATATATATATATATATATATTAAATTTTAGTTTATATTATAAAACATTACAACAAAAATATTTTCTATAATTTTTTAAAAATTAATGATATAATTTTATAAATAAAAATTTTATATTTACTATAATAATTTGATTCTTAATATTCTATAATTCTATTAATGTATATATTGTTAAATTATTATTTAACCATTGATTCATTTGATAGCTAACCAATAAAAATATCTAGTAAATGCACCAATTTGTCATCGAAGTATAAGTCATATAAATATCTTAATTATGCTTAAAATTGTAACCATTCCGGTTACACCAGTGAGTAGGCTTGTTCAATACAGATTTTGATCCGGTTTCGGATTGAATGTTTTGGTTTTCGGTATTTCTTTTATAAAAATTAGCTACCATAATAGAATCATATCTAATTTGGTTTGATTTGTTTTTTATACTATTGGTTATCGGTTTATTCGGTTTTCTACCAAAATATTATTATTTGGTTTGGCTTCATATTAAAAACTAATCGAGTGTTCATAAATAATAAAATATCAAAGAATATCAAATAAAACGATCGATGACTTAGTTTCTTACAACTCTTCTTGTATTCTCTATTCTTCCAAAAAAATCATGTTACCATCTAATTTCACAATTTCTTAAAATATGCAAAATCAAATCAAATTTAGATAAAAGCTAAAGAAAAATACAATAAAATTATTAAAACATATCTTCAGTCGGTCAATTACTCAATGATAAAAAGAAGAAAACTATTCCAAAAGAATATAAGAAGTTAATAATATTCGGCTGCGGTGAGTAATTTTTATTTTATTTTTAAGTGTTTTTCAAAGTAGAATTTATTTAGTGTAAAAGTATGTCAATTAACAAGAAAATTAACTTATATAAAAAATCAGTTATCATATATCGTTATATAATCTATATATTTGTATGTTTTTACTTTGCTCAGTTTTTTTTATTTTATTCGGTTAAATCGCTTATAAACCTAATCATATCTAAATTCTATAATTTTTATAAAATCACATTCATTCGTTTTATATGGTATATACCAAATCCAAAACATATATTTATTTCGATTCGGTTTGGTTCGATATGGTTCGGTATTACCATATTGACTAGGCCTACCTCTTTAAATTAAAATTTCGACCTCAACAAAGAAAGAGTAATTCAAATATTTCCTTCTCCAAAATATTTGTTGTTTCGAATATTCCAACTTGGATATTCCTGGTTTAGAATATAATCTTTTTATTAAAAATATATATACTTCACATGAATTTAATTATAGTAAAATAATGCAAGTTGCTAAATAGTATAAAAAGTTGTAACATGTATGTTAGTTACACATATCGACCGCTCACATGATATTGAAAATGAAAAGTTAAAAGTTAAAAGAAATACAATGTTTTTTATCAACAGTTATGTTTTATGAAAATTTGACTGAAGTGGAGTCACAGCGATAACACTACCACAATTACAAAGTTACATGTTTTGGTCGTTAATCAAATATCTATAATAATAAATTAACAATAAATTTATGAACATACATGTAAAGATTTGTTGAAAAATGGAATATATAGAAAAATAGTCTTAATAATAATAATTCAATTCAAAGGTGTCAAAAAGAAAAATACTGAAGTGCATATATATTGCTACGACTAGAAAATAAGAAAAGAAAAGAAAAATTAAAAAAAACATACGACACAGCAGATATTATTTTTTAAAGTTGTGTAATAAATCCGACCAGATAAACCCCCTTTACATATAACTATTGTCTCTCTCTTCCCCTCATCATATTCCGTGCTTTCGAGATTATCTTCGATCTGAACGACGGCGGCGCAGGACTCGAATTTGAGTCCGATCGGATCCGACTAGAAGATGACTCGCCGTTGTTCTCACTGCAATCAAAATGGACACAACTCACGTACATGTCCAAATCGTGGGGTTAAGCTCTTCGGTGTTCGTCTCACAGAGGGCTCGATCCGCAAAAGTGCCAGTATGGGTAATCTTAGCCACTCCTCTGGCTCTGGACTGAGTGGACTCGGGTCGGGTTCTCCCGGTGACGGCCCTGACCACGGAGTCGGCGACGGTTACGCCTCCGAGGATTTTGTTCCCGGCTCATCCTCTAGCCGTGAAAGGAAGAAAGGTATCTTTTGAGTCCTTCTATACGCGTTTCCAACTTTATGGAACTTTATAAAATCATTCTGACTTAATAATTGTGATGAATACTGCTTTTAGGGAATCCATGGACAGAAGAGGAGCATAGGATGTTCTTGTTGGGTTTACAGAAACTGGGGAAAGGTGATTGGAGAGGTATCTCTAGGAACTATGTGAAGACGAGGACACCTACTCAAGTTGCAAGTCACGCTCAGAAGTATTTCATTAGACAGTCCAATGTCTCTCGCCGCAAGAGACGTTCTAGTCTCTTTGATATCATTCCTGATGAGGTTAGTTTTCTAACATATGGGATAAGTTTTTGTTCTACTTGGTGCTCTAACTTGTGAAAGGGGTCTCCTTTCATGTTGCAGCTTATGGATTCTCAAGAACTGCAAGCTGAGGACATACCCATGGATGAGCAAATGCAGGGGAGTGACTCTGTTCCGGCACCATTGATCCTGGAAACGGAAGAGTGTGAGTCTATGAAATCCACCAACTCTAGCACTGAGGAGCCACCAACTATAACAGCTTCTTCTTCTTTTGGAGCAGAAGACGCCATCCAAACACCTCCTGGTTCATTCCCTGTGCTATATCCGGCTTACCTCTCACCATTCTTCTCATTCCCCTTCTCGGTATGGCCTTCTGCGTATGTTACCGAGCCGGAAAAGGAAGAGACTCACGAGATCCTCAGGCCAAAAGCTGTGCACTCAAAAGCCGCCCCGATCAATGTTGATCAACTTCTCGGTATGTCTAAGCTCACCCTCAAGGAGTCTAGCCAAAACGGTGTATCGGAACAGTCTCTTTCATTGAAACTAGTTGGAGGTTCTTCTTCAAGGCAATCAGCCTTTCATCCAAATCCAGCCAGTGGTGGTGGTTCGGAGATGAACACCGTGATTCATGCTCTCTAAAGATCCGCCTGATGGGATGGTGGTCTCTCAGATTTGTAGCCATAGCCAAGTGACTCATTGTCATGACCATGACTATACAACAACAGCAACAATTTGCAGACAGGTGCCAAGGCTGGGCTCTCGGATTAGTTATTGGTTGTATTATAAAGATTGTTTAAATTAGGTTTGTTTGGATTGCTTAGTTCAGCTTTGTCTATTAGGGTGGGAAAGAAACGAAGATAAATGTTACTGCCATTTGCCCTTAAACTGCTTAGCGTTTTAGGATTTATTATAATAAGTTTTTTAATTTTCTATGAATATATGTTCTTGTGTCTGATATTTATTTTGAGTCCATCGTTCATAATCCTAATCACAAATGTACATACTGTTGGTTGAGAATTGGGAGAAAGAGAGAGTCCCATATGTATCGTTGGGATTTTATCCAAAATAAGAAGCGAACGGCTATGGCCGTCTCGTTGGTCCATCGGACATTAAGCAACATATGTTTCATTTATTTAGTGACCCACATGACTAAAATTAAGATTCAAAAGTCACACAATTGCACACAAACAAACCAAACATAAAAATTTGATCAAATAACTTTGTCGCCGCATATTATTCTTCCATAACTTTGTCGCAGCATATTATTCTTCCATCAGTTGTTTCACGTAGACCATATCTGAGGGCATTTGTCGCTGAAGAACTGATCAACGACCTTGTCTCCAAGAATTGCTAAAGCCTGAGGAGAATTTATGGATATAGGTATCTTGAATTGAGACATAGAAGTACCCTTAGAGATGAAATATTCCATGAGAGAGTCGAACGTGCCTTGTCGCACCACCCTTATTTCTAGAGCTCCCATTGAACCACTTTTACTCCTAAGCAATCTATAAAGAACGTTAAATGATTCCTCGATTGCATAGCAACATTCCATCATTACCTTGTTATCAGGCTTAATAAGGCCACTAAACTTTTTATCTTTAAGCTCCCAGAAAAAAACGTAGTGACCTGGAACTGTGGAGATATCTGCATAGCATGTGAAGCCCATCAACATTAAATCTGAGACTTCTAGAACAACTGCTGCACGATTCAATGCTTTTGAAATGTCTTCTTCAGTTGTTGCTTCTAAGTCGATGCTTAGAACTATATTTTTCCTTCGTACAAATTTGAATTGAGGTGCACTATTGTAAAATCCCGTCATCTGTAGAATATCTCCCATTCTATATCTGCATAAGCCTAGGGATAACATAAAAAAAATTACTTGCGTACTTGAGATCAGAGTATATATATATATATTTTATACATATGTGTGTGTGTGTATATAACGCACCGAAATGATTGGTGATCAAAGGCTCATAAAAGCACCCTAACTTGACGTTTACAAGTCCAACAATTTCATTATTGTTTGACCCATCGACAGGTAGGAACTCAAAGTAGGACATGTTTGGCAAAAATGTGTAGGTCACATCTTGTGGTTTGCACAGAGGATTCAAGTTTGCACCGAACATTGTTTCAGAAGATCCGTAACGCGGGGAGAATAGAGGCAGTTTATTGGAATAAAACTCCAATATTGGGATGTATTGACTCATCTGTCCTGTGATTATGCATTGAATATATTTGACGTTAGGCCATAGCCGTGTGACAATACCTTCCCATGATTTCTGGCTGCATTCTCGCTCAATGAGATCTGCCAATTCAGGTTTAGGTCCTCCAAGTATGACAGAGACAGAGTCTCTGCAACCAAGGTGGGTGATCCACTCGCTAATATAACCAAACCGGATATTATTACAAAATTCCTTCCAGTGACTTTCAAGATATTGGATTGCTTGGACTATCAAACAAGCAAATGTTGCAGAAATACTCACAACCTCCTCTCGCTGGACAAGACCGCAAAGAAGATGGCAGTACATACTCTGTTTGTAATCGACACAGAGTATCACTTCGTCAGGGCTAGTATAACATTTTAATGGCCGGTTCTTGAAATAATCGCTTATCACATAACTTGTTGATAGAGGAGCAACATGCAGACCAGAGGGAGTTGTGGCTAACGGTATACTATTGAGAAACGCCATAACTTTCCCCTCCCTCACAACATTGATGTGTCTATATACCGAAAATAAAAAGATGGTGATGCAAGTCACAATAAAAAAAATATCTACTAGGTGTTTTACTCGTATATGCAGACATAATGTTTTATCAAATTAGTTATGAAAGTAAAATTTATCAATAAAGTTCATCAAAACCATATAAATTCTTTCATAGTTCTAATTAAAGTTTCAAAACATTGTTTACTCAACTTAAGAACTTTATATAATGAGTCGAGCTTGACTAATCAAATATAATTGATGTGAACCGACAAGTATCGAGCACTTTTTATTCATAATAAAATTCTCTGAAAAGTACATTCCACTAACAATAGCCACTTATTATATTATTTTTTAGTAAAAACTTGTAACTGTTATTTTTTTGATATAATTAATGCTTTTTAATTTAATATATATATATAATTTTACTTGTCTATAATTAATTTTAGATAATAACAAAATAATTAATATTTTAGATAAGGATAATATAATGAATAAAGCTAATTGATCATTAAAAATAATTAATAATTAATTATATATAGGAATTCTTATTTTTTTTAAATAATTTTGTATTTTTTTGGATAATATTTATAATATTATTTTTCATCAGTTATCTAATATAGTAAATTTTAAATTGGCTTTTATTTTTTGGCTAATTTATTTTATATTAATTTATAATCAATAATATAATCTAATATACAATTATTATTATTTATTAAGAGTAACAACTATTTTAAACGTTAATATGAGCTGCAATATAATACAGTTTTGTAGACGAAGCTCAGAAAGAAACAACCATTTAATAAACTTGATTAGTTAATATAATATATATGTTCTTTAAATAAAATTTCTCTTAATTATACAAAGATTTTGTAATTTATATAGGGTGGTATGAACTTTAACCGATTTAATTTTCAACATAAGAGTTAAAAATCACTTTGCCAATAATCTTTATATATAAAGAAGAGATTCACTCTCTTCTCCTTCACCCACCTCAGCAAATGATGTCATAAAATATACTCTTTTATATTGTGACATCTGTCCACGAAAGTTAAACAAAACAGAATGATACTTATTGGGCCTCGGCTAAATGTTAATTCGTTAGCCCATTATGTTCATTTTTTGTTTCTGAGACACATAAGTCGATTTGGGTTTCTGAATCTTCTCTCTCAGCCGTCAACCTTTTCGTTCTACTAACTGATCAAACGCAATCGATTCATATACTCGGATCATCTTAACTCTGTCATCATGGGCGTGGACATGCTCCTCTTGGATTCCCAGGTGATGTTTTTTAATCCCCTTCTGTTTTGTTTGATCGTTTGGGTGCTGGAAAATCGTTTTATTTTACTATGATTTTGGGTGCTCGATTTATATATTATCCATCTGATTTTCGTTTGATGTATAGATCTTATAACGATTTGGTTGATAATGAATATTAGCAGCCGTTAGAAGGTATTCTATGTTTGGTTCTACGATCTGGGTTTAGTGGTCGAGATTTAATGTTTTTATCAGTATTGATTTCGTATCTGGTACAATTAGTCAAACATTCACGTTTTGTTTGTTTTAGATTATAGGTTTACATGACAGATTATTATGACTAACTCTGTTCTAAAACAAGGCTATCTGTTTATTTTGATCATTTGACATTTAGATGATGTATAAAAAAAATTCATTTTTGTTCTATTGGTTGCTGAGTTCCTATATAATTATTAGTTTAGTTTAATTTTATGGTTTGACATTATTTTTTATAATATATACCATGTCTATTTTGTGATCATGTTCAAGTATCCAGTTTTTAATAATCGTCTCAGTTTGTCTTAAGATTATGTTCAAGAGTTAAAGTATGGTTTGCCTGTTTTATTTATACGACCCCTGATATGTTACAAGGTTATCTGTACTTTTTTAACCTTTTGACATGTATGTTATGTATAAACAATGACATTTTTGTTCGACTGACTGCTGATAATGGTTGTATGTATTGTTTAGATAATGGTTTACATGTATTAATCAGAGTTCTTTATATTGTCTGAGAGCCACATAAAGAGAACCAATAAAAGTTACAGAGAGATTTAGGCAAAAGTCTAATTGATGTTCTCTCTGATTAAAAACTTTGTTTTGTGTTACAAATATGTATTCACAGAAAGCTGTGATTTTGTGGAGTACATCCAGTAGAGACAGATGCAAAACTTGCAAACAAGGTCTCTGTGATTGCCAAAAAGAAAAGCATAGAGGAAGGAACTGAAGGCATTCGTAGAGATTTCCTGCAAGACTTATCCAACCATTTAGTCTCTGTGAGGAAAACTTATTCTTTACTCCTCGATTCTTTAACTGAAGAGACATTACTTCCTCTATGCCGTTTCCTGCTGCGTTTTGTTTTTGGTATCTAAATTTGAACTTACAAAATTGCTGCTTCCTTTTTTGTCCTTTAGCAGGCCTAGAAGAAGTATGATGGTGTGAAACGGAAGAGACCATAAAAAGAAAAGGATGAGGAAGAAAGAAAGAACACGAGAAAAGGTAAAAACGCTTCCTTTGTTTGTTTCACGACCTAGGGGTTCAGACTGTTGCAGTGTTTTTCTACCATTAAATATTCACTTCTTATCATCACATTGTATGCAGTGTATTGTGCATGGAGTAATGTCAGATGATGTTGCTCGGTTATTGAATTGTTATGCGTTTTATTTCTTCTCTGAAGTGAATGTCTCTCTAATGTTATTAGTTGCTGGATACTCATAAGCAAGAGAAGCGTATATTGAGTATGTAAGCTTTGTTAGGCGATGCTGGTCCAACCTGAAAAGTGTGTTGAGTGAGATATCCGTTCAAACTTTTAAGAACTTCAGAACCCATATGAGGTAATGATTGTGGTTCCTCATTTGTATCGGTGCATCAAGTTTCTCCATCTCTGACCTCCCTAGCTGTTTCCATTGGGTAAGTCGTGCTATATGTTTGTCTTTATTTTTCATTTAGAAGAGAATGTTTGAGTTTGAGAGTTGATTCTTTTGATAATTGCACTTAAAAAGGACATAAACAAGCCACTGATTATTGCTGACATGGAGTTGGAGGCAGGGGAGGAAGACTGGGAAGTGATGCATCTCGCTTTCGTATCAACATAGTGGTGGTTTTTATCATCTAATTATATCTTACTTAGTGGCAGCCAAAACCAGCATGGAGGATTTGTGAGAGGTCGTTAAGGCAGAAGCCAAGCTGGTGGTGGCAAATGGAATAAAGGTGGTCCAGCTAGAGATTGTTGTGCCTAAAAGTAGGATTGAAAATTGAAAAAAGCTCTAACATGCTATTAGGAAGAAGTGTAGAAAACAATAGATGTTGTATTCTTACAGTTGCGGTTATCAAGTGAACGATGCATCTACTAATTGCGAAGAGTGATTTGGATTTTATGAAGAGTAAGCTGCGGTTAAGAGGCGGAGGGTGGAGAGATAGAATCCGGTGAGATACGACGTTGGAAAGAAGAAGGATAGGGAAGGAGAACGATAAGCTTTCTACTTAGTACAAACTTCACAGACTCCATTGGTCTCATTGTTGTTCTGAGGAACAATAGATGCAGCCGTGGTCTAATCCAGAGAGCACATTGCGAGCTTTCAACTTCTAATTATGCGTCTACTGAGAAGTTCATCTGTTTTGTTATTTGCAAATGACTCTCGCATTTCTATATCTTTTTTAATTTTTAAAATTACAATCACAGCTATATTTTACGAAGAGTTGCATGTCTTGCTTTTTTAAAAAAATTTTCACTTTCGACCCTCTTCATTTAATAAAATATATACCACAAATTGCTTTAAAAACAACCGTACAAATACAGTAGTACACATCAATAAGCTGCAGCAAAATAATGTATAACCCACAGATTGCTTGGCAAACAAGATATTAATGTCTGGCTACTAGAAAACCGTCACGCAAACAGGCACACATACGTTTCAAGCATGTTTTAAGCAGAGTTTTTTTTTTGGTAATCATGTATTAACAAGAGTTGAAACTTCAAGCTTCTGACTACAGTAAGTAACCTTCCTAAAATGTAATTAAATCTTAATTGACGGAGGCTACGTATTAAGCATTAACACGAACGACGTGTGCACAATATATATATGAATATAAAACCGTGTAAGATACAACATATAATAAAATCATGTATATTTGAAGGAACAGAAAATGGTAAACAAATAAAAAATGATGAGTTAGAAGAAAGATGAATAGAAAATCTTTTTGAGATGAATAGGAAATTTAAACTCCATGAACATAAAATTCTCTAAAAGTTTAGGAATATGAAAATATAATAATCATAATATTTTATATAGGCTACTCACTCACAAATGTACTTCATATCAGAACATATAACAATCTCTTCATTACAATAAAAAATAAACAAAAAGTAAGCAGGTTTTAAATAAAAAGTGTTTCAAAAAAAAGAACAAAAAGCAAGCTATTGCACAAAAAAAGATGTTCCCACAAACTTATAATATTTTTGAAGTTTTAATATAAAAAAGTTTTTACCTATTTTGGTATATGCTCATGTTTCTGTAAATAAAGTATTCATTTTAGCCAACATAAACTTAACTTAACATGAATCATGATATCTTATACCATGATTCAAATTATTTCTAGATAAATAATTAAAATTGTTGTAAAGAATTAAGCACGTTGGTGCTATTTTTAGTTAACCTAAATTACATTTAAAATAAATTGTATTATTATTTTTTTAACCTTCCGTAGTAAAAATATTCAATAACAAGCATAATTTTATAGTTGCTGGTATAGTTAAACTAAAATAAACATAAAAAGAATTAATAAAAAATGCCATTCTAAATTCATTGCAATGCAACAATGTCTATCATCACTAATGCATAATTGACTGGATTCGAATGAATATAAGATATCCTACATGCTGAGATACAATATATTAGTCGAAATGTTTTCCGTTCCCAAAATACAGTAAGTTGTATTCAGTCTGTCCATTTAAAATAATACATTCGTCACCTTTATTGATTTTTCTTTTTATTGATTTTCTCTGTTTCTTCCTTTTTAATAAATTTACTACTGCGATTAATTACATAATATATAAGCAAATATAACCAAGGAAATATCAAACAAAGAAAACAAACAAAGTCCAAACAATAGCCTCAATTGTTAATAATATCAATTACTAACATTCTACAAAACAACAACAATAACTTTGACAAAGATTTTTTCAAAATGAAAATGTCATTCTCCACTATTTTATACTCTTACAAAAAAAGAATACAATGGTTTAGAAATTTGACTCCCACTCTCTTTTGACCAAATTTCATTGATTTATGTATTTTATTGTTTTAAACTGAAAATATTGTTAAACTTTACGATTTAGTATTAAAACAACAAAAGAATAAGAATTCGATAATTTTTAGTTATATAGTTGAAATTTGTTGCAGACACAAAATCATATTCACACCCAGTCTAACATAAAAATAAATTTACATAAAATTACATTTTTAATAAAAATCGATCCATCAAATCCCGCCCGTAGGGCGAGCCTATCCTAGTGTTATATATATATATGAAGAATTACTTGGATACAATGGCCGAGCATAGATCTTGGATGAATGTGAGATTCTCAAAGAACTTCTTGTTCACGGGAAAGATCTTGAATTTTCCTCCAGAAGTTCCAGAGCTACACACAAACAATGTCATAAGCCCAACACTTGTAAAAAAAATCCTACTCCGTTTGTATATATAATAATTTTGGTTTCCAAAATTCGTAAATGTGTTACCTTAAGATGAAACTAGTAACGGTTTCTCCTGCAATGACATTTGAAGGCTCTCCGTTCGCGATACGCTCAATATAAGGTTTAACGTCATCATAGGTCGCCACTGGTACGTTCTTCTTGAAAAGCTCTTTATCAGAACTTCCATGGAGAAAGTGACGGAGATACTCGGTGTTTGCATTAACTCTCAGTATCTCCTCTAACAAATCGTCTTGTACTTGCTTCGTATTTGACGTCAACTCTTCCAAATCCTTGAGCTTGGAGCTTTGACTCATTTTTTGTTTGTTTTTGATCTCTTGATTTACTGATCAAATACAGGGGGGTTTATATGTAGAGCTTTACAAGATGTATTATTACATTAGGTTGTCTCAGGAATTTTTTAAAAAGATGTCTTAGTGAATCGTGGAATCAGCATCTTCCAACTGCCAAATATACAAATTGTATCACACCAAAAAAGAAGAAATATACAAATTGTATTTGCACATGGAAAACGGAGAAATATAGAGATTATATTCTTAATATATGTAGGGGCCGGTAAGCAGAGTCGGCTTATGTAGAGGACAGTTGGGGACCTAATCCACATGGAATAATACAACTAGACTTTGATATTAGCATAAATTTTTAAATATATAATCAATTTTTAGTATTATATATTGTATAACCCTATAGTTTTATAGGTTAAGTCTTTTATTCGACATTATTATTATATAATGATTTATTTTATACAATTTGGTATAATAAATTCATAATATAAAATAATTTAATAGAAAATATAAAATCTCCTTCAGAATATATGTTTTAAACATTCTATAGTTTGTATAGAATATATTTAAAAATTCTATTAATTATACATAGAAATGATAATTTACAATTTATATGTGTTATTTAAAAATATACTTTAGCATTTATCATTATAGTATATTGCGAGATTTTATAAGTAAACGCACTGTTTAGTTTAAGTAATATAGCCTTATTGTTTTAGTATGTTTTATACATAGAGTATCTATCATATTATTATAGTATATTTTTATCGATATTTGATATTTTTGGATGTTATGATATTAAGTTTTATTTTTATTTTTTTTTTGTTATTAACTTAATTTTTCAAGATACTATACCACTTTGATTTTTACAACATATTTTTTTCTCATGTTGCCTTTTATAAATATATACTTTAAATTTTGTTTTTTATAAAAGTGACTCAAAACTCCAAGTCAAACACAAAACTATTTTTTTTGGACATTTCATTTGTCCAATCTACTCCAGAAGTTCTGATTATTCACATAAATGCCATTCATATTTATTTATTTTTTAATTTTGAAAATGATTGTTTCACTCTCTCATCCTCATCTTCATCAATAAATAACGAAAATGCCATTGCCATCAATTCACCCAACAACCATGAACAACCAAAATGAAACTCTTAATGCATCTAAAAAATGAAATTTACTCATTCATTCATATATCTTATGCCCAAAACCACATCTCTCACATTTTCTATCTATATTTATCCAAAAAAATCAAGTTTTTCAATTATAAAGTTTTTAAAGGTCATATAGCCACTCAAGCTCACGATTTCTGGTCATTAACGATTGAGTAGCTGTTCTGGTGAAGTTGTGTGTGCTTGGAGAACTAAACAAGATCTCTCAGTGGTTTTTGAAGGTATGAATTGAATATTTCCCAGATTTGTTTGCTAGAAGACTTAAGTGTAAATCTTCGTAAGTCTTCTCAGCCAAGAAGACTTCCACGTCAAAGAATGTGTTAGTTTTGCAATTGATTTTTTTTGTGTGTGTTTTTAGAGAAGGCTTTCGTTGAAGTTTTACAACTTTTCTTTGTTGACAAAAAAAAAATCGAGAAGACTTACCTTGAAATCTTCTCGAATAAAAATGTTAGTTTTGAAATTGACCAATCTGTGTCAGAAATTTAACTTTCTACGGAAGACTTCCATGTAAGTCTTCCGCTTACATTAAGTCTACTCTTTTTAACTATATTTGAATTTTGTTGAGAAGATTTTCAAGTAAGTCTTCTGCCCGAAGAGTTACCTGGAAGTTTTCCAGATTTTTATTCTGTGATTCTTGTCAAGCCTAAGGTAATCAAAGAAGACTTACCTGTAAGTCTTCTAGCGGAAGACTTACCTGAAAGTCTTCTAAACAAAAGTCAAATATAGTCAATTGCAAAAGTAACCTACGTAGACTTACATCGATAACAAGTAGAATTAATGTAAAGGTGAGAAGACTTTTAGGTAAGTCTTTTAGCGAAAGACTTACCTGGAAGTCTTCCGTAGAAAATCAAATTTTAGACACAGATTGGTCAATTGCAAAACTAGAATTTTTATCCGAGAAGACTTCCAAGTAAGTCTTCTCAGGTGTTTTCGAGAATTTTTGTATTAGAAAAGTAAGCCAGTATTTACAAAGGAAGACTTCCTTTACAAATTTTCAAATGAATAAATGACCTCAATGGAAAACTTATCTGGAAGTCTTCCGCCAGAAGACTTACCTGAAAGTTTTTACCGAGAAGACTTCCAGGTAAGGTTTCTACGACAATGTATAATAAACTTTCATTTTCTTCAAATTTACAATTAATTCATAAGATTTTATTGTTAATTCATGTGTTTTAAACAGTATTTGGGGTCAATGAAATTCATAACTTAGTTGGTGATAATTACGAGGTTATTAATATTCATGTTTTTAATGTTTCTAGCTAATATGAGAAGACTTATTAAGAAGTCTTCTCGCAAAAATCTTCCGTGGAAGTCTTCCACATTAGTTTTTTAAAGTTATATTTTTAAGAATATGTTAAGTAATTTAAGATAAGTTTTTTAACTTTCAAAAGTGTTAAATAATTTCAAGAAAATTACAATGTGTACATGAAAATGAAGTTGGAATAGTTAACCTACTCATTATATCTTAGTTGTTTATAATTACAAAATTTATTAGTTTTACTTCTTAAAAGACTTTGTTGGTTTTACTTCTTAAAAGTTAAAAGTGATGAACAACTATTATAAGTTAAAGAGAAGAAGTTGTTTATAGTTACATACTTTTTTTTTTTTTGCAGAGTATATGAGATCCAAAGATGAGAAGAACTACACAATGAACATCATGTTTTGAATTTGAAAGCAACTGAATTTTTTTATTTCATTGATTTGTAAAAGTGGAAAACAGATTGTTAGCACATATATTACATCTTGAGAAACATCATTACTGCTTTTACAAAAAATAGAACCATACTTTTATTCTACTCTTGTTTACTTTAATAACGTCATGTAGTTTTGGACAATAACCATATTTTTCATTAATATTTCTTACAAAAAGATCACAACAAAAAAGTACACATAAAAATCACAAAACAGACCACAAACAAAACTATTATAAATCATTCCTCCACAAAGACAAGTTTGGACTCCACTTGATATGAGAGAAGATGCCAGAAGACTTATGACTACGTCAGAAGACTTAAGACTATGCCAGAAGACTTCCAAGAAAGTCTTCTGATCGTCTTCTGTAAGTCTTGCAATGTCTGACTCAGATTTAAAGAAAACCTGAAAAACAAGATAAATTAGTAAGAAATACATAGGAAAAAAGTGAAATTGATATAAAATTTGGTGTTTTCATGTTTAAAGAGATTAAAGAGAGGTTGGAGAACTTTAGTTTGAAAAAAAAGATAAGAGCTTTATGCAACAAAAGATTACTAAATGAAGAAAAATCAGACATGAAAACTTCATTATTTCATCAAAAACTTGATCTCCACCTTATTACGACTATCAGGTTGGATTCAGAACTTACTCTACAGTTCCGCTAGAATACGTCTGAAAATCCAAAGCAACAACACTTTTATGGAGTCATCATTGATGTCTTTTCGTGAAAAAATAGAAATACTAGAGTCTTAGCGCGGATAAGTGAATAAATAGTTTAGTTTAGGATCATAATTTTCAATGTTATGTTTGGATTGGAAACACTATAATTTTAAAAAGTATGGGAAACTTGGTGATTATTAAGTGTTTGCAATTCTAAGAAAAACAAAAAGAATAGCTTAAGTGATCATAAATAATGTAAGAAAAAGATTATGTCTTTTGAAGAAGAGAATGAGGTAGCAATGATGTGGACCATATGAAAGAAATAGCCTGTAATTAGTACAAATTAAGTTAGTTAACTCAAAATTAAGTAGAGACGCAGACATCTTTATATATATATAATAAAGATACATATCTGGCATAGCTGGTTTGGAACTCTGAGTAAGTCATTATATATGTGATTATACCTTCATTTGATTGATAAGCTGGCCAGTGTAAATCTATTGAATATTTATGAGAAGATCTTTAATTAATGGTGTGAGTGAAACGTCCATATATAATTAAACATACCTCTGTGTGGAAGAAGGCCTTGAAGATTTCTTTGTATACTATGTTCTTCACTTTTAGCCGATGTGAATCGTCACCTTTAATGATTGTTAATTCTGCTTTGCTTGTTACACGTGAGAGGGCCACATAAATTTTTGACCATGAGCGAAGACCGGTTTAGTTGGATATAAGATGACCTCTTTTAAATTTTGGCCTTGGCTTTTGTTGATTTTCATTGCATACACAATCGAATAGGGAATTGTCGTCAACGTAAGGTAAAGGGTGGCTTTGTTTCATCATGCAAAAGAACAATCCTTGGGATCAAGACTTCTTTTCCATGTGTGATCCGGTGATAGTTTGTGCCTTCAGCACGCTATGTGGGTTAGGATCATACGGGTAACATTGCATAATCATTTTCTTTGATTTGTGTTTCTCAGCAGCATAATTGGGGCACCATCTTTGAGAGTGAGTTTATGCGAAGGAAATCTTGGAAAGTGCAAGGAATTAAGGTACTCAATCGCGTATAATATATCATTTTGATCTGATTGAGTTTCGGAGATCTCAAAGCTATCGTAACTAAAGTAATCTCTTGACACCCCGTCAGTCTGAGAAATGGTATAAGCATTGATTTCATCAACGGTTTGGTTACGGGGTGTGAGCATAACCCTATCAGTGTATGAGCTTCGTGGAAGTCGTGGTTTTGTTGACTTATCCATAGGTAGCATCGACAACTTGTTTTAAAGGGTCATCATATGTCCGGCGAATCAATGAATTATCGACAGTTATCATCTGTTCATTGTAGTCCTCATACTCATATTCCGATTCTGGTTGTGAACTACCTTCCCCAACCTGAAGAAGACAGTCGGAGAACTCTTTTTCGTCCTGATTGACTCTCATATTTGTTTTTAAAGAGAACTTGTGGCAGCTATCCCATAGGTATGAGTGACTTATTGAAGCCGTATCAGCTCTATTACCTTGTGGAATTATAGGTAGAATCTATCTAAAATCACCATCCAATATATCTGTGATGCCCCTTTAACCAAGCCACTGCCTATGAGTCGCCGGCTCATTCTTCAACAGGCACGCGGTCAGGCCCAGGCCTCCTCCCACTACTTGGGAGCTTACGGTTTCATGTTCTATTTCACTTCCCGATGGGGGTTCTTTTCACCCTTCCCTCACGGTACTACTTCGCTATCGGTCACCCAGAAGTATTTAGCCTTGCAAGGTGGTCCTTGCTGATTCACTCAGGATTCCACGTGCCCCATGCTACTCGAGCCAGAGCATAAGCTACTGATGCTTTCGGCTACTGGACTCTAGCCATCTAGGGTGTCTGATTCTTTGCGGTCGAATTTTTCCTAGACATTATATATTTCAACGTTTCAAAATCATGCTTATGTGTCATAGATGCTTCGTCCCAAATTACAAGATCTGTTTTCTCGATATAATAGATAACATATAAATTTGAAAAATGAATGCCAAAATACTTAACTTAACATAAATTTGGGTTATCTTAAATATTTTGACAAAAAAAAACAATAAATATTTCAAGTATTTTTGGTATTTGGAGAGTCGTTTAGCTATTTTTAAAATGTACATTTAACTATTTTATATATTTCTAAATATTTTTGAAAATTTTAAACATCTCATGTATTTTGTATATTTTTAAATGTTAAATTTAAAAATAATTAATATATTTAAGTGTTTAAATCTGGTTCGAGTACACTCGGATACCTAAAATATTTTCCTTCAGTTTTGGTTCTCTAGATACCAAAATTTTGAATCTGTTTTGATATCTAACCAATTTTGGTTAAAGATATGTACTACTTTTTGGATTAGATTTGGTTCGGTTATTTGGATTCAGTTCTTTTTCCCAACCCTATATTTTTTATTGTAACAAAATTTACAACGAAAGGGATGATGGTTCATAATGATTTTGGTTATGCAACAATTTTTAAACCAAAACACACTCTATTATGTACGTGATCCATTTAGTTAATCATTAACAATTGTTTAAGACCCATCAAAAACGATTAGTTCAACTAAAAAACGTCACCATTGATTTCAAAATATCTAGTGTGAAACTTTTACCATTTTTAGTAATCTATGGTCGTTTTAATAAATTCAAAATATAACATATAAGAAAAAATCTAAATTTTTTATTATATGATTAATATGATTGTTTAATTTCTTTTAATAATATAAAATTAAATAAAGATTAAAGATAATAAAAAATTGTTATCAAATCTTTATTATTCATAATCATTAATTGTGATATATATGTTAATCATATTAGGTAATTCCATAGCTTTTAATTAAGAAAATAGTAAAGAATATTTTTTTGTACACTACTAATTAAATATGATAGTTAGTTTAATAAAAATATAACATATCTTTAGTTGGACCAACATATTTCTCTAAGAGTTTTGAAAATCATTTTCATTATGACAAGTGGCTACAAAAAAATTTGTAATGTTCCAGGATTAATATATAAGAGATTAATCATTTCATGTTTTGTTTTGTGATATAAATGAAAAATATTTTAAGAAACAGTTATTACCTATTTTATTTATATTTCCAAAAAATAAATTTATTTTATCATTAGATTTAATATCAGAAATATTTTGATATATATAATATATTTACATGTTTTAAAAATTTTGGTTTAAATAAGCTTCGTCTTAGAAAAATAAGATAACAACCTAAAACATGATAAATGAGTTTAAAAAACATACTATAACATGATTAATTTAGCATAAACATATTATACACATTTGTTTTATACTGGACGTTGGTATGGACCATACCGTATGGTTAACGTCCGTTCAAGCTCATTTTTATGTCATACCAAAGATTGGTAAAATAAATTTACTCATGATTTATGTATGTTTAAATCACAATGATCTAAAAATTTGTATTTATGATAGCTATATTCATTTAAGGAAAAATATTTCTTGCATATATCGATTAGGTTAATAGAAAATGAGGGTTATAGGAGTTGAAGATGCTTTAAAGCTATGACATTGTATTTAAATGTATAGGCATGATAGTATCTATACTATAAACCATAACTAAACATGATTAATTAACTAAAGAAGTGGAAAATATCTTCATTCAAATTAAAAAAAAAATTACCTAAATAATTAAAAGCAGCAATTCTGATTTTGGTAGAAAATCTGGTAGAAAATAAAAGATTTAATACAAACCATAGCTTAAAAATATTCCAGTAGTAATGTGCTGTAATTACTTTCAAAATAGAAGGACACTTAAAAAAAATGCCTTCAATTTTAATAGTATACCCCTTCACATATTTTTAGCACATCACCCATATATTTTGTTTTATTAGACTTTCTAGAAAATAAATAAAAACATTTAAAATTGATGAAAAAGTCAATTTAAATTGAAATGGATTTTAAGTCTTCAACGTGATTTCGAGTTTCCACTCAAATTTATTCATTATTTGTATCTTTTATTAAAAAATTCTTTCCAAAAAATTACCTGCTTAAAAATTAAGAAGAATATTTTGGTATAACATCACGTAAACTGAAATCATCTTAAATGGTTTGTCATTCCCAAGTAGTATAACGACAAAATATATCATGGACCTGTTAATATGTTGATAATTCATCTAATAGAAGAAAATTAAGATTAATGACTTCATTTTGGTTAGGATTTTTTTTAATATCCAAATTTGAATGACCTTCCTAACATGTTGACAACATTTTATTTGAATATTTTCTAAGAATTGTAACCAACTGAGCACAATTTTTTTTCTTCACTATTTTAATAAATCTGTGAAAGATTTACAATGAGAAAATTATAGACATTAACTATTTATAGATTTTCAAAGATCTATATAAAAGTCACAAATTTTAGATTTGAGATAATTATTTTAGGATAGTACATTTAGAGTATATTTTAGATAGACACATCATAACAAAAAGAATCTCTATTGCATAATGAAAAGATCCATAATTATATAGAGACACTTATTGCAATATTTTAATGTTATGCCCACGTAAATATTTTCCAATAACTCTTTGAAAAAATGTTATGCCCAATAAATATTGTATACGGTAAATGTACTATCCTAAAATAGTTATGCCCTTGCACGAATGTTATTGGAAAATACCAAAGAGTTGCATGTTTTAAAACACAATCTTTCACCTTAACTGGGATTTATAACCTTTCACATTAATTGAGATTACTATTATTAATAGATATGCAAAAAATTACTTGTATACAATGGCCGAGCATAGATCTTAGATGAATGTGAGATTCTCAAAGAATATCTTGTTCACGGGGAAGATCTTTAATTTTCCTCCAGAAGTTCCAGAGCTACACGTAAACAAAGTCATATGCACTACACTAAAAAAGATCCCAACTCCAATTGTATTTATAATAATTTGGTTTCCAAAATTCGTAAATGTGTTACCTTAAGATGAAACTAGTAACGGTTTCTCCTGCAATGACATTTGAAGGCTCTCCGTTCGCGACACGCTCAATATAAGGTTTAACGTCATCATAGGTCGCCACTAGTACGTTCTTTGTGAAAAGCTCTTTATCAGAGCTTCCATGGAGAAAGTGACGGAGATACTCGGTGTTTGCATTAACTCTCAGTATCTCTTCTAACAAATCGTCTTGTACTTGCTTCGTATTTAACGTCAAGTCTTCTAAAACCTTGAGCTCGAAGCTTTGACTCATTTTTTTTTGTTTTTGATCTCTTGATTTACTGATCAAATACAGAGGGGTTATATGTACACCCTTGTAAGAACATTAGGTTGTTTCGGATATTTTTTTTAAAAAAATGTCTTAGAATTTAAGTAATAAGAGACGATTTTATTCTTGTATAACTCAGTGCTTAGGGAATCGTGGAACCAAGCATCTTCAAGTTTTCAACGGCCAAATATACAAATTGTATTTGCATATGGAAAACGAAGAAATATAGATTATTATATTTAATTTTATTATATGTAGGTGCCTGTGTAGGCAGAACCTCATGTTGCTTTGAAAGTCTACTTGATTAGAATTTTCTGTGTTTTTATTTGAGTTGTCGATTTGATACAGAACACATCTACAGCAGTGATAGTAACTCTAATGAGGTTTCAGCTTGCCTCAGAGATTTTTTTTTTGGTTTATTATAAAAATCCAGTGGCTAAGCTTCGTGAGTGTAATGTTACTCCAGAGAACAAAGAGTTGGTGTTTGACGTGTATATACAAAAACAAAAACAAGACCGAAATTGTCGTTCGTTATTGCTTGTTTATAAATAGAGCTGAGCTTTTCTCTCATTTGTAAAACTATTGTTTGACTTTCTTGTATGTTGATATATGGTGTTTTTAACATATTCTAACAATATTTTCTAAAGTGTTTTTAAGTCTTTATCGAGTCTTTTTAATCTTTTTTAAGTCATTACAGGTATAGAGTTGCATTTGAATGGAAGATAGACCAGTTGGAGAAAAAGATTGCAATTTGATGATTTTCACGAAGAACAGTCTGCAAACTGTTTCCGAGTGAGCGGAGCAGTCTGAAGCGCCTGTTCCCGCGGCAGATATTTTTAAGGAAATCTTAACTTATTTCGGGATTCGCCCTAATTCTCCTATTTTTCTCTCTCAGCCGCCAGCAGCCTCCATATATCTTCTTTTCCTATTTTCTACAATATACTACGCTACTTTTTACACCAAAAACCAGATTTGAGGTTTTGGAGATTTGTGATTTCAATACTTTGTATCTTTGAGGGAGAAGGATCTCTACAACCTTTGGAGAAGATTTCTAAACCCTCTTGTTTATTATTTATTGATTCAGACATATTTTCTTCATCTCTAATCTCTGTGTTTTTTGCTGTCTATGGCTGAGTAGTCGCTTGTTAGGTTTAGTGTGTTAGGGATCATGGATCAATGAGCTAGACACAAATAGGATTGTTATTCTTTGATATCTCTATCTATTGCTATACTTG
>CAKOAT010054267.1:35983-112161 GCA_932364175.1 Eruca vesicaria subsp. sativa
GCATAGATAGGCGATTTGTCCCTAGCCAGCGAGAGTAGATGTTAGGGCAATTCGTGAACCAATTGAACCTGACCTTAATGCTTGTCATCAATGTCTAATCCAAACGATAGTTTAGGTATTAGGATTGTTTGATAAATTGATAGACACCACGACAGTGGGTTTATTTAACCTTGTTGTTCAAGTTCTAGATTGGCTCTTAATACTTTCCTGAATAGTTGTGTAGTTCATGATCCTAAGTATCCCGATGAATCATCCTAAACCTAGCTCTTTTATAATCTGAAACCAAACCAACTTGTTACTTGCTTTTTACGTTTTCTTTATTTTAAAACCCCATATTGTTTTAGCTTAATATTGATCCTATAATAATAAAGTGTAAAATTTGGTCTCTGTGGATTCAATCCTCAAGTATTACATCGAACCTCTTATTTGAGAGAGTAGCTTGAAGGTTAATTTGAGCATATCATATGTGTATTTGTTACTTATAGTTACTTGTAAAGATAGCCAGTCATGTCAAATGAAGTGGAAGAACAGTCTAGAAGTAGCCAAAGAAACATCATCACACATACACGCAAAGAAAATTCTCAGGCTTTGAGGAACTAGAGATATACATAGAGACATTGATCGAAGGTTATTGCTATTTCTCCACTTGATTTTCTCTGTTTTGATCATGATAAGAGGGTTAATATCAGCTTATATGTTGTATTGAGTTTTGGTCAGATGATTGTGTGTATTATAATGGTTTTGACTTTTTATTCACTGTTTTCTGTTTCTCTACGGTTTCATATTGTTTGTGCATAACGAATTCGTTTTAATATTTACGTGGGCATAACATTAAAATATTCCTATTGTTATGCCCACATTGCCAAAGAGTGCATGTTGGAAAATGTTCGTATAGAGACACTTTGGGCATAATGAATTTTACGTGGGGCATAACGAGTTTGTTTTAATATTCTTACTAGATTTCGACCCGCACAACCGTGCGGGTATATTAATACGATAATATTTGAAATTATATAATAAAATTTATCAATAAATAAATATAATTTGATCATGTATGTTATCCAATTTTATAATAATTTTTATGTGACTTATAATATTATTAATAGAAAATTTATAAATTTTTATTTTTTGTAACAATTTTTAAAAACATTATTATGTAACATTACTAATTTATATATTTTGTTTTATTTCTAAATTCAAAATATATGTAAAAAGTAAATTAAGCTGGACCTACATAATACATAAACAAAGTTTTGGGATATTGTTAAAAGTATTTTACATAATTTTTATTTTTATTTATAAATAAAAAATGAATTAAAAAATTAATTATATTTTATGATAATTTAAAATTTTAATCAAATAATTTTTGAAACTATATCTTGAAAAGATTTTAAAAGATTTTGTTAGAATTTTCTTAAAACTATTTATTTGTATTTCATATGAAAAAATATTATAATGTTATGTAAAATTTTATAAAATTCTAAGGATGGTCCAAACTAAAATATTATACATGAAATGAGTGATGACTTCTCTTTTAATATAATAGATATTCGAAATTATATAATAAAATTTATGAATAAATAAGTATAATTTGATTCTGTATTCTATCCAAATTTATAATAATTTTATATGACTTATAATATTATTAATATAAAATTTATAAATTTATATTTTTGTAACAATTTTTAAAAACATTATTATGTAAGATTACTAAATTATATATATTTTTTTATTTCTAAATTTGAAATCTATGTAAAAATTAATTAAATTGGACTTACATAATACCTAAACCAAATTTTTGGATATTGTTAAAAGTATTTTACAAAATTTTATTTTTTTGTTTATAAATTAAAAAGGAATTAAAATTTTAATTATATTTTATGATAGTTAAAATTTTAATCAAATAATTTTTGAAACTATATCTTGAAAAAGATTCTAAAAGATTTTGTTAGAATTTTATTAAAACTATTTATTTGTATTTCAAACAAAAATTAAAGATATGAAAAGATATTATAATATTATATAAAATTTTATAAACTCTAAAGATGGTCTAAACTAAAATATCACACATGAAGTGGGTCATGACTTCTGTTTTAATATATAAGATTGTTTTGTTCTCTTTGGTATTTTCCAATAACATTTTTTCTACTTACTGTTGATATGTTGAGACCATAACCTTAAAACAAATAAAATAGCTCAAATCCCCTATATATTATTTGCGAAGTGATTCACCAAATATCCTCTTTACAATCATTTTTATAAAAAAATGATGACATAACTATTAAGATTAATGATATGAATTATAGTTAAATATGACATAGAAATTATATTTATTGCTGATATATTTTTTTGGTAAATTTTATAGAATATGGCAGTAACTAACTGATACATTACATTTAATATTGATTTATAAATCAAATCATCACTAAAAATAAATATATTCAAATATGCATTATAAATTTCGAAATTTTATTTAATTTTACTTTTGTAATTATAAAATTTTATTATTAATATTTGCAAAATTTTCTACATTTTTTTTTAAAGATTAATAAAATTTTAATCGTAATATCATTAGTTTCTTTTAGACATCGAAATTTTTTATAAATATTGTTTAGTTATAGTTTTTAATTACTATACAATTTTTAATAACTATACAATTTAGAATGATTTTTTTCAAAATTAATAAAAAATTTATATGAATTTTTAACTAAATTTTACTCTATATAGTTACATCTCATTGTAGTTTTTCGTGTGTGTTACTTGAATCAATACGATGGAAAGTACATTTATAAGAATAATAGGGAGTTTTCTCATTCCAAAGTTAAGCAAGCTATGCCTTTGTTTTAGTACTTAGCCTTTTGGATACTGTTGGGCCCGAATCTAGCCCGTTAGCTGAAATACTGGGCTCGAATGGTGAAAGTCGTTAACAGGACATTATAAGCCCATTAACAATTTATCCCTCGAAGAAGAACTGAATAAAGTCGGAGCCTGTACGTTAAGGTCACGGAAAAAGCTCCGGACCTCGTTTACAAACAGCTAACGAGAAACAGCTCAAGTTGGACACGCGAGACCTGGTCAAAAGGAGGCTGTTGCAAATCCCACAACTTACGGAGGCAATCTCGGAGGTTCATCGGGAGAAGTTAAACGTGACCTAGGGCTATTTAAAGAAGAGGGAGACAAAGAAGATATGGCATTCGTTTTTCAATCAATTTTCACATATATTGTAACTCACAAATCACTCAGCGATTTTCTTTGTATTCATCAGAATCATCTTTGTAACCCTTATTCATCAAATACAATCTTATTCATTCTTTAAGTTCTAACAGGATTCAGCCCACGATTGTCTTTTCCCCAATTTAAACCTAACCTAAACTAGAGAATGAGTTTTACCCCTCACATTTTGGCGCCGTCTGTGGGGACGAGATAATTGAATCCTTCACTCCGTAACTCGAGAATGGATCCATCCAACCAGGCAACGAGCCCATCCATCCCTGATCCCGTGATCCAAATCGACGGCTCACCGAACAGGAGAGACCCAGATCCCCATAATCCGGAACCTCGATCCACCGATCACCGATCCGAGCAACAGCCTCCGGCTAATGCTCCATCGAACCAAACTGGAATAACTAACCCAAGATCTTCCAGTGGGAACAACTCGGGGGTTACACACCCCGAAAACCCTCAGCGTCAACCCGCTCCGAATCACTCGGAAGCTCAGCTATCTGAGATGCGTCGAATGATGGTGCAATTGGTAGAAAGAGCTCAGGATAATGAGCGCACGTTGCAACAGCTAACTGCTCGACAGCAACGGTTCGAAGAAGTGACTAAATCTCTAACCGAGACGACTCATCTGTCGCAACGTCAAGGATCGGGAGTCACCTTCCGAGACCGACTAACCGAATCCACTTTCCCTCGCGGACGCCTGGATTTTTCCCCAAACAGCACTGCTCATGATGGGCAAGAACCTGTTCTCTGGACACCTCATACTGGGACAACCCCAGCGTTCAGTCTACCTGTAACTAGCGCTATGGGAAGTAACGTAGCAACCAAAAGCTCTGCACCCAATAGGGTTCCCGAACAGAGCACACGATTACCGCCTCCGCCACCTGTTTTTAGGTCCGGAGAAGGAAGTTTTTTTTTCCCTCCTAGGGGAAGAGCACCAGCCTCAGCTTACCAAAATGGGAGCGCGATCCCAAATCGAGACGGCCACCAGAGGACAGAAGCTGATCCCTACAGCTCACCCCCCTGGTCGCGTCCCTCAAAATGGCCCTAGAGCTAGCGAGCGATTTAGCCCACCTAATGCTTGGGAGAACGACCACGCTCGACTCCGTCAAGAATCTCTTTATCAGATTCATCATGACGACCCAACCGTCCTTCCCCTAGAAGGACCTTAGGCTATTCGCCGATACATGGAGCAAACTCACGCAGCTCTCCAAAAGTTGAATGCTCAAGTACACAAAGCAACAAGCTCAGCTCCCGAAATCAAGAGCTTGATTGAGGAAACCCGTGGAACCCCATTCACAAACAAAATCGCTAGCTCTTATAAGAGATACCCGAAAGATTAGGATCCCCGAATATGATGGGACCTCAGACCCCTAAGGCTCATTTGAGAGCCTTCCGATTATCTATAGTGAAAGCTCACTTCACAAGAGAAGAATGCGAAGCAGGTTATTGCAGAATCTTTGCTGAGAACCTGGTCGGAACAGCTCTCGAATGGTTTTCAAGCCTCGAGCCGAACTTAATAGATAACTTCGACCAGCTCACCAACGCCTTCATGAAGCAATACTCAACCCATATCCTCAAGCAAGCTTCCGAGGCCGACCTCTGGAAAATCAGGCAAGGAATGGGAGATTCATTACGAATCTATATCGAGAAATTCAGAGCAGTCAGAACTAAGCTCTCGAATCCCAACGATCAGGTTGCCATCGAAGCCCTTAGAAGAGGTCTCTGGTACAAATCAGAATTCTGGTCCGAGTTAACGCTTAACCCTCCCCCAACTATCGATGATGCCCTTTACAAAGCATCGAGATACATTACCTTGGAAGAGGAAACAGCTGCACTGGATAAAATCCATAAGAAATCCCAGAATCACCCGAAAGGTGAAACCTCAGAAGCAAAAGGATCCTCTAGAAAAGGGAGCTCCCGGAGTAACCAGACCCAGGGAGAACATTCTTATGCTGTCGAGGAAGTCCAACAGGAAAAACCTGTTGCCGCGCCAAGCAAAACCCCATGGTCAAAAGGCTACGATGAGAACAAACACTGCTCTTACCACGATCGAAAAGGGCATTCAACCGAGGAATGTTGGGACCTCCAACGACAGTTGGCAGCTAAATTCGTAGCTGGGGAACTAAAGGACGTGGAACTCAAAAAACCACCTCCTTACCAGAAAAGAGGTCCCAGAGACACCTCTCCAAAACATGAAAGATCACTTGAGAAGGAAACAGACTCGCCACCGCCAGCTCCCAAGAAAAGAGTTGACATGATTCTTGGGAAATTTCCCCAAGGGAAAAGTCTACAAATCGAGACCCTCCTAAGCAAACCACCACCTCAGTCGAGCCCCAGTTCGAGGGTGGATTATATCCTCGGAGGCTCCGATATATGTCAAGACTCCGTTAATTCAATCAAGAGTCATGTACGGAAGGCTGTTTCTAATGCTCAATCTAAGCCTCCCAATCCCGAATCCAACACTAAGATTTCTTTCTGGTAGAGCGAGACATCAGATCTCGACAGACCTCACGATGATGCCTTAATCGTCACCCTGAACATAGCAGGTTACGAGGTGCCTAAGCTGATGGTTGACACCGGAAGCTCGGTCGACCTTATCTTCTATAACGCCCTAAAAGGGATGGAAATAGATGACTACGAAATTATTGGTCAGAAAGCTAAACTTGTAGGCTTCTCCGGGGAAACAGTTACCTCCTTGGGAACCATCAAGCTCCCGGTCATAGCTAGAGGAATCATGAAAATGACCAATTTTGTAGTCATCGATAGACCGTCTCCATTTCATGCGATCCTAGGAAGACCCTGGATTCATTAGATGAAGGCAGTAGCCTCTACTTATCACCAATGCGTGAAATTTCCAACACCTGACGGAATAATCACCGTACGAGGTAGCCAGAAGATCTCCAGGATCTGTTACTTGGGAGGATTCGGAATCCTCAAGGAATCAACTCAATAGCAATTACAGATCCAGGAAGGTCGAGAGATGCAACAAAATATTCGAGGTCCCCCTAGGAACCTAACCGAACGAGTTAGCATCGACGACTCTGACCCCGAGAAACAAGTGAACATCGGATCAGAGCTACCTCTCGAAACGAAAAAGGAATTAATTGACTTCCTGAAAAGCAACGTCAAAACGTTTGCATGGACCACCAGCGACATGAAGGGTATAGACCCAAACGTCACCACTCACAAGCTTAATGTAGATCCTACTTTCAAACCGATCAAACAAAAATGCCGTAAGCTAGGCCTCGAAAAAGCCCAAGCCGTCAACGACGAAGTACATCGACTCACGAAAGCAGGGTCCATCCGAGAAGTACATTACCCCGATTGGCTGGCTAACCCCGTAATAGTGAAAAAGAAAAACGGGAAGTGGAGAATCTGGTGTAGATTTCACCGACCTAAACAAGGCTTGCCCTAAAGATAGCGACTCGTTACCTCACATCGATCGCCTCGTTGAGGCGACAGCTGGCCATCAGCTCTTGTCCTTTATGGATGCCTTCTCGGGATATAATCAAATCATGATGAATCCTGAAGATCAAGAAAAAACTGAATTCATAACCGAGCGCGGGACCTACTGTTACAGGTAGTGCCATTCGGATTAAAAAACGCGGGAGCTACCTACCAAAGGCTTGTGAACAAAATGTTCGCCGGACAGCTCGGAAAAACCATGGAGGTATACATCGACGATATCCTGGTTAAATCCTCAGCTGGGGAAAATCACATCTCCCACCTAAAAGAATGCTTTGATATCCTCAACAAATACGATATGAAACTAAACCCCGCAAAATGCACCTTCGGAGTGCCCTCGGGCAAATTTCTCGGTTACCTCGTAACCGAGAGAGGTATCGAAGCCAACCCGAAACAGATAGCGACCTTCCTGGAAATTCCGTCACCTAAGACAACCATGGAGGTACAAAGACTGACTGGACGAATCGCCGCTTTGAAGCGATTTATATCCAAGTCCACCGATAAATGCCTCCCATTCTACAAACTTCTAAAAAAAAATAAGAAGTTACTATGGGACGAGAAATGCGAGGAAGCCTTCAAACAATTAAAAGCTTACCTCTCCGAGCCTCCGATCCTATCCAAACCAGTAACAGGAGAACCCCTGTACCTATACCTCGCCGTATCAACTGCTGCAGTTAGCGGCGTGCTGGTACGAGAGGAGCAAAACGAGCAAAGACCTGTCTATTACACAAGCAAAAGTCTAATAGACGCCGAGACCAGATACCCTACAATGGAAAAGTTAGCTCTGGCAGTCGTAACAGCTGCCAGAAAGCTACGACCTTACTTCCAATCACACTCGATCGTGGTAATGACCTCACAGCCAATACACACGATTCTGCACAGCCCTAGCCAATCAGGACGATTGGCTAAGTGGGCCATAGAGCTCAGCGAATACGACATCGAGTATAGACCCCAAGCAGGCATAAAAGCTCAGGTCCTCGCCGATTTCATCATCGAGCTATCGTCTGAACAACTAGATCCGAGAGCTGAAGCTCCGGAATGGAGCCTGTATATCGACGGAGCCTCATCAAAATAAGGTTCCGAAATCGGTCTAAGGCTGACCTCGTCAGCCGGAGAAACCATCGAGAACTCCTACAGGCTCGGATTTAATGCTTCAAATAACGAGGCCGAATATGAAGCACTAATCGCCCTAAGCCTCGGAATCCGAGAGCTAAATGCCTACAGTGACTCACAGCTGGTAGCTAGCCAATTTCATGGGGAGTACGAAACAAGGGACGAAAGAATGGGGGCATACCTCGAAGTCGTACAAAGCCTCACTAAACAGTTCAGCAAATTTGAGCTAACAAGAATCCCACGAGGAGAGAACTCCTCAGCAGATGCGTTGGCTGCATTAGCGTCCACATCAGACCCCCTAGTAAAACGAATCATACCTGTAGAAGGAATCGAAAAACCAAACATCGACATAGCTACCAAAGCCGAGATCGATAGCAAACCGAAAGAACAAACAGAAGGTAGCTGCTCCGAATCAGCAGCAACCCAAGTTCTAACAACATTCTGGTTCCCATTAACCAAAACTCGCAAATTAAAAAAGCACACCATCGGGGGCACAACCCAGCCTCCAAGCCCACTTGTCTTCAGAGTAAACACTCGCAGAACGAGATACTCCCCTGAACCTGAAACTTCAGCCAAAGACACGATCCCAACCCCGGAAGTTAACGACATACCTGAAAATATTCCTCCAGATTTAGGTTCCAGGGAACCTAACCGAAGGAATACCCCCGGGGGCACGACCTCCGGCCGTAACAACATCCGGGAACCTGATCTAGCACAAGGACCTCCTTCGTCCCTTCACGACAAAATCATAGGAAGAGAGGACTGGAGAATCCCAATCATGCAGTATATTTCGGAGGGCAAGGTCCCCCCTCCATAAATGGGAAGCTCGAAAACTCAAAGCAATAAGCGCAAGATACTGCATAATGGAATCTATCCTTTATAAACGAAGCGTATCGGGACCTTACCTGAGATGCGTCCACGGCCTCGACACTATCAAACTCATGAAAGAAATGCATGACGGCTCCTGTGGAAACCACTCTGGTGGTAGAGCCTTAGCTATTCGAATCAAAAGGCAAGGCTATTTCTGGCCCACCATTATCGCTGACTGTGAGGTCTACTCATTCTCATGCGATAGATGTCAGAGGCACACACCTTTTATACATCAACCATCAGAGAAATTATCTTCGATATCCGTCCCATACCCATTCATGAGATGGTCCATGGATATCGTAGGACCACTAGTCGTATCAGGAACAGGAAGGCAGAAGCTACGCTTCCTACTAGTCCTAACTGACTACTTCACAAAATGGATAGAAGCTGAAGCCTTCCAACAGGTAACTAAAGTCGAAACCGAACGACTCGTATGGAGAGACATCATTTGCCGCCACGGCGTCCCATACGAAATCGTAACCGATAACGGGTCGCAATTCATATCTAACGACTTCAAAGACTTCTGCGACAAGTGGAAAATTCGCCTCGCCATGTCAACACCACGATACCCTCAGGGAAATGGCCAGGTGGAGGCTGCTAATAAGTCGATATTAGCAAACCTCAAGAAACGCCTTGGAATCAATAAAATTTCGTGGTCCGAAAGACTACCCGAAGTGCTTTGGGCATGCCGAACCACCCCACGAAGAGCTACGGAAGAAACCCCTTTCTCCCTAGCCTACGGATGGAAGCTGTCGTCCCAGCCGAAACCATCACAGGGAGCCTCCGCCGAGAGCTCTGTACGACAAATCCCGAAGCTAACAATCAGCTCTTATCAGATCACCTCGACCTCATCGAGGAACGACAGGATCAAGCCTTGCTCCGCATCCAAAACTACCAACAAGCAATGGCTCGACATTACAATTCCAAGGTCAGGTCCCGGCAATTCGCTGTAGATGACCTGGTACTCAGGAAAGTTTTTAACCATACCAAAGAGCCTAAGGCCGGAAAACTAGGGACCAATTGGGAAGGCCCATACCAAATCATTTACGTGATATGACCAGGCGTTTACAGGCTCATGAAGGTACGAACCGGGGTACCCGAAATCCGATCATGGAATGCCAAGAATCTCAAGAAATACTACCATTAGGTACCTAAAATCCATCGAACTACGTCTGGCTTGATCCCTTGACTGGGTACGTAGGCAGCTCCGTCATGAGTGCAGCCCCAACCTCATCTCTACACACTCATATTTACATCCAAAGGGGGCATGTGTTCAGAACACACAGCTCAAGCTATTAGCTCCATGATTATTATGTATTCCATAAAAGTTATTAATAAAAACATCTACATTCAAGCATCTCAAGTTTCTATCAAATAAATTCAGGTCACGACGAACCTGGACCTAAGGTCTTAAAATCCTTCGAATAAATCTAGGTCCCGACAAACCGGGACCTAAGGTCTTAAAACCCTACAAATAAAATAAGGTCCCGGCAAAACCGGACCTAAGGTCTTAAAACCCTACAAATAAAATCAGGTCCCGGCAAACCCGGACCTAAGGTCTTAAAACCCTACAAATAAAATCAGGTCCCGGCAAACCCGGACCTAAGGTCTTAAAACCCTACAAATAAAATCAGGTCCCGCCAGACCCGGACCTAAGGTCTTAAAATCCTACAAACAAAATCAGGTCTCGACAGATCCAGACCCAAGGTCCTAAAATCCTTCATGCGAAATCAGGTCCCGGCGAACCCGGACCTAAGGTCTTAAAACCCTACCATCCAAGTCAGGTGTCGACAAACATGAACTTCAATCCCAGGTCTTAAAACCCTTAACAAGAATCAAGGTCTTAAAATCCTTAGCAAAATCCAAGGTCTCGAAATCCTTCAGGAACGAATTCAGGTTCTTAAAAAACCCAACCGAAAGTCTCAGAATCCTTAGCTACGATCGATATCTAAAAAGAGGTCCCGAGTAAAATCAGGTCCCGGAAACCTGACCTCGAGACCTCGCGTTGAGAAATGACGGAACCTGTTATCAGCGGGACCTGCTACTAGCAAGATCTAGAATTCTTTGTTCAAAGAAATAAAGACTTATACTTAGACAATTGAATTTATACTAAGGGATTCATCGAAACGTCAACAAAACCCTTAGCAAGAAAGTTCGATTCTAGTTAAAGAGAAACGAAAACATTCACAAGTCAAACGACTTAGAGCAAAACCAGAACAAAATAAAGGTTTAAAGGCCTCCCTAGGCTATTTAATTTCAAAGATCTTAAACAAAGCAAAGGTTTAAAGACCTCCTCAGGTCACGAGTCTTAACAAAAGAAGAAAGCCTAGTAGGCGAAAAGTCTGGAAAACACAAAGACATAATTTTAAGAAAAAGAAAAGGATGACGTCTAGACTTCCATTTCATCAGCACCCTTCCCCTCATCCTTCTCTTCCTCGCTTGGAACCAACTCCTTAGCTAAGGATCCATCGCCCGTCTCCTTCTCACGCTCACCTGTGGTTGCTTCAACTGGAGCTGAAGCCAGATTCACCAGACCTAAATTAGAACCATATCCTCCAGTAAAGGACGGATTAAATACGTTCTCATACGCGGCGGTAGCCTCAGGAATCAACTTGCTTACTGAAAAATCTGACACCTGAGGCAGAGACAACTTGCTTACTGAAAAATCTGACACCTGAGCCTTCTCATACGCGGCGGTAGCCTCAGGAATCAACGACATCAGTCGCTGATACTCCTCATCAACACTCTTGATCTCATTGGCCAACATTTCCTCGAGAAGGACGGTATTAGCCTGAAGTTCCTGAGCATAACTCTGAAGGCTAACCTCTTCCTTCTTCTTGGCAAATTTCTCCTTGACAGAAACCAAGATCTTGTTGTAAGCTTCAGCTACCTCCTTCTTCCCTTGACGGATTGCTAGCTTGACTTCAGCCTCCTTGTTCTTCTGGCTGATCTGCGACGAGGTAATCAGCTCTCGAACATGTTGCTCAGTGACCTTCCGAGCAGCCTCCAGTTCAGCTATCTTCCTTCCCTTCACTTGGATATCAATAACTTGACTCTCGATCTTCCAGGCCTGAATGTCGGCCTTCGAGCCAAGCCTTTCTCCACGACACCTTCGAGCTCGGCAATTCTAGCTTGGGATTGATCGAGCTCCTCTTTGGTAGCCTTCACCATTTCGGTCACCTGGGCTAATTCCCCAGCTCTGGGAGCATTGTTAATCATGTACTCTAAGCTCAATTGAGCTCGGTTGATAGCCCCAGCCAGCTGAAAAAGGACCAAACAAACCGTCAATCGACGACTTTACTAGAAGGAACGAATTAGAAAAATCGAGATCCCTCACCTGACCCATGCAATGAGCGACCTCCACATATTCCTCTCGGTTAGTCATGTTGTTGATTGCAGGAAGAGAGCAACCGGTCCTCTTCATATGCCTCATCAAAGTGGCCAAACCCCAAGGATCTTCCAGGACAGAACCAGGTTTCGAGTGGGTGAAACTCCATCCCACGGTTCCTCCCCTGGAAGACGAGGAAGAAGACCTAGACGGTCTATCCACCTGGTCAACACGAGACCTCTTGGGTCTTAGAGGCTCGATCTCAGAAGACTCCTTGATCACTTGAGGGTCGGCTTCCTTGGCCTGAACATTAGATTTGGGAGCAGACTCCTGGACTTTTGGCACATCGACAGAAGCAACATCTTTGATCGGGATAGAAACCTCATCGTCAAGAACATCTCGCACCTGCTTAAGAAAAGATCCCCCTGGTTCTTCTCACTCCCTCGAGAAGAACTGGCTGATTTAGCTGCTTTGCCACGAGAGCGGTAAGACGGTTGGAGAGGCATCTTAGTTTGTTGAGTTCTCTCGGTCTCGGAGGTACTAGCTTCCGTCGAGATAGACACGATTGAGTTACCTTCAGAAACTGAATCAACAAAAACTCATTCAAAAATCAAACGATTCCAAATTGGTAGTTAATATGCTCAAAAGAGAGATAAAACCGGCTTACTTTCTAAACCTGCAACAGGAGTGGGTTCCAGAAATGAGGCTCCGTATCGATCCGAAAATATAGCCGATCCTATACGCGAGGTAGTGAAAGCTCCCCACGTGCAAGGACTCTGCTTCAACTTGCGGTACAGAGCTCTAGTAAGCTTTTTGGGATCACCTATGTCTGCAAAAAAGAATTAACGATCAATGAAATGCGCAAAATAAAACAAATCATACGAACGCATCCCTAGAGATTCTAACCAGAAGCATCAGACCAAGTAACCCTTAGGGTACGACCCTCAGGAACCGTCAAAGGGTCCATCTTAACGTAAAAATACTTCTTCCTCCAGTCGTCATCACTGCCGGAGAACTTAAAGAGACCCAGCTTGGGTCGACAAGGTAGATAGTAAGTACCACTACCACCATCTTTTGAAGCACTCTCCTTGATTGTATAAAGGCTCATTAGGTCGCGAAGACCGACGGCAACCCCCTCTTCCTTAGCTCTGGTAATGAAACCATTAATCACTCGGATCACCGAGGGACAGAGCTGGGAAAGAGCTAACTGGTAGTGGTCAAGGAGATCCAATAAGAGATCCGGAAGCAGGAATCTGAGGTGACACTTAGTGATGTACTTCTCATGAACACAGAACCACCCTTCCGGAGCAGTTTCCGGAGTCTCATCGGGTTTACAGGCTTTGGCTAAATCCTTGCGACCTACGGCCTGAACCATAGGATTGACAACTTCTTGGCTCTTCAGCGAGGAAGGCACGTGAGATCCGAAGAAGACGCTCCCACTCGAGCCATCGTTTTTCTTCGATCTCTTGGAGACTCGCAGGGCTATTGATTCCCTACCCTTCTTGCTCGGCTAGCCCTTTTTCATCTTCTCGCCGACTTCTAGCTTGACCTTCATAAGTTGGACACCGGAGGCAGAGATTTCAGTTTCTCCGGTACCTTCTTTATCTTTCGTCATGATAATAAACAAGGAAAGAAGTAGAAAGATGGGAAGAAATGGAAGAGAGATTCGAATCGAAAAATTTTCGAACTAGAAGTTCCTAGAGACCTTAACGGGAACAAATATAACCGAGAATAAAAAAAAAAAAATCGCAGTAAATTTAAGAAGAAAGTGAACAATTACCTGAGGAACCGAATCGAGACGTGGGGTGGTGGTGAAAAATTGCAGTTAATGACTGCAGCTTTATATCACGCCCTGCCTCGAAAATCGGGATTAAAGCTGTTCAACATGCTTTAATCTCAACCATTGATCTAACCAAATGAAATCTGAACCATTGAATTAAGGTCACGCGTATCTTCGGATATATTGTAAAGTAATCATTATCTCGAAGAAAAATAAGAGATCGGGCGGTTAAGCTTTAGCTTACGAGAAAAGAGGTCTCATCTCGAAAGCTGGGGGCAACTGTTGGGCCCGAATCTAGCCCGTTAGCTGAAATAATGGGCTCGAATGGTGAAAGTCGTTAACAGGACATTATAAGCCCATTAACAATTCATCCCTCGAAGAAGAACTGAATAAAGTCGGAGCCTGTACGTTAATAGGAAAATCATTAACAGAACAGGTCACGGAAAAAGCTCCGGACCTCGTTTACAAACAGCTAACGAGAAACAGCTCAAGTTGGACACGCGAGACCTGGTCAAAAGGAGGCTGTTGCAAATCACACAACTTACGGAGGCAATCTCGGAGGTTCATCGGGAGAAGTTAAACGTGACCTAGGGCTATTTAAAGAAGAGGGAGACGAAGAAGATAGGGCATTCGTTTTTCAATCAATTTTCACATATATTGTAACTCACAAATCATTCAGCGATTTTCTTTGTATTCATCAGAATCATCTTTGTAACCCTTATTCATCAAATACAATCTTATTCATTCTTTAAGTTCTAACAGGATTCAGCCCACGATTGTCTTTTCCCCAATCTAAACCTAACCTAAACTAGAGAGTGAGTTTTACCCCTCACAGATACTATAAAAAAAAACCAAAATTATGATTCAGGTGACTTTTAAGTATCTATCTATCAGTCCATACGTACTGAAATTATACAACTCTCTGCTTTTTATCTATTTTCCAACTTCTATGTCCCTGTTTGAAAAATTTCTAGGAAAATCAAACATTTTATCACCCCAATACCAGCCCAGCTCAGTCCATAATCACCATACAGTCATCAACCACCATATGTGTTTTTCTCAATCTATGAAACAATGTTGTTGTTTCTTGTTCAGTCTCAAACTATCAAGGCGTACATATAATAGTATAGTGATGAAGAAGCATGAATCTCAGTCCATGCCTGCTGGTTTTTTGACGCATCAATTTAAAAACGTGTGAGACAGAAAAATTAGCTACTTTGCAGGCCATGATCTCCAGGATGCTTTAGCTTGCACTGAATCCCTCTTCTAAGGATTTTCAGCTTCATCTTGCACATGATCTCTTTGACATTAAATAAAGACCATGTATGCATTCTACAAAAAAATTAGAATCAGCATAAACTTGCAATTAAAAAGCATAAGTGATCCTAAGAGTCTTAGTTCACTCTAGGTTGATCATTCCCAAATTACCAATGCAAAATGACCAGTAAACCCACAAAACAAACAGCCTGCATGCATGTTCTACGTTAGACTTAAAAGTATATGGAACTTAGAAAAACCACTGAGAAATTGTACCTTGAGCGTGGCAATTGATGACAGTCAAAAAGTCAAGCACTCAGCTTGATTATGTATTTGCAGCTGCTACCTTTGTTTATTGAAATTTTTGTTGACTTCGGAACACCTTATTCTGAGATGGTCGTTTTTCTTAAAAAAAACACTTAAAGAAATGCAAAACATTTGTTCTCCATATCTCATCTCCGATAGTAATCAAGTCAAACCCCAAATAATTTTTTTTTGCTCCTTTCTACTCAGCTGAAGAAACATATAAATGCAGAGGGATCAAAATATTTAAGGCATACTACTTAAGACTCCAGGGATATTTACCTTTGTTACACCAACTCAAACTCGTGACTGATATTTGGGATTTCGTCTTCTGCTGTTGAACTAACACTGCAGCGACACGCTTCTATACCACAATAGCTAACACTGGCTTCATGGAAGTAATGATCTCGAGTCGTGAAACTAAACCCTGAAGATCTGGAACAAGCTTATGTTACCTAACAGAATAAAATAAGATATGAAACAGGGAAAGTACTCATAAGAGCTCAACTTCTTGGATTTGAAAACGAAAATCATCAGCGTAAATATTTATATGCTTGAATGCGGCCAAATGCGGGTTTCGTTGCCGGTGAAAAAACTCCAGTTGAATAGGCACATGACTTTGTTGGCAGTGAGAAGAGCTCAAATCGATTAGTCAAGCACAAAGGCCTCCAATTGAGCTTGGTCGGAATTAAATAGTTATCCATGATTGAAAAGGATCTTCATATCATAGACATTTGGAGAAACCAATGAGTTCTTTGACGGCGAGGACTCAAATAAAGGAGATGACGAAGCCGATGGCTATACCTATATATTTTAGACAGCCCAATTACCAGAAAACAAAGGCGCGAACAACATTAGGCTGAGATCTTAATACGGAGCCCATGAAAAACAAACAAAAAGTGAAGTCCAAATCGTTTACTAAAACCACCTGGCAGAACTACATTCACCTATTTGATGAGGTGGAAGCTTCACAGTAGGGAAAAAATTACTTTATAAATATACTAGGGTCGGTCCGCACTACGCGGAATCTATATTCAATTTGTTATTTTTATCATTTTTTATGTTTTCGTTTATTGTTTTATATATACATACTGTTTAATATATTATAATGTATTTTCTTGTGATTAAAATATTTCTATAATAAAGCTAATTTATATATTCATTGTTTTAAGTAAGATTAAATCGTATCTCTTCCAGAAAAACAAAACAAATTTCATACAAATAGTTAAAAGAACTTTTGTAAAAATCTTATATTAGTTAAAAACACTTAAACTTCTATGAGAAATATTATTATTAAATACATTATCTTTTAGTTATAAACAAAACAATATTTTACAATCTAATTATGGTCAAAATATTATTCTAGATTAAAACTCAGAGTAAAAAGATAATCAAGATATTTTCAATACATACTCACAATTTATTTAACTTTTACCATTAAATATTATTTAGTTCTAAAATTATTATCTTTTTGAAAATACTACGTTACTACACTAAAAATGAAATTTTTTTTTTATATTTTATGTACCATATTAAGGATTAATGCATCTGTTTAATGCTTTTTGGGAATTTAAAATATATTTTTGATCAACATTATGATCCAAAAAATATTTTAATATTTTTCATATTCAGTAGAAGAATTTTACCTTTTAGTATTAATATCACATTTTTAATTTGATATAGCATCATTGATTTTTATTTCCGTCCTAAATTTTTAGTCACTTGGAAGATTTTTTTTCTTACTTTTAGTTAACTTTATACTTTTATTGTTTTTTTTTGTTAAACTTCATACATTATTTTTCTTTTAAAACTTTCTTTATTTTTTTGTGAACAGAAATATAAAAACTTTGTTGGCTTGTTGTTGTTTAATGTTTTATTAGTTTGTCTCCTCTTATGGTTTTCTCATATTTATTACTCTTCTTGTGAGGGTCTCAACTTTGGAAAACAGTCGGGTTCAAAACATAGAGTATCTACATGGTAAATTGCGAGAGATTTGTTTCAAAAAAGAAGACATTTAGTTACCGAATGAAGTTGATTAAGTTGATAATTAATGTTAATCAGCTTCATGTTTACCTATTGTCCCAGTTATCCCACCAGAGAAAGAGTTTTTAATATGTTAACGTGAACGCTCATTATAGAACAGTCGATGGTTATAGGGGTTAAAGTAGGAGTTTCATTGCCAAGAGTTGCAATGGTCAAGTTCAAAAAAGAGAAAAATGGGCTGAACTGAATCTTAATCAAAGAAAATCAATGTGTAGGAAACTCTACTCCATATAGTGGCCACTATTTACATTAGACTTGTGAATACATTGATCTGAGAAGAATTTGAATCAGTTCTGAACATAGAGTATACACTCATGCAAATGTTTTCTCCACGCCATTTCAGAATCTTCATAGTTAGCTTGAGAGACAATCGGTACTGTTCGGGTGCACACTCTTGTTCGAAGAAACACACAGCTATTAAGTAACCCATTTGAACTTAACTGCTGTGTAATGGAACGCTAGGTTACCCAAAAATGGGGCTACCACTGTTGAAACGGTGACGACTGACCACGTGATTATAGGTTCTAGAACTCAAATGCATTCAGCAGTGGTCCATCCCTTCCGCCGTTTGGAAAATTTTTGAATTATGAGAATGATAGATTCTTATCACATAGGGTTTTCAATAAGATACTACAAAATATAAAAGAGAGACTGGAAATTAAAACTATAATAGAGAAAATACTTATACCTTGGAGAAAGATTAAAATTGGTAGCCTGATGATGGAACTCTCAGACATTGTAGAGTTCCAATTGCGATGAACATATCAAAAGCTTACAGTTTATATTATGTGTTATGTGCTTCTAGTTTGAGAACATATCAAAAGCCTACAGTTTATAATATGCTTTCAAAACAATCATAGTGAAAACCCAATCATTTTCTATGGAAATACCTTTTTCCAAATATTGGTTCATTATTCAGTTTTCTTTCATGTCAATAATTCAGAAATATGGAATTCCGGTCCTTTAAGAAGTATTGCAATATCATACTAAGAGTTTCAAAAACCCATTAATACTGTCATTACAAAAAATGAATTGAAAAATGATGGAAGACACTCAAATAAAGGGGAAATATTGGGAAAGATGAGAGCATGTTTATCCCTAGGATCCCACATGATTTCTTAAGATCACTTTAATGACTATTAAATTAATAAATTGTAGCTAAGGATTATAGTTAAGAATCACCTAATTTTTGAACTACAATGGTGGTTTCTTAAATTGGGTTTCTTAAAAAGAGAGAGAAAAAAAAACTTGACAGTTTAATGACACGTGGTCTAAAACCCTTCTCTAGATCGGTCCCAAAATTACTTGTTAAGGATCGATAACTGTAATTTTAATTAGTTTTGATTTAATTAAATCAGTGATTTTCTTTAAAAACCCCTTTAGTCTTCGCGATAAACATGGTCTCAGACCCACGTTCCTTTATCTGGTCACATGGCTCCACGGTGGTTTAAAAAAATGAAGTTGAACCAAACACAAATGAGAGAAACTGAGAATATAAACTCTTTTTTAGATGGCAACTGAAACCATATATTTAAATATATACCTGAGAGCAGATTTCTTTCCTTGAGACACCAAAGAGCACAATGTATAGTACTTATAAAACAGAGATGCATATTCGATGAGTCTGAGCTGTAGAGCAAAGCTTAATGATAATAAAACTCATTGAAAACGTTCAGTTGTTAAGTCTTTTTGGGGTAAGACAAAGTGATTCAGTAAAAGCCTGCAGTGAGCATCAACACTTAGCCAAATGATCATAAGCTCACAATGTTATAGGATTAATACGAAAAAGGTTTTAAATTATATCTACATGGTCCGTTAGAGAATAATCTGACTACATTCTTCAATCAATTTTAATAACCATATCTGCATTCCGCTCTAAGTGATAACAGTTCAAAAACAAACTATAAAAAATCAAATTAAAAACAACAAAATAACTAAGAAGATGTGCACACTTGACGGCGAAATTAAGCGAGATATACACCTAGTCAGAGCCATGCAAAACGCAGAATAACGTGAGAACAAAATCAAAGGTAATAGCTTTAGCTTATGAACACAGAAGATGCTATTGACCAAGTTAACACAAAACGACTAATTGCTAAAATCACTCAATCTCTCGAAACTCCATTTTTGGTGTTAGAGAACGGTAGCCCTTTCACAGAAAATAGATTAACTTTGATGTTTTTATGGAATGAGAGGTTGATGTTAAAGTGAAGAAGACTAACCTTTATATAGTTGTGGATACACCGCCTTGGAGAGAGATAACTCACATTCAATGTCATATCATGCTTCACGTGGGTCTATGGAGTAAAAGAAGGCGATAAAGGCAATGAACTTATCACTCGTAGCGTTTCAGTTGATTAGAAGATAAGACTAAACGACGCCATAGAAGACCAACAAAGAGATTCTTTACGGCGATTTTAGTCACTCAATCTCTCGAAATCCAGTGATGCTGTGAGAGAACGCAGAAGAACATTCTTTGGTGAGGACAAACCCTAATTTCGGTGAGTTGCTGAAGGCGAGAAGGAGTCCCTAGCTATTGGGCTCGTAAATTATTAAGTGAAACAGCAAGCCCACATAAAATCAATTGTAGACATAAAAGAAAACATATTGTATCAATAGATTAGACACGTGGTGGTTTATCATTCTCCTATTTGATGAGGTGGCATCACAAGAGGGAGGAAAACCCTTCTTTATATAATTAGATATTAGGGCAAGCTCGCCCTACGGACGGAATTTGGTAGATCGATTTTTTAAAAATATGTAATTTTGTGTTAATTTTCTTTTATGTTAGGTTGTATGTGAGTATGATTTTGTTGTCTACAACAAATTCCACCTATAATTCTTAGTATTTTTGTTGTTTCAATACGGAATTGTAGGGTTTTATAGTGCTTTTAGGTTTATAACACTACAAATACATAAATCAATCGGATCTGGTCAAAAGAGAATGGGATCCAAAATTTTAATACCATTGTATTTTTTTGTGAGGATTCATAAAATAGTGGAGAATGATATTTTTATTTAAAGAAAATCTTTGTCAAAGTTATTGTAATATTTTTCTAGAATGTTACTAACTGATATTATCAACAATTGAGGTTGATTTCCACAACTCTTTTTGATAAGTTATGTTGTGGTTTGTTTATGATACAAAATGATAATAATTCATATTAATTTCATTTTGACGACATGTATCTATATTAAAAATTATGTATAACTGTTCATGTTTTTTTCAGTTTATTTACATGTTTTAAATTTTATGATTGTTTTTAAATTTAATATTTATTTAAATATAATCAAAATGCTAAAAATGTTCAATTTATTTGCAGTTAAGTTGCATTAAGTTTCACTATTTTTTATAACAACTTTTTGCTATTTTATTATTATTTTTATAAATTATATATTTATTTTCTTTTATTTATTTTTGATATTTTCCTTTTTTATTTTGATATTAAGTAAAATATAAAATTTAAAATTATGGCCGATTAAATTTAACATGAAATATGTATATATATTAAATCTATATTAATATATATCTATTTTATAAATTTATGTTATTGTTCACACTTGTTCTGTAAAGTTGATTTAAGTGCTACTTATATAAACAAACGCTTAATAAGTAACTGACATATGATAAATATATCAATTTATTTAAACCTAAACAAATTGTTTGCAGATATTCTGATTGAAACAGAGCATAATCAAATAAGAAATACTGCATCAGAGTTCTCAATATCTTAACCTATGTCATGCCTAGTTTCTTAGCCATCTTGAAAGATGCTCCCCCTGAAGGCTTCTTAGTGTCGGGAGATGTTACATATCGGAGGATACCAATAGTATTAGTATTGTTGCAGGTCACGCAAGCAAATACTGACACAGTCTGTTGAAGCTTCATAGTAGACTTGAAGAAAGAGACTTAACACCACCTATTTTCGTCTTGATGCCAGTGACCTTCCAAGTGCAGATAACGTCAATCTTCTACTTTCTTATAATATTTTTGTCACATACAAAGTTCTAAACATCCAGTACTCAAAACCATTAAAGCTACATAGCCCTGTTCTTTTCTAAGATGCGCGATCGATGGTTGCATCAAAATAATACACTACGACGGAGGTCAACTGAATGTGTTTTGCAAAAACATCAATCGCCAACAAATTCTAAAGACAAAAAGATACAGAGCCGGACACAGCTATTTCCAGCATCAGATTTATCAGTTTTTGTTGGCTTCAGCGGCTAAAAAGGAAGCCATTTTTTCTCCGCCAGCCATGAATTTTCCATGGGAGTAGTAGTTTCTGGACGCAAACTCTAATCACAGCGTCAGAGAAAAGAACAGAACTATAGTAGATTGTCAAATTCCAAAGAATAAGTAAATACCTCCCACAATTTTTGGGTATATGCTTGTTAGGATTGTTGGATCAATTCTTATTAAGCCCAAAGCTTATCAATAATTGATCATTACGTGAAGAAAAATGGGCCTAGCCTTTTCTGATTAAATGAAGAGAAAGGGAGCAAGTCCCACATCGACTAAAAGAAGGGAGATTCACCCATATATATATGTGTGTTGTGTCTCTTACCTTGGTTCAAACGGCTCAGAGGTGGAGAGAGCTCCCCACGCGCGTGTGATATCACTCAAATTACCCTAAGGAGTGAATTACTCTCATCAAAAGAGGTTCAATCGTAGTACTTAGGGATAGAATCCACAAGGAACTAGAGACACAAAAGATATAATCCTAAGTGATTAAGCTAGGTTGAAAAAGGTTTAAAACAGTAAATAAAATAAGTAGCAATGGTAAGTTGCTAAACATAATAGGTTTTGTTCTTGAAAACGATGAAGGAAAATAGTTAGATTCAAGGTTACTATTCAGAAAATCAGGATTATAGATCTATGGATGTCTTAACGAATTGCTTGCAAATATATGAGAACTTCAATCCTTAGACAAATCTATAGCTGTCGCTAGTTAGACTCGTCCATTGATCTGACTGCCGACTGCATCGATCGATGTTGCTATCGCAGTATCGATCGATATAAGCTGTCGTCGATAAATAACCCTAGAAGAGCATCGATCGATATTAAGTATCAGATCGGATCGAACTATTGTTCACCCGAGAATTTCTATAAGACCGGCTATCGCATCGTGCCTTAATAGAGTCTGGGTTTAGCCAAATGATTTCAGGAAGATGACTATTAGATTAGTCACTCCATAATCAATACTCTAGGTAGCAAGTCTAGAGTAAGCATTAGAGTTCATTTGGATCATGAATATAACAACTCAACAATCCATAGTTGGGGCTAATCCCTCATAACTATTTGAACCCCAAATCTAACATATGAATCTACTCAGACATAGCCAAGAGATTCATAGCAAAAGAATAAGAAGAAAAGAAAATGCTTTTATTGCTAAATAGGATAGAATACAAAACTTGGTTCAAAACTTCTTATCTGTTAAGGTTCATAGGCATAGGTATAAATAGGGAGTACAATTAGGTTAAAAACTCGTCAGGGGCAGTCTTGTAATTTGGTGAGAACTTGGGCTTCAAGTTGGCAAAATAAATCTTGCTCATCACGCTCTGTATCGATCGATGGTACATTGCGTACATCGATCGATGGAGGATCTCGTCTTCAACTTCTAGGGAAGCGTCATCGATCGATTACACAGGGTGTGTATCGATCGATATGTGTCTCTTATATCGGATCTTCGTAGTCATCTTGGAAAACTCTTCTTTAAGCACCAAAAGGCACCTAAATCATCACTTTACCACAAAATGCTCCTGAACCTGAAAACATACCTAATAGACTCCAAAACATAGATAATTATAATAAAAACATATAGAAAATATGACCAAAAGCGGATCAAAATCATGATCTATCAACTCCCCCAGACTTAACCTTTTGCTTGTCAAGCAAACATCAAGTTAGTCTTGAAAAGAAGTTTAAAAACAGCAGGGACTCAATCAAAATCTTAACTTAAAAATCATAACCTCTTACTTTGTTGCAAACCACATCTTATTCTATCAACTACAGAAGTACATTATACCATATCCTAGCTTAACAACCTAATCATCTAGCCAATCAACTTAAACATTCCTTGTCTGTCTATCCCCTCTACTGATTTCATTTATGCATAAAAATAAAGGTGTAGGCTTTACTTTGGGAGTATCGATCAAGGAACACTTGGATTCAACTCAAACAAGTTTTCAGGCATTCTCATCCTGGTTCCCTTTCTTTCTTTATCCTTCTTCTCTGAATCCCAACTCTTCTTTCTTTTATATCAATCCCAATGAACAATTAATGTTCATCTTATTGATCTTTCTTGACAATTTGTAAGCGAATAGTGGGGTCATAGGTAATGTACCTCTCCCTCGCTGTGATCATTCCTTTGATTTAGAATAGTGGGGTCATAGGTAATGTACCTCTCCCTCTGCCTCTCAGGAAATCATCTCAATCTTTTATTCTCTGGGGATGCCGAAGGAAGGAAAGAAGGAAACCAAATTTTTTGAGATTTTTACCTTCCAGACTTGCAAGAGGATTCCGATCCCTTGTATACCAAGCCCCAAGACAAGCAATAGATGTCAGGTTAGGTTGGAAATCAGCTTTGGTTCTTCCAGACAATCATGAAAGTGTTGACATAGGTGATCGGTGATCCACTTTAGCNTCCGATCCCTTGTATACCAAGCCCCAAGACAAGCAATAGATGTCAGGTTAGGTTGGAAATCAGCTTTGGTTCTTCCAGACAATCATGAAAGTGTTGACATAGGTGATCGGTGATCCACTTTAGCATCTATAGTACTTTCTGCAATCAATAAATCTAAGAATGGTGCTAAAGAGTGGTAAGATAAAAAGTAAGACTTTGATAATTTTTCCCTTTCTTGACTCAATAAAACCAATTTTTGAAAACTTTATCAAAAAGAGGTAAAGTAGCATCAGTAATCAACTCCCCCCAGACTTAAATCATACACTGTCCTCAGTGTATAATTAGTCGGAGTTAGAGCATAAGAAAAAATAAATATATGTAACTGATATCAAAAATTGGAAATGATGAACCTGACCGATATGGGTATCGATCGATGGTGAGTCGCCATCGTCAATCGATGCGTGTTGGTCTGTGTCGAGCGATATCGACTGGTTCGTATCGGTCGATGGGTATGGATCGTGTGTCTATCTTCCTAAAAACAAATAAAAACGAAACTAGTAAGTAAAAATAAAATAAAATAAGTTAGTAAAATACCTAACAGTGGGTTGCCTCCCACTCATCGCTTGTTTAAAGTCAGTTTAGCTTGACTATGGAAGTATGGTTGCTAGTGAGGTGGGTTGTAGGTACTTGTTGGTAAACAAGTGTCCTCTGGTTCTTGTGTTTCATCAAACCAAGAGGTTAGAAAGCTTCTTGTGGCCTTCTCACTTCTGGTCATGCTAGTCTTCAAACCATAAACTTATGCATGGATCTTTTCGAACCACCTTTTCTAAGTTGCCAAGGCTGTACTGATGGTTGCCAATCATGCTGTAGATATGTTCTGTTGTGCGCTGCATGGTGTCGTGGTGTGGTGGATCGTCGGTGGAGGTTGGAGGTTGCATATCGATCGATGCGTTGGGTGCTTCATCGATCGATGGCGATTGGTCAGGTCGGCTGACCAGCTGTCTTTGGATATCTTCTACCTCCTTCTGAATATTTGCCGTTCTCAGTTCCAAACTGTTAACATCATTCTGCACTGGGAGCCAATACTTGTCCAGTAGATAGTATTCTTCGTTTTCACAAGCTTCAATGGATTTGTAGATCTCGGCTGTGGTTTCTTCAAATTCTTCCCTGGTACAGAATTCTTGAGCACGGTTGTCGATCGATTGACTGGGATTGTCATCGATCGATAGCTTCTGGAAGTGGTCTTCGATCGGGTTAGGGACGGGGGTATCGATCGATGCAGGGGGATCTGTATCGGTCGATGGCTGTGGTTGAGACTGCAGTTGTGCGCGCAGAGTGTTGACTTCTTCTTGTAGGGCGTCTTGTTTCCTTCGTACTTGGTCATTGTGGCTGGTCTGCCATAGCATTTCACTTCGAAGTCTTGATAGTTTTCCCTCAAGGTCAACTTTCGTGCATGCTATCTTCCAGTTGTGATCGCTGGTGAGGCCATCTAGCATGTAGGTGACTTCGTTCTGTGTGTAGAGCTTGCCATCTGGAACTCCTTTAGCAAACTGATCAGCATATCCTGGTAGGCAGAAACAAGAGCGACCAAATAGTGAGGCTCTCTTCAGCAAGTTTTCCATATCTTCTTTGGTGACAAAGATGATGTCTCTATTTACTGCTCTTGCATGGCTAGATTCATCTCTGTAGACTCCATATTCATCTTTCTTTTCCCAAAAGAAACGACGTTCTCCGTTTCGGAAAGCTCTCTGCCCGTACTCTCGGTGGGTATCGATCGATGCTAGTCTCCATGCATCGGTCGATGGGCGTTTTGTCTGGTTCGGGTCGTTTTCGATGATAGGTCCATTGGCCATTTGGAGTAAGTCTGCAACATCTTCTGTGTAGATAGGAATGATTCTCCCGTCTATAGCACGTGCATGACCATCTGAATCCCTGAAATACCAAACTCATCCGGAATTAGTGAATTTAAAACAAATTTAGGTGTTTGTACCTCGGATGGTGGTCTGTGATTGATATCGATCGATGGAGAGATGTCTTCATCGGTCGATGGCTTGTAGGGCGTGTCGGTCGATGGCTTGTACTCCTTGTCGAGCGATACGGGATCTGCAGGTTGAGTCGCGGCTTGTAGGGGTGCTGTGTCTACTGCAAAACTTTCGTGATAACCGCTGGCCCAGCTTCCAATCGAGTAATCTCCGTCTCGTGGTTCGTGTGGGACATAGACTGGTCTGCAGTAGGGTTCGTCGCTTGTTGATTCGAACCGTCATTTGCGCAATCTGGGGTAGGGCATATCGATCGATGTACCAGGTGTCATATCGGTCGATGCTTGTCGGATGAAGGTCGGGAATGGAGGCTGTGCTTCATCTTCTCGAAGAAATTGGTACTCTATAGCTCGTTCCTCCTCATAATCTTCATCATATTCCTCCTGATTATTGATACTAGCAAGCTCGGGCAAGTAGTGATCGTTTTCCCAATCTTCTGCGTTGAAATCGGCTTCTGGGAACTCGGCTTCGGTTCGTCGGAAGGCTCCATCGAGCGATGGCCGGGTAGGACTGTCGGTCGATGGTGCTGCAAGGATATCGATCGATTGGGTAGTGATGTCATCGGTCGATACTGCTTCTTCGGTGTCATAGTCTTCCATAGAATCAAATTCGTGGGCACAGAAACATGTGGCTACGAGTGTTGAGCTGGCTGGCCTTGGGAACTTGATTACTGGTACAGGATCGTAGTGAATGGAAGGGTTGATTAGGGTTAGGCAAAGCTTGTTTGTTTGGAGGTCACAAACAGCTCCAACTGTGGCTAAGAAGGCTCTTCCAAGTAGTAGAGAAGTCTTGAAGTTCAGCTTGTTGGAGAAGATATGGAAGTCTGTAGGAATTAGGGTTTCTCCAATCTGTACCTCAAGGTTGCGAACGATTCCTCCAGAGCTCTGCTGAGAACAATCTACAAAGATGAAAGTTTCTTCAGAAGGCTCTATCTTCAGACCTAGATGATCTGCCATGAGCTTGGGTAAGATGCTAACTCCAGATCCTGTGTCACAAAGGGCACGTGGGAATTCAACACCTCTAATGGAGCAAGGTATTGTGAACTTCCCTGGATCATTCTTCTTCTTCAGTGTGATCTTCTGCTNTTCAGACCTAGATGATCTGCCATGAGCTTGGGTAAGATGCTAACTCCAGATCCTGTGTCACAAAGGGCACGTGGGAATTCAACACCTCTAATGGAGCAAGGTATTGTGAACTTCCCTGGATCATTCTTCTTCTTCAGTGTGATCTTCTGCTTGAGGCTATCTCTGACGTGGTTAAACATCCTCCTGATGTCTTCTTCTGGCTCCTTTGATTCTCTGAAGAACATCCACAATCTGTGTGAAAAATAGGCTTCTTCAAAAGGTTTCTCTTTAAGTATTCTGAGGACTCTTTTTTTGAACCTTGACAACTCCTTCTCATTAGCTTCTCTTTTATAGGGTTTAGGTATCTTCTCTTACCTTTTTCGGAGCACTCTCCCCATATTTTTCATTTTTATCTCCATGGACTCAAAAATATCAGTAGGTCTCTCTTTTAGGGCTGTTGTAGGGTTTCTGGTGGTGTAATATCGCTCCCGAAAAGCGTCAAAACCTGCACTGTCGATTTTGGGAAGTGGCACTCGGCGTTGGGGTACTTCATATCGATCGACACTGGTAGGTGTGTGTCGAGCGATGCCAGGGTCTGCATGTCGATCGATGATGGGGCATCATGTCGATCGATGACAGGGCTGGGCGGATGTGGGTGAAGTGCGGCGAATTCGGCGTGAGACATAATCTTGACGGAATTTCACTCGCGAGGGTTTTCGTCGGAGTTCATCGATCGACACTCGTTGAAGTCAATCGATCGACGAACTAAAGGTGATATCGATCGATGTCGAGCTGGTGATATTGATCGATAGTAGTCGTAGGCGAATTCTCTTTCACTCTCATCATCAGATCTCTGAATCTCTTCTACTACCTCTTGCCAAAAGTCATCATCTAGGAGGGCATTGATGTTCTGGGTGTGGGCAAACTCCTGCTTCTTAACTGCTTCTCTTGTCTGGAACACCTGGGTCTCTAGCTTCTTCACATGGGTGCTGAGTGCATCTATCTTTGTCATGAAGGTGGTGTAGACAGAATCTATCTTTCCATTGAAGTTTACCTCGAGCTTCTGCTGACTCTCAAGTATCTTGTCCATCAATTCCTCCAGTTTAGTATCTTGGGTGGGTGGGTGTGGATTTGAGTAGAAGGCACTTCCATAGCTTCTGTTGTTGTTAGGATTGCTGCTGCTCAAAGTGTTGGGTTTCTGGGATTCTGGTTGTAGTTGCTTGTCTGGCTTGTGAAGTTTGTGAATTCTCCTTGGTTACCAGATTTCTGAAAACCGACTCCACTAATCCAGTTGACGTCTTCTTCAATCATTTCTGAATCTTTCACTGCACAGATCTGCTTGTTTAGGAGCTTCTGAATGTTGTCTAGCTGTGCTTGAACTTCATTGACATACTCTTTTCCAGGGGATGATGTAGTCTTCATATAGTTTCTTGTGCTGTTGCTGGAAGCTAAGTTGTCAATTAGCTTGATAGCATTCTGAGGATTCTTGGTGGTGAAGTGGCCATCGCTAACTGTATCAAGGGCTCTCTTGAAATCGGGGCTGATGCCTCTATAGAAGGTGCATAGCAGTTGTACTTGGTTGAATCCGTGGCGTGGGCAGTCTCGCTGGTAGGACTTGGATCTGTTCCAAGTATCCTTGAATGACTCTTTAGGGGCTTGGGTGAATGTAGCAATCTTCTTCCTCCAGTCTTCAGCGCGTGAATCATCAATGAAATTACGCAGAAAGGCGTGCTTGATATCATTCCAGGTGGTAAGGGAACCTGGTGGTAGTTGTCTTAGCCACTGCAAAGCTTCTCCAGATAGAGAGTACTTGAAAAGCTTGCGGAAAAGATAGTCTTGAGGGACTCCTTTTGCTTTGACTAGGGTGACAAGATCCTCGAACCTCTCCAAATGGTCCATAGGATGCTCATGGGGCAAACCACAAAAAGGGATTTGACCCATAAGTGTGTAGTACTGCGGCTTGAGCTCAAAATCTCCTCTCTGGATGGCAGGAGGTAGGATGGCTGATCGGTTTGAATAGAATTGATCGGGGCAGTTGTAGTCAGCCAAAGTTCTGGTCTCCTCTACAGGTTGAATGATGCATGTAGGTGCAGTCTCTTCTTCAATAATGATCTCCTTCTGATCATTCAGCTTCTGACCTGCTGCATTTCGCAGGTGACCATCTTGATCACGCAGGTCTCCATTCTCATCGGGTATGAGAATCATAGGCGCTACCATGTCTCGCCGGTTAGTATCGATCGATGTCAGGTGTGGTGTATCGATCGATGTCAAGTGAGGGTATCGGTCGACAAACGGTTGTTGATGTCGGTCGATGAGGTGGTGAAGGTGTTGGTTGACGAACGGTTCTTGATCGTCGGTGGAAAGGGCGTATCGATCGATACGATGGTATTGGTATCGATCGATGCGGAGTGTATGTCCTTGCGGATGCTACGCTCTAGGTTGTTGGGATCTTCTGAGTACAAAAGCTGCTTGTTCTTGTTGCTACTAGTACTGCTGGGCATGTACTTGAAAGAGACAAAAAGAAAAAGAAAAAAGATTTTGTGTCAAAAGATAGAAAAATAAAATAACAAATAACCTAGACTGAATCAGATTAAATCTAATAGTGATCTTAGTTCCCCGACAACGACGCCAAATTTGATATCACTCAAATTACCCTAAGGAGTGAATTACTCTCATCAAAAGAGGTTCAATCGTAGTACTTAGGGATCGAATCCACAAGGAACTAGAGACACAAAAGATATAATCCTAAGTGATTAAGCTAGGTTGAAAAAAGTTTAAAACAGTAAATAAAATAAGTAGCAATAGTAAGTTGCTAAAGAGAATAGGTTTTGGTTTTGAAAACGATGAAGGAAAATAGTTAGATTCAAGGTTACTATTCAGAAAATAAGGATTATAGATCTATGGATGTCTTAACGAATTTCTTGCAAATATATGAGAACTTCAATCCTTAGACAAATCTATAGCTGTCGCTAGTTAGACTTGTCCATTGATCTGATTACCGACTGCATCGATCGATGTTGCTATCGCAGTGTCGATCGATATAAGCTGTCGTCGATCGATAACTCTAGAAGAGCATCGATCGATATTAAGTATTAGATCGGATCGAACTATTGTTCACCCGAGAATTTCTATAAGACCGGCTATCGCATCGTGCCTTAATAGAGTCTGGGTTTAGCCAAATGATTTCAGGAAGATGACTATTAGATTATTCACTCCATAATCAATACTCTAGGTAGCAAGTCTAGAGTAAGCATTAGGGTTCATTTGGATAATGAATATAACAACTCAACAATCCATAGTTGGGGCTAATCCCTCATAACTTTTTGAACCCCAAATCTAACATATGAATATACTCAGACATAGCCAAGAGATTCATAGCAAAAGAATAAGAAGAAAAGAAAATGCTTTTATTGCTAAATAGGATAGAATACAAAACTTAGTTCAAAACTTCTTATCTCTTAAGGCTCATAGGCATAGGTATAAATAGGGAGTACAATTAGGTTAAAAACTCGTCAGGGGCAGTCTTGTAATTTGGTCAGAACTTGGGCTTAAAGTTGGCCAAATAAATCTTGCTCATCACGCTCTGTATCGATCGATGGTACATTGCGTACATCGATCGATGGAGGATCTCGACTTCAACTTCTACGGAAGCGTCATCGATCGATTACACAGGGTGTATATCGATCGATATGTGTCTCTTATATCGGATCTTCGTAGTCATCTTGGAACACTCTTCTTTAAGCACCAAAAGGCACCTAAATCATCACTTTACCACAAAATGCTCCTGAACCTAAAAACATACCTAATAGACTCCAAAACATAGATAACTATAATAAAAACATATAGAAAATATGACCAAAAGCGGGTCAAAATCATGGTCTATCAGCGTGCCGCCGCCATTGTCCGGCCGGCTTGGCGCTGACGCGTGCACGTGCGTCGTGGGTCTTGGTGAAAGGCCTCCAGCCCAATAAGATTCTTTTTGGACCAAATTAAGCCCAACGCTTTGCCATTTTTAAATTAAAAAACAGCATGAAGTTTGTGTAAAAACAACAAGAATTCTATCTGTTTTGGCAAACGATTAGAACGAGTCAACAAAGGAGAGATCTTACGGAGAAAGTTTCTCAACTCCACTCTCGAGATTTCCGAGAGATTTTCGCTAACGTGGTGCAACAATTACGAAAATAAAATCTCTTTCTCCTCTTTATAAACTCGTCTTCTCCTCTCTCATTTCTTATCGGTTTTTACACAGAAAAAATCCAGCAATTACTCAGCTTAAGTTTTAAGAGAGTGTTCGTAGAATTTTAGTTCGTTAGGTCGTTTCACGAGTGAAGCGTGATTCGTCTGCCATGGTTGTATCATGGGACTCGATATTCGTACAGTTTCGTCTCACTATGGAGTGAATATTAAGAGTTAAGGAATGAGATTTATCTCGCCTCCATGTCTTATATAATCGTCTATTTCCTTAACTTCGTCTTTCTTATATCGTTTATGTCAATCCGGTTTTCCGGCTTCAACAATCTTAACTCTTAATCGCTTTCTATCTAAATCTTTAATCGGGTTGAAAAAAACGATGTATAGAAATGGGTTCTGGAACCGTGTTTGCGATTTGCTCTATAGCACTTCCGTAAAACGTTTTACGTTTATTATCTGTCTAATATACGTGTTTGCGATTTGCTCTATAGCACTTCCGCGAAACGGTCTTTGAAACGCTGTTTGCGATTTAGTTTTATCATTTCTGCGAAACGTTTCTTACTTATCTCAAAACAATTTGCGGTTTGCTTATAGCATCATCCGCGAAATGTTTTAGATACTAGTTTCTTTTAAAACGTTTATATATGAATCGTTTTCACAGACGCTTTTTAAGCAAGTTTGTAAAACATTCTAAGTCTACACTAAACGGTTTCTGCGAACGCTTATAAGCGAGATTGCAAAAATGTTTTTCCAGACTTGTATCGATATGATTTGGTTCAAATTACCAAAAATGAAAATCGATTTTACACTATTATTTTTTGCTTAAAAATAATATGTTGTTAGTTGAATGGTTGTATGGAGTACTGATCCGTTTTCATATTTTCTTTACAGAAAAATGACGAACGATGATAACAACCCCATTGACCTCGCCACTCAGACTCCACTCAACGCGACATCACCTGTTGCAACCGGCGTGACAAACGCTGGATCAACCGATGCAACCCTTCCAGTGGGTGTTGTTCCTGATGAGACCACACGCCAAAGCCTGTTCGGTGCTGCTCATTATCAAACGGGTCCAATTCAAGGATCCGCAAGTGTTCCGGTTGCAGTTGCGACTCCTCCGGCTATTCCTGGTGTCATCTCTCAGAATATGATGCCAGGCAAATTTGATAGAAAAAGCTTCAAAACGTGGCAGAAGAAGATGATGTTCTTCTTCAGTTTGTGCAAGTTGGACAAATTCATCGAGGAAGATAAGCCCATTATCCCTCACGGGATTGCGATATGCACCCCTTCTCAAGTGTTGGAAGTTGGGTGCATTCGGATTTCATCTGCAAAGGCTAGATTTTGGGTCGTCTCATTGACCCATTGTACCAAGTCTACTGTGAGATTCCAACGGCTAAAGAGCTCTGGAAATCGCTGGACAAGAAGTATAGAGGTGAAGACGCTGGCTGCCAGAAGTATGTAGTTGCGAAATTCCATGACTTCAAAATGGTGGATTCAAACCCATCATGAATCAGGTGGAAGCGTATCAGCTCATTTGCTATGAAATTGCTGCTGAGGGAATATCCATAGATGAGACATTCATAACCCTCAGTCTCATCCAAAAGCTTCCTCCAAGCTATGCTGAATTCAAGAACTACCTGAAGCACAAAAAGAAGAAGATGAGACTTGAGGATCTCATTCAGAGGCTTCAGATGGAAGCCAGAAAGCGAAAGAATGACAAGCTCGAAGCTAAAGAGCACAGTGTTAATGTGGCTGAAACGAAAGGCAATTGCTAACTCCCCTGCCAAGCCTTCCAAGACAACTGCAAACTTGAAGGTTTCTGGACCAAACTTCAAGAAGAAAGGCAACGGCAATGAAAACAATGAGAATGTGGAGAAATTCAAGGGAAAGTGCCACCACTGTCACAAAAATGGTCACAAGACTGTTGAGTGTCGCAGCAAGATCAGAGATGAGAAGGCCCAGGTGAATCTCACGGAAGAAGATCTCGTTGCAGTGGTGACTGAAGTCAACATGGTTGAAAACAACAACCCCAAAGAATGGTGGTATGATACTGGTGCCACCACCCACATTTGCACTGATAAGGCGATGTTCAGCACTTATCAGAAAAGAAAGACTCATGAGAAGCTGTTCATGGGTAACAAAGTAATCTCGAAGATTGAAGGCCGTGGCACGGTGGTTCTGAAGATGACGTCTAGACGTGAAGTCACTCTTCAGAATGTGAAGCATGTGCCTGACATGAGGAAGAACTTGGTTTCGGGAACCTTGCTCAGCAAGAATGGATTCGCCACATCTCTTGAGGCGGACAAGCTCGTGATTAGGAAGAATGGGGTGTATTTGGGAAATGGGTATGTTAAGGATGGACTAGTCAAAATGAATGTAATGACAGTCATTCCAAACGTTGTAGCTCCAAAAGTTTCAATGAATAAGAAAGAGCCAGTTGCTTATTTTGTTGAGTCTTTTAATATTTGGCATGAAATATTAGACCATGTGAACTACCAATCGATAAAAAGATTAATGAATCTAAAATCTAATCCCAAAATGTAAAATCAGTAAACAAAAAAGTGAAGTATGCGTACAGGCTAAGCTCACAAAAACACCCTCACCTCATGTTGAAAGAACTAACAAACCTCTTGATTTTATTCACACCGATTTATGTGATTTAAAATACATACAAACTAGAGGTGGTAAAAAGTACTTTGTGACCTTCATAGATGACTTCACAAAATATTGTTATGTATACTTATTACGTAGCAAAGATAAAACCTTAGAAAAATTCAAAGAATTTAAACTCGAGGTAGAAAATCAGCTTAAAACAACTATTAAAACAGTTAGAAGCGATAGAGGAGGCGAGTATGATGGGACATTCAATGAATTCTGTAAGGAACATGGAATAATCCATCAAACTACAGCCCCTTACTCACCATAATATAATGGAGTTGCTGAACGGAAAAATCGAACTCTAAAAGAGATGATGAATGCAATGTTGCAGGAATCTGGGTTACCCCAGAACATGTGGGGGGGGGGGCGAACCGCTGCTTACCACTAATTATATCCTCAACAAAATTCCACACAAAGTAACTGGCCATATGAATTATGGGAAGGTAATTTACCATCGTATAAATACCTTAAAGTGTGGGGGTTCTTGGCAAAAGTTGTGGTACCACCACAAAAAAGGTCACTATTGAACCTAAAACAGTGGATTGCATCTTCATCGGATATGCACATAACAGTATTGCTTATCGATTTCTGGTACATAAATCTGAAATATCATATATTCATGAAAATACAGTAATGGAATCAAGAAATGCATCTTTCTTCGAAAATATTTTCCCATGCAAAGAAAAACAAGGTTTAAAACGAACTCGAGAAGAAAGAGACAACGACAATGTTTCAGAAACTGAGACAAACATCGAGATTTCTACAAATGATATTTCAGAAGATGAAAAAGATGAACCTAGACGGAGCAAAAGAGCTCGAAAGGAAAAATATTTTGGAAAAGATTTCTTAATGGCTTTCTAGTAGAAAATGTTCCAAAAACTTTGACAGAGGTCATGGCTTCACCAGAAGCTCCGTTTTGGAACGAAGCTGTCAGAAGTGAATTTGACTCTATCATGCAAAATTATACATGGTACATAACAGATTTTCCACCTGGCTGCAAAGCATTAGGAAATAAATGGATAATGACGCGAAAACCTGGTGGAAAATACAAAGCTACGCTTGTAGTTCAAGGATTCCGACAGAAGGAAGGCCATGACTATTTTGATACATACTCTCTAGTAACGAGAATAACATCAATAAGACTGATGATAGCAATCGCTGCCTTAAGAGACCTAGAAATCCATCAAATGGATCTAAAAACTGCTTTTCTAAATGGTGATTTAGAAGAGGAAATTTACATGAAACAACCTGAAGGTTTTGTCATTCTTGGAAAGAAAGGCAAAGTATGCCGACTGGTAAAGTCACTTTATGGGCTTAAACAAGCTCTTAAACAATGGCACGAAAAATTTGACAGTACAATGATGTCAAATGGTTTCAAAATTAATGAATGTGACAAATGCATATACTACAAAACTACCAAAACTGGGTATGTTTTGCTTTGTCTATATGTAGATGATATGTTCACTACTGGAAGCAATAAAGACATTATCAATCAAACAAAGAACATGCTCAAAGGGAAATTTGAGATGAAAGACTTAGGAGTAGCAGATGTAATTCTCGGAGTTAAAGTCACAAGAAATTCAAAAGAATTTATATTAACCCAATCTCATTATGCTGAAACTATATTAGAGAGATTTAAAAATTACTCTAATAGTACGGCAAAAACTCCGTTAGATCCCCAAATGCACTTGACGAAAAACTCAGGGGAAGCGGTTTCACAAAACGAGTATGCACGTGTGATTGGAAGTCTCATGTACTTGACCAATTGCACAAGACCAGATCTAGCGCATGCAGTAAACGTACTTAGTCGATATACAAGTAATCCAGGTCATACACATTGGAAAGCTATAACGAGAGTACTCAATTACTTGCGCTACACCAAAGATTTTGGGCTTCACTATGGTAAAGAACCATCAGGTTTAGAAGGATACAGTGATGCTAACTGGATATCAGATTCTAAAAAATCAAAATCCAAAAGTGGATATGTCTTTACACTAGGAGGAGCAGCAATATCATAGAAATCTACCAAACAAACAGTTCTAGCCAGATCCACCATGGAATCTGAGTTCATAGCCTTAGACAAAGCTGCGGAAGAAGCTGAATGGCTTAGAAATTTTTTGGAAGATATCCCTATGTGGGAGAAACCTGTGCCAGCTATACGCATACATTGTGATAGTCAATCTGCTATAGCTCGGGCTCAGAATAATCTCTACAATGGTAAATCTCGTCACATCAGAAGACGACATAAAACCATTAGACAACTTATCTCAACTGGTATAATCACTATAGACTACATCAAATCAGCTGACAACCTAGCGGATCCATTTACTAAAGGTTTGCCACAAGATATTGTTGCTAAATCATCAAAAGGAATGGGTTTAAAGCCTATTACAAAAGAAGATGTTTACACTCCTCCCAAGGTAATTATTTATAGTGTAGTTTCAGTATTCTTATTTACTTATGTCTATGAGTATCTATATGCAACTTTAATGAATCATCTCTTCCTAGGTTATATCAGAAAAAGATGAAATCGGCAACTGGTCTGTGTTTCTTAGATCTGATTCATTGGATGAATTTGTTTTTTTTTTTGCAGGAGCAAAAGGTGGAATCTTTGGAAGACTGGGGCATGACCAAGCTTACGGTCTTGGAATAGTGAATCATGTTGAGCCTGTGAGCTTATAAGAACTTGGACGGCCGAGGATTGATGTCATAATGAATTTTTTCTTATTATGCTTCATAACGTGTTTTTGAGCCGTAAATCGCCTATGTTTGTTTACTTATGTTTGATAGTGATGCTCATGTAAGAAGAGCATGTCGTTGAATGGATCTTAGCACTGCAGCAGTAACGTTCCAGAACCAAGCTGATGAATCCAAATTGGTAAGAAGGGATGCCAAGTGGATTCGTGAGATAGAGAAGAGCCTCACCAAAACTGTCAAAAAGAAACATTGTAGCCAAGAGATGAACACAAACAATTCTACTGAGCCTCGGCCTTCATCTACTCCAATTTTTTTTCTCTAAAGCAAGTCAATTTATAAATTTGAAAGTGTTTGATGTGTTGTGATTATGATATTAATCTGATTATGATAATAATCATGCTTAATTGTAAGCGATGCTCATTGCCTTCGGCTTTAAAATAACAAAACGATTATACTCACCGCATTTGATTTTAAATTAACAAAAATTCTAAATATACTACATATAAACCCCCAAATTAATATACAACACCTTAGATTTTATAATACAAACTTCTTTTAAAACTTTAACTTCACATATACTTTATAACTGAACTCTAATCCATAATTTTCAAACTTCAAGCCCTAAATATTAAACATACTATTAAACTTTTAAAAATATTTATTAGAATAAATCCTATGATATTTAAAATTTTGAATCTTAAAATGTACATCAAAATCGTGTTTTTAAAAATTATACATTTCAAAAATAAAATTAACCTACTAAATAAAAAAACAAAACTAAAAACACTTTACTTTAAGTAATAACTAGATTTTGATCCGCGCAACTGTGCGAGTTTTATTTTTATATTACAATATTTTAGTTTATTCAATAAAATTTATGAATAAATAAAATTTAATGTTAAATAAATTGGAAGTTATAATAATGTTTATGTGGCTAATAATATTATTATAGAATTTTATAAATTTTTATTTTGTAAAACCTTCATTTAAAAAACATTATTATATAACAATACTATTTTACATAATTTTTGTTGTTCTTTTAAATTTGATATGTATATATCTAAGAAAGAAAATTAAATTGAACCTATATGATAGAAAAAAGTTTTTTTGAGATACTATTAAAACATCAAAATTTATTTTTTGGGATACTGATTTTTGAATAGTTTTAGAATTGAGTATCTCTTACTAACAAAGCTTGTAAAATATTAATAATGTTTAACTTAATAAATTTAAAATTTTAATATCATCAAAATATAAAGTATTTTAAATAATTTGATTTCGTTTAGATGAAAATTATATTAAATTTTAGTTTCTAGGTATACTTATGATAATTAAAGTTAACTAATTTTGAAAATCTATTTAAAAAGTTTCTAACAGATTTTAAGAAGATTTTGTTATAATTTTTACTTCAAATAAAATAAAGATATTAAAATACATTATAATTAAATTATGTAATTTCTAAGGATGGTACAAATAAAAAAAAATCATACATGAAATAAATAATAACTTCTATTTTAAGAGTATAGATGAACTCAAATAGACATTGCCAAACTTCAAGTCTTTAAAGAGCAAAAACATTTACATGTTCAAGTTATCATGTTTCCCACATCAGACATTGCATAACCAGCATCACCTTTGTGATTAGACGGTGAAATGATTTTTAAAAAAGGTTTAAGGACCCAACAGACCATTCACTAATAAATGCACAAGGTCGTACTAAACAATTATGAAAACAGCTTGGCAAATTGTTTGACAATGTTTTCATTTTTTTCAGAGGATTAGAAAGACCATGGTTACATGTGAACTGCGAAGTCACAACTGCAAAACCATTTGATGTGATGTTTCCAATTCAAGGTAAGTGGTCTGTCTCCAATAATATTAACACACCAACCAGACTTTCTACACTACCCTTCAAAACACTTGATAACCTCTAAACTTAGGAAATATCTTCAAAACAAAGTCTTACCAAGTGTTCCTATCGACAAGTAAACCAAATATTCTTTTTTTGCAGGCATTTGCATGTGTTGGTTTTACAACTATGTGAACCTAGATACAACTAAATATTAGTTAAAGTGTTGCATATTTGGCCGACACTCCATGCGTAGCGCGGACAAACTTCTAGTCTATTATATAAACTTGTGTTTCTCTCCATTTTAGGCATGCCACACGTCAGATGCTACATCAACAAGTCCACGCCAGATTGTGATTTTGGTTTGGGCCTGAAATGCTTACCTTATGTACGTGACCTAAAGTGATGTTTTCTCACTGGCGATGTAAATGATTCGATTTCTTGACCAAGTATGGATTCCCTGAAGGCATCCTCGCATCGACATCTTCGACACGTTCCGGAATCGATCGTAGCGGTTATCAACAGCGGAGACTCAGCAATAGAGGAGGCGGATTTCTTGACCAAGTATGTATTGTTTCAAAGCTTTAAGAATAAAAACTCAATAACTTCTCTTTATTGCTTAAGAAAACTAGCTCAAAAACTTAAGCTTCTCACAATCACAATGTCTCTCTCTAATCTCAATCTCTCGACATCTTTATATATAGATGTTTACAATCCTTATCCTAATATTATTCTCATAAGTGAATATTCTCATCTTTATCTCTTCACTTCAACATTATCTCCTTAAGATAAGGATTGCTTCTCTCTCAAGCTTCTTTCAAGTTTATCCCAACAGTCTCCCCTCTAAACTTGAAAGCTTCTTTCTTCACTTCATGAACTCCTATGAGTTCTCTCATCTCTGTAAACTTGATCCTTGCAAGAGCCTTTGTCAGAATGTCCGCCTTTTGCTCATTGCCAGGAACATGCTCAACCTTAATCAAACCTTTCTCTACACACTCCCTAATGAAATGATAGCGAGTGTGTATATGTTTACTTCGACCATGGAACACTGGGTTTCTAGTCAATGCTATAGCTGACTGATTATCAATGCGTATTACTACTCTTTCACCTGCAGCTCCCAAGATCTCAGCTAACAAATCCTGAAGCCAAATTGCCTGTCTCGCAGCTTCAGTCCCTGCCATAAACTCAGCCTCGCATGAAGAAAGAGCCACCGTCTCTTGTTTTTGAGAGCACCACGTGATGGGACTCATTCCAAGATAGAATATATGCCCTGTTGTACTCCTACCATCATCAGGATCTACATTATAGCTGCTGTCACTGTAGCCTATAAGTTTCCTTTCATGAGAAGCTGTTCGCTCGAATGTCAAGCCATAAGACACACTTCCACGCAAGTATCTGAGACACTGCTTCAACGCCACTCCATGGGACTCTCTAGGACTTTGCATATACCTGCTCAAGACTCCAACACAGTACGCCAAATCCGGTCTCGTGTGAAGCAAGTATCTGAAACATCCCACTGTTTTTCTGTAACTTGTTGCTTCGATCACCCTTTCCTTCTCTGATTTCTCCAATTTAAGACCAGCATCCATAGGTATTCTCACTGAGTTACTATCTTTCATACCAGTTTCTTCTAGAATCTTCAAAGCATATCGCTCTTGGCTCAATGTTATACCCTTGTCATGTTGACACACTTCAATTCCTAAGTAGTAAGACAGCTTTCCCAAGTCACTCATCTCAAATGTATTTGCCATCTCCTTCTTAAACTCAGTAACAACTCTCATGTTTGTTCCTGTAACAAACAAGTCATCCACGTATACTGCAACTACAAGAAGATCTCCTTTCACGGTTTTGTGATAGACCGAAGGCTCCTTCAAACATCGTGTGAACACCAAATCAAGTAGTATTCTGTTTAGCTTATCATTCCATGCTCTCGGTGCCTGTTTTAAACCATACAACGCCTTGTGTAACTTGTACACCTTGCCTTCACATCCTTCTAATTCAAAACCCTCAGGTTGAGTAACATACACAGTCTCCTTTAACTCTCCATGTAAGAACGCAGTTTTGACATCCAAATGATGTATCTCCCAGCCATGTGATGCAGCAAGACTAATCAGCAACCGTATTGTTTCTATTCTTGCAACCGGAGCGAAGATCTCTTCATAATCAACCCCATACTGTTGTACATAGCCTTTAGCAACGAGACGAGCCTTGTACTTGTTGATGCTCCCATCAGAATTCCTCTTCAGTTTAAAGACCCACTTTAAGCCTATGGGTTTCACTCCTTGTGGAAGATCAACAAGAGTCCAACACTTAAGTTTAGTGATAGACTTTATCTCATCTTCGCAAGCCTGTATCCATTCTTTGCATCCTTTTGCTTCCTCAAAATTGTACGGCTCATTGTTTACGCTCATCAACATTAGTTCTCCTGCCTCTTCTGCAAACATAACGTAGTCTTCAAGGTATCGAGGCTTAGATGTCATTCTTTGTGATCTTCTTAGTTGTATCTGTTCTTCTGGATCCTCTGCTTCATCATCTTCACTTTCAGCTGCTTGATCATTAATAGTAACAGCTTCGTTATCAGCATCTGTGATTCTGTTATCTTCTTCTTTGCCTCTCTGTTCTGTCTCTTGAATCCCATGATTACCAAAAACTCCAACTGTGATCTCAAATTCTCCGGCTCTGTTTCTTTCTCCATTATCATCACGTCTCCAATTCCATCCCTTTGTCTCATCAAAGACCACGTCACGGCTCACCACTATCTTCTTAGTTCCAGGATCAAGTAGACGATACGCTTTAGATCCTGGTTCTGTGCCAAGATGGATTAACATACGTGACCTGTCATCCAACTTTCTAAGCATTTGTGAGTCAATCTTAGCGTAAGCAACACAACCAAAAACTCTGATATGGCTGATGTTAGGCTTTTTCCCACGATAGAGTTCGTATGGTGTTTGATCTTTAATCACCCTCGTAGCTATTATGTTGAGTAAATAAGTGCAGTGTCTGATAGCTTCTCCCCATAGATAGTTTGGAACTGACATATGCTTTAGAATACTTCTAGCCATCTCCATTAATGTGCGATTACGTCTCTCCACCACTCCGTTTTGCTGAGGAGAATACGGAGCAGTAAGGTGACGTTTGATACCAGACTCACTGCAAAACATGTTGAACTCTGTTGAGACGAATTCACCTCCCCGGTCTGTTCTAAACGTCTGAATGAGCTCCTTTGTTTCCTGCTCTACCATACTCTTGAAGTGCTTGAACTTGTCAAATGCTTCTCCTTTCTCCTTCAGTAATAACGTCCACATGTACCTTGAATAGTCGTCTATAAGTACGAATACATAACGGTTTCCTGCACTTGTTCCTGGACTGATTGGACCACATAAGTCACCGTGAATCAGTTCAAGTTTCTGAGTGGCTCTGTACACAGTAGCTTTAGGAAAGACTTGACGTGTTTGCTTCCCCAACAGACATGAACCACACACCTTCTTCTCAACATCAATCTTTGGCATTCCTATCACCAGTTCACGTTGACTCATTGACTTGATTGTTTCTAGATTCACATGACCCAGCCTAGCATGCCACTTAGCAGACTCAGTTGTTGTTGACGAGAGAAGTGACACTTCTCCTTTAATTCTCATACGAACCTTGTAAAGTCTATTTGGAGATCTTTCTGCCTTGGCTATCAACTTTCCTTCTTTATCACGCATTATGAGTTGCTCACCCTTCATTCTTATATCACATCCAGCTTCTGTTGCCTGTCCAAGGCTGATTATGTTGCTTCTGAGATCAGGGATGAAGTAGACATCACTCAACTTCCTAGGCTCACCGTTTCTGTCTATGAACTCTATTGATCCTTTCCCTTTGATGTCAATCCTCGAGTCATCACCAAATCTAACTTTCCCAGCAACAGAGTTGTCGATGTATGAAAAATATCTTTGATCTCCACTCATGTGGTTACTCGCCCCGTTGTCAAGATACCAAACATCATCATCACCTTCTCTTTCCTTGAAGTTACCAGGAACAATTTTCCTTTCATTCAAGTACACTGCCTCATGCATCATCAATTCTTCAGCCTCCTGAGTATCAACATTTTCAGGCTCTGGGACCAACTCTTGTAGCTTGAGCAAGCGATCTGGACATTCGTATGCTAGATGTCCTGCTTTGTCACAGCGAAAACAAATCAATTTGGACATGTCTCTTTGTCCATTCATCCTACCACGACCTCTTCCTCTGCTATAGAAGCGTCCTCCACGTCCTCTGCCTCTATAGTTGTTATTGAAGTCACGTGTCTGTTGCTGACCTTCCATGTTCGCGTACATCAACTTACTTTGATCCTCTGGTTTTTCTTCGTCTTCATCATGTACTCGTTCCTCTTAGGCTTTCAGACGTCCTATAATGTCCTCAAAGCTTGTGGTTTTGAGATCCAGAACTTGTTCCAGTGAAGCCACAATGTGTATATACTTCCTACGAGGTAAACTCTTAAGGAATTTCTTCACAAGCTTTGCTTCTTCAATCTCTTCTCCCAGTGCTAATGACTTTGATGATATCTCAGATAGCTTCCCAACAAAATCATCAATCGTCTCTGTCTCCTTCATCTTCAATCTATCAAAGTCCGCCATAAGAGTTTGTAGACGTGCTTCTCTAACTCGCTCAGCTCCCACATGTCGCATCCTAATTGCGTCCCACACCTTCTTAGCAGTTGATAACTCCCCAACTTGCAATATCAGTGACTCAGGTATAGATTGAAATATAAGAGCCATGGCCATATTACTCTTTTCATCATCTGCTACTTCAGTTTCAACAACCTCCCAAACCTTGTGGACCTTGAGTAAAAGTTTCATTCTCATAGACCACACGGTGTAGTTGGTTGTCGTAAGGATAGGACACTTAATCGAGGATGATCCTCCTTCTTTCGGTTTCGCGACCACGATATCTCCCATAGCTCTGATACCAAATATTGTTTCAAAGCTTTAAGAATAAAAACTCAATAACTTCTCTTTATTGCTTAAGAAAACTAGCTCAAAAACTTAAGCTTCTCACAATCACAATGTCTCTCTCTAATCTCAATCTCTCGACATCTTTATATATAGATGTTTACAATCCTTATCCTAATATTATTCTCATAAGTGAATATTCTCATCTTTATCTCTTCACTTCAACATTATCTCCTTAAGATAAGGATTGCTTCTCTCTCAAGCTTCTTTCAAGTTTATCCCAACAGTATGGATCTAAGGTTTATATAACCCACATACGTTCAGGGCGTAGGAGATCATGCAGCAGAGGGCGTTGTCGAACACTAAGATTGAAGTGATTTGGAACTCTTCGGTGGTGGAGGCGTATGGAGATGAGAACGGGAAATACGTGCTTGGTGGTTTGAAGGTGAAGAACATTGTTACTGGTGATGTTTGATTTGAAAGTGTCTGGGTTTTTCTTTGCGATTGGTCATGAGACGGCAACGGAGTTCTTGAATGGGCTGCTTGAGCTTGATGAGGATGGGTATGTGGTGACCAAGCTGCAAAATATTCAGATATGTTAGATATTTAGGATGGGTATGTGTAAATTATAATTTTTCAGATACCTTCCATGAGGTGAAAAGCAAAATAGACAAGAAGAAAGAGGCAAGTCTTCTCTTTTTTCCCTAATAAATCCGTAATCTGTAGTGTTGTTTTCTTTAGTCTTTTCTAATTCAGTTGTGTTTTGCTTTTTTTTTTAAGATTTAACAGAATGCTATGGATTCACTTATAATCACGTGTTCTTTGTAGCTTTCATTATCTAATTGATTTATGTCTGCAGAATTTAGTGCCAATTAACCAAGCAAGTGCCAGAACTGGTCGGAGGAACTTCGCTTCTACTAACAATTATCATGGTAGTTTGATTTCTTTTATTTGGTCGCTTGGAATGAGAATTGTACTTCTCTTTACTGTTTTTAAGCTTTATGTTGACATTCTGATGCATGCAATGGAAGAAATGCATCCTTTAAAGGGAGAGTGGAGCTAATCATGTAGCAGAGGGGTTCTAGAAATTCTCCTCCTAATACTAACAACCGAGCAAGAAACCCCACAGCACCTTTTCCGATAAGATATTTTTACGTTTCATCCTTATGTCTCTCTATGTTGAATCCGTATGTTATTAGAGTTTAAAGGTACCTTTTGCAGGGTTTCTGGTCCTACAAGTTGGGCAAGCAATCATCAAGTGGAAAACGATTTCTCTGTGATGAACAAGGGAGTTGCAGAGAAAAATCCTCTTTCCAAGTCTACTTCGTTCTCCGAGGATGGTGTTAAGCCTGAGACGTCTAAAGCAAGTTCAGAACAAGTTGATGCACCTGTATCTGTGTCTACAGAACCATTTACAAGATGTAATTCCTGCTCAGGTCTCACAGCATGTTGTGACTAAACAGCCAGCAGAGTTGCAATCATCTACATTCGGTCCACATGATCCTTCTTTGATTTCTGCTTCTCACTGCAGTAGCCATTCTGATCAAGGTATGTTGGTCTTTTAATTGTGAACCTTTTCTTGCCTTTATATATTCATCAAAATAGCAAATTAATTGGAATGGAACAATTTTTGTGGAGAAACTAAACATTAAAGTATTTTCTTCAGAGTATCATTAGAAAACACATATTAAAGTATTTTCTCAAAAAAAATCGAGAAAATGACTAGAATAGACATAAAAAAAGTTTTAATCATAAATATAGACTTTAACAATCAAAATGACCAAAATAGCACTTAAAGTTTTATTAAATATACATTTTTATCCCTTAGGTTAACTAATTCTAGATTTTTTTGTTTAGAGTTGAGGAGTGGGATTTTGGGGATATGGTTTCAAATTTTTTTAAAAAAAAAAAAACTTCAAATTTTTAAAATAAAAAGTGCTATTTTGGTCATGTTAATTTTTGAGGTCTTATTTTGTGATAAAAACTTAAAAGAAAACTATTTTCGAGATTTACCCAAAAAAATCTGCGGTGATCCAAAAGTTATTGTTGCTACAAGCATAAACCAAAAGATGATTGGAGGTATTGAGTTTATTTCGTTTATAATAACCATTATCTGTATTCACAATCATGATCTCCTCATCGGTTGGTTCACTGTGTAGATCGTTCAACGTCCGGGACACATGTGTATTTTGATAAGGAGACTGAATGCAGGAGGAGTTCTCTTCTACCAGTAAGCTTAGAAGTCAATCCCGTGGTGATCTCATGGGGCCGTAGACGCATATTAAAGTATTTTCCTCAGAGAAACTAAATCTTTGGGTTTTTTCAGTTTCATGCGGACAAAAACAATATTTTTTTTAAAAGTGAATCTCACAGAATCTTTTTTATTTGTGTGTAAATTATGAAAAATATAACTAACAATTAACATATAATAATCAGTAAAATATCTTTCAGTAATTTGCTTGGAAATAAATATAACAAAATCTAACAAATAATACCATAAATATTTGATAATAATACATAAAATAATCAAAATACTTAAAGACATATTATAAAAAAAAACATAATATCAATAATAAATATGAAAATTACAAGAGCAAAAGTATATTTTTTTAAAGATATTATTTTACACATTTTATCAAACATAAGCTAACAAAACAATGAATCTCACAACACTTTTCTCCTCTTTGTTCATTAAACTCGATATAACGAAAATAATAAATAATTAATACAATTGTTATACAATATTAGGGAAAACAAAAGAAAACTTTGTAAAATGACAATAAATTCAAATAATAGGTAGACTGCCCAGACCTACATATTACACTACTTACACCACCAAAATGAAACATTAATTGAAACGTTTAAATATTTGGGTGTACACGAATATCAATTAAATTCCTTTAGTGGCACAATTCCAACATAACTGGATGACTAATGTTTTGATTACCAGTGTCTCTACAAAATTGAGAATTTTTTTGGAAAATTATGCAAAGGTCGTCACTTCAAAAAGAGTCATATACATTAGTTGTTAGATATAAATTATTCTAAGAGAGAATGGCATAACAATTCAATTATGATAGATGCTAGAAAATCAAAAGTTCATAACAAAAAATACTTACAACAAACTGACTAATAATTTAAATTAATAAAATAATATATCTCTTATACATCTTTTGTAAATGTAAACTTAAAACACAAACGACAAAATCATATAAAAATAATAATCTAAATTATAAGTAAAGTATATCCCGTCTGTAAGGCGGGCCGGTACTAGTAAATAATGAAAAGAATATAAGTATGTAGTCTTAAAACAATACTGTATTTTTCTATATTCAACTGCATAATAATTATTATTATTGCATATGTCTAATTACGATATATTTCAACAAAATTCAAATCATCATCACGATTAAGAGCATGAGACTGAGTTTACTAAAACAACAACAACAACGACAATGTAAATAACCATTACTCATTCTTCAAGTTTTTTTTTGTTCTATCAGACGTGTGTTTGTCAATATTTTACAATCAAAATTAGGAGTATGATTAAATTACAACATAAAAGCACTTAGGATAATAGAAATTTATCTTTAATTGATTGAATAGAGTAACAAAATGTGGTAAATTTGTTGCTTAGCTTAGATTATAGGAAGTAGTAGTTTTAATTTAATTAAATAAGGAAAATACAAAAAATACTTGACATTAGGCTTGTTAATTACTTTAGTGGCATATGATTGTAGGTTTAAGTGGTAATTAAAACTTGTACTTCTATTCTAATAGTTTAGATTATTAATGCGACGACAGTACCAGAAAAATGTGTTCCTAACAAAACAAAAAATGTACTCAACTCTTAAGACGATGGAATATGAAATCTTTAATACGATTTTTCCAAAGAAGAAACATCTTTTAAAGCCTCCTTGTACATTTTCCGCTGTTGTTTTTTGTTTTCTTTCTGACATCTAATTTTAAGGTTTTACAATAACATCTTTCGTTACTTTACCCCTTCTCAATTAACCAATTTCGTGGACAGAAAACCACGTCACGAATATAATAAGAGACAAAATCTAAATGAAAGACAAAATAAACGAATTGCGGAAGAAACAATTTGTTTGACAAAAAGAAATAATATATATAAATTTGGAAAGACATAACTAATCGATGAAACTTTTCATACCAAAATATCACGAGCAATAAATACAACTTTTTATATTAAAAACTAATAAATACAGCTTTTCATGTAAATACAGAAGAATAGGTTATTCCACACGTGAACATGATTTTCATCAGCAGTTCTCAGGGTCAGGTTCTAATACCAAACCAACCTATTAAATCTGCGGTAGATATGGTCATTATGATGTACGCTGCTGCAACATTTTTGATAAGGACGACACCAACTCTGAAAAACAGCTTCGCAAAGCCTTAACCAAGATGAAACTCTCTGATCAGGCGATTGATAGGCTATTGATATTACCCACTTTCAGCCATGGTTGATAAATGTTTTAAACACCTAACTATTACGTTTTAGACTCTTTCAGCATATTTATAGGTTCAGGAGTGATTTGAAATAAAGTGATGTTTTTGGACCATTTTGGAGACAAAAGGAGAAACCCCCTGAGCTGACCATCAAGCAAACCAGAGGTCGACGTTTAGAGTCACTTATCGATCGATGCACACCTTGTGTCAGCTCGATCGACTGTCAGTGCGCGAAGATACTAGACTTGGTTCCAGACGACTTTAAGTCCAAGACACCACCAAATTACAAGATTGCTCCTAACATGTTTTTATCTAGTATTTATTCATTTGCCTATTGTTGACGGCAAAGTGTACTTTCTTATTTTCTCTAAGTTTTCACCACAAAGGTTTTTAGTAAGATTGGAGAGGAGATTCAAGATTTCTTCAAAGCTTGTTATTAGAACTCCATTATTATCTATCTATGCAGTTTTCTATTCTCTCTTTTGTTATAAATTTCTTAGCCATGTCTGAGTAGTTCCATTGTTAGGTTTAAGGTTCATATAGGTTATGAAGGATTAACCTCAAATATAGAATTGCTAAGTTGTGATATTCATCAATAGGAGACCCTTAGAGCATGTCTATCCATAGACACTTCTTATGGATGTCTTTAGATTAGTTTAAGAGTTAAAATGGGCTTTTGAAAGTTTAAGAACCTTGGTTAGTGTGTCTTAATATTTTTGACCTCCAATGGGAGAACTCCATAGGGTTTCTTAATCTACACAAAAGGCTTAACAACTAGTCAACAGCAATTCTTCAGTTTATGTTAAGTTATTTTGTCTGTACAGAGGCAACGAGTTAGAATCTATGCTCCACGACCAGAAAGAATCAATACAAAACAGAAGTCTAAGATCAAAGCGAGGATAAATCTGTCTGTGACCATGTCAATCAAGTCGATGCCACCAAATCTGATCAAAAAAACAAATCGATGTAAGATAGAGAAAGAGAGGAGAGGTACAGAATTAGATCGATTCTCAATCTTCAATCAATACAAAAATAAAAAATCCCAACCTCCACGGTAATTCCTCTAACGGATTCGGAGGAGGAGTCAATCGGATTTCTTTGACGGATTCGGAGGAGGAATCGATCGATTTCTTGGACGGATTGGAAGGAGGAGGAGTCTCACCAAAGAACATGCAGAGACAGGACTGGCGAAGAGAGAGATGAGAAACTTTTTTTCCCTTTTTCTTTAAAGCCTAGCCATTAAAAAAGTGCCACGTCTAGGGGGTTTAGGTTGTCTGAAAGTGCCAAGTTTGATACCGGGTCTTCTCTTTTACTGCATTTTTTATTTATTTTTTTTTTCTTTTGCTCAAAACACCTTCACTAGACCCTCCGTTGGAGGTGGTCTTAATGCTGAGTTCTAGAGTAGCTAACTAGAACCCTGATAATAGGATTGTTACACGCAAGCGACAGCGTGGTCTTTATTCTGAATAGATCCTGATTGAACTAGGATTGCTAGAAACAGAGGATAGCTGATTTTAAACCCTAGTGAGCACATAATCAACCCGTGCGCAAAGCTTGATAGAAGCGCGTCGATCGATATTTCTATAGAATAATCGATCGACAGAGCGAAAGGTGTATCGATCGATATTCCTCTAGAATCATCGATCGACACTTCTAGAGATCAACAAGCAAGAGTTAAGATCATTAGATCTAGACAATAGACGAGTCTAAACATGCAAGAGCTGATTGATAAGTTCATATAAGTTGAGCTATATAATATCATGCAAACAACTGATAGAATCTAATCTCTATAATCATGAATAGAAACCCTAAGTCTAGCTACTTTCCCATATTGTTACGTATAAACCTCAATCAACCAACCGAACAACTACCTTGTTCAACTTGGCTTTTATTATTAATCATATTCAACCTAGCTTTATTATTCTGATTAGGTATTTTGACACCCTAGCTCTCTGTGGACTCGATCCCTAAGTACTACAACTGAACCTCTTATTTGAGAGAGTAAAGTCACTCCTTAGGGTAATTTGAGTGAGATCAAATTTGGCGCCGTCACTGGAGAGCTTTGATCATCATTAGATTTAATCTTATTAAGTCTAGGTTACTTTTTCTTTAAGTTATTTTCTATTTCAAAAATTTTCTTTGTCTTTTTAGGTGCATGCCCAGCAGTACCAGAAGAAACAAGGAAAATCACTGCTATTCTCAGAAGATCATGTATGCTTGGAACGTTCTATTCAGAAGGAAAAACGCTCCACATCGATCAACAGAAACACTAGTACGTCGACTGATATTCGCACACCACCATCAACCAAGACCATTCTTCCGTCCACCAACACTCGCATTCCACCGTCGACCGACACTACTTTTCCGTCGATTAACATTCTCCACACGACATCGGTCGATACTGAGCCGCGAGACATGGTTGCAACACTGATTCTCAGACATGATGAGGATGGGAACCTGCATGACCAAAAAGGTCATCTTCGTAATGCAGCAAGTCAAATGATAGATGCTCAGGGGACTCTACTCCCTAAGCTTGATACTGAAACTGCAGAAGGTGTAGAAGCGGCAGATGAGTCTGCTCGATCCAGAACGTTGGCTGACTACAATCGTGCAGATCAATACTATGCCAACAGATCAGCTATACGCCCTCCAGATATATAGAGAGGCGATTTAGAGTTGATCCAATTATAATGCGAGTTATTTACCATGTGCATAAGATTCGTAGCCCTTGATCTAATTCCTAGTGTATATCAGAACTTGCACGTTTTTCTAGAGTAGGCGGCTCCTATATTTGTTTAGAACTCGCGATCCAATACTAAAGGACGACTCCGAAGCCACTGTTGTGATTGGAATAATTAGCAAATCACATGCCATTGCAGCCAAATCACCATACGGATGCGCATTATCTTTCCACCAATCGAGGATGTCCAAGCTCTTGAAATTAGTAATGTTCAACGGTGGTTCATCAAGATAAGATTCTAGAGGTGTCTTTCCACTACAACGCCACTGACTTTTCAAAATGCAAAGAAATCCTAATAAGGTTTAAAAAAAATATTAGAGGAGTTAAAAATATAGTAAGTTGAGTTCCATCTTGTCGGCACATCCAGTATCAGCCCCCCCCCTTTCTTCTACACCGCTGCATCCACACAGTTTTGGAATAAATTTTCACGTGTTTCCAATCTTAATACATACTTAACACTCTTAATTTGTTCAAAGAGTCTCCAATAACCTTCAACCCATCTTGCACTAAAAGGTTCAGTATGTGAGCTGCATATCTAACATGGAAAAACTCTCCGTCACACAACAAATCATCTCTCAAATTCAGCTGGGATTTCACAATATCTTGCATCAGTCATTACTTGTAGAATTATCTAAGGTGACTGAGAATACCTTCTTATCAACTCCCCACTCTTTTAGTGAATCAAGGAGCCGAACCACAATTTTCATATCGTCATGTGGTGGTGGTAGAGCACAAAGCATCAGAATCATACTGCTCAACTTCCAATTCCGATCAATGTAATGTGCTGTCACACACATGTATCCTTCCCATTTCACTGAGGTCCACAATTCAGTCATCAAAAATACTTGTCCATGAAGACTCCTTAATTCCCTCTTCAGTATGTCTCTCTCACTTTCATATAATCGATACACATCTGCTCTCGCTGTGTTTTGACAAATGGTCTGGACATCAGCATTCAAATACTTCCATGTGTCTCTCACGTTTTCATACTCAACGTATGAGTAAGGTGGATCACGCTGGACTATTGTCTTAGCTACCATCTTCCTAAACACAATATGATCATACTTGCGAGAAACAACTTTTCCCTCGGGGTTGAGTTGTTGTTGCTTTCCTCGATTCCTTGGATACATTTTACATCTCTCACGATGCCTTCTCAGCCCACTGGTTCCATGTTAACGGGATTGCCATGCATACTCATTCCTGCAATGATTGCATGCAGCTTTCAACTTTCATTGGGTTTATGTAACAACTCGAAATCGGCCACACATCTGATCTTTGCCTCTCTTCCCTTTCCTTCTTCATCCAGTTCATAGTCAAAGTCCGGTATGTCCTTTGTGGCTTTCTCCTTCTTCTTTTGCGACTTAGTAGGCGCAACCTTCTTCTTTAGCAATTGAGTAGCTGCAGCCTTTCTTCTCCCGCCACGAATCACAGACTTCATAGGAACATACTTTTCCTTACTACATACATGTGCGGATGAGCCAATTCCACCATCTATAGTGGATCGCAACATCGGTTTCCTCGAGGTTGTTCCAAAAGTAGTCTGTCTCCGAGGCTTGGTTGTTTGGGTTGATGGAGTGACTTTAATATCAGAACCATCAGTTTCATCGACAAGACTGATAAGCTTTATTTTGCTTCCTTGCTTCTTTCCAGCAACACAAGCTACATCACCTTCAGAGACCCGATCAACATATGCTTCTTCTGCAACAAGCCTAGATATGAGTCGCATGTTGCTCTCTCTCTCTCTCTCATTTTCCTTTGGTTTTTTAGGTGGCGGACGCAAATGAAGAAAGGGTGTGCAGGACATTAGGGTTACCTACAGTACAAATAGGTCATCTCACTTCTGAACCCACACCCGCGAAGGCCCATCCCGCTAGGCCCGCTATTTTACGGGCTCACAAACCCCTGGCCCAAACCTACCCTGCAGCAAGCTTTAACGGGTCCGATCTGCGGTCCAATCCCTCCATTTCCATTTCTATTTGTGAGTGTTTAATGTTATTCTAGAGAACAAAGACTTAGTGTTTGACGTGTATATACAAAAACAAGACCGAGATTGTCGTTCGTTCTTTCTTGATTATGAACAGAGCTGAGCTTTCCTCTCATTTTGTAAAACTGTTGTTTGAGTTACCTGTAGTTACTTGTAGAGATAGCCAGTCATGTCAAATGAAGTGGAAGAACGGCCCGGAAGTAGCCAATGAAACATCATCACACATAACACCCAAAGATAATTCTCAGGTTTTGAGGAACTAGAGATACACAAAGGGACATTGATCAAAGGTTATTGCTATTCTCCGCTTGATTTTATATTTTGATCATGATGAGAGGGTTAATATCAGCTTATCTGATGTATTGAATTTTGGTCAGATATGTTATTATGCTTTTGTGTGACTACTCTGACTTTTGGTAATGATTTGAGTGAGATGTTTACATGGAAGTAATGCGTGTGAATGATTGTGTGTATTAGAATGGTTTTGACTTTTTATTCACAGTTTTCAAAGTTTCATCTTCTGCAGTTATGCTCTTCTCTGTTTCTCTACGGTTTCATATTGTTTCTTGGGGCATAACGAATTCGTTTTAATATTTAGGTGGGCATAACATTAAAATATTCTTATTGTTATGCCCACATTGCCAGAGAGTTGCATGTTGGAAAATGTTCGTAGAAACACTTGGGGCATAACGAATTTTACGTGGGGCATAACAAATTCGTTTTAATATTCTTATTGTTTTGTTCTCTTTGGTATTATCGAATAACATTTTTTTTACTTACTGTTGAAGTGTTGATACCATAACCTTAAAAAAAAAACAGCTCAAATAACCTATATAAAATTTGCAAGACTTTTGGAAGAATTTTAGTAAAAAAAAAAAAATTTGGAAGAAAAGATTCCGACGTTACCTTCAATCAAATGATTTATTTACTTTTGCAAGTGGTTAGCTCACGTTTCGTGCAAGGATTTTAACTTTGTTAAGTGTTTTGAGTTAAGTTAACATTTGTTTTTAGCTTCAATGATTTGATTATTATTTTTTATGGGAACTTTGCTTATATTATATGACTAGGTGACCGGTCTGCACCTTGTACGGGCATAAGAAAGTTCAAAAAATTATTATAATAGTGTATAACTTTAGAAGTAACGGATTGTATATCATTATACTACCGTCATTTGGAGAAAGTTTTAGTCATGGAAAAAAACCAGAACTCAATATTTGCCATTAGAAAAGATGGTACAAAGTAACTTTATCAAGAGGCAGTTATTGTGTATATGTATAATTGCAAAGTCCCAAAAAAATTAGTGCGTTTAAGAAGATACTTTCCTTCAAAATCCAACTTCTAAATAGTGTATAATTTTAAAAGTAACAAATTTTATATTATCCTTTGTAATTAGAATTGTATTGTATATTTGTTGTAATTTTTAATTTTAGGTGAATAATAGTATTATGTTTAATTTTTTCATCAAATTTAAGTAGACATATTAAAAGAAAATATAATAAATTTCAAAATATTATCCATAAATGTTATTCATAAATAAAATTAAAATTATTATCCATAAATAATATAAATTTATGAAGTACAAATTCTCGATAAAGAAAACCAAATCCATTAGACACCTGCAAAAAATATATTAGATTTTGTAAGCTACTGGACCGGATAACATTATTTGATAAATATAAAATTATTTCAAAATTTTATTGAACCGAAAATAATATTAAATGACATACTGTCATACAAATAGGCAGAAAGCTGGATGGTAATCAAATAAAATCGGGGTCTAGTAACTCATCACTACCCATCTTGCAATTCCTTGTAAAAAAAAAATTGTAACAGTTTATATATTAAAAAAAAATATTTGAAAAAGTATATTAAAATTACGTACCCTAACTACGGAATATTTTGAAAAACTTGTTTGTATACAACATTCAATGTTTTCGTCTGCGGCTTCGATTCTTTACCAGCTATTAGGATTTTTAATCCCAATCTCGACTTAACTCTTGAAAGTGCAACGTAAAGCTGACCATGAGAGAATATTGGCCTAGGCAGAAACAAACCAACACTTTCCAGTGTTTGACCTTGACTTTTGTTGATGGTCATACAAATGCCAATGTAACTGGAAACTGTCTTCGACGCATTCTGAAGGGAAACTTTGTGTCAGGTGGTGTGACAAACATTCTAGAGATCCAAACCTTGTCTCCAGCAATATTGTTTCCGGTTATAATTCTACCTTCTATCACATGGGGCAGTAACTGAGTAACAATCAGCCTAGTACCATTACATAAGCCATCTGCAACATCCATGTTACGAAGACACACAATAGGAGCACCCACCTTGAGCTTCAAACAATGTCTAGGCAGTCCAGGCACTTTAACACTGTTCAAAAACTTTGTAGGATATACTACATTTTCTCCTCTGTCAACATCGGATGGGATAATACTGTCCAAGTTAAGGTAAACCTTCTCTTCACCTGAAATTATATGTAAATCATTTTCTTTAGTGACTTCTTATTGCTAGTGGAACATAAGAGTAAATGATTCAATATGTTACATGGCAACTGCGAAAGCATGTAATCATTTATTTTATCCACTTCATCATTTGTGGGAGTAAGATTGGCTCGATGTCTATACAAATCCGTATCTGTTGAGGTTTGAAAAGATTGTCCATAAACCTTTTTTTCCATAGTATCAATAGGATCTTCTCTATTATTTTCTATTAGCAAATCAGAAGGGATGTCAATCTCAACTTGACCGTCGTTAGGCAAATTTATTTTTCATCTCCAATATCCAAAATCCAGTTTGAGAAGGATTGAATCTCTTTCTATTGATTTGCAATCAATAAGGCATCTTTATATTGTCGAGAATCAAAAAATAAATGATGTTTCCTATTTTGTCTTTGAATTTAAATTGATTGCAATGTTTATTTAAAAAATCAATAAATGTGATAATAATTTAAAAGTTGATTTTATTCAATAATCAATTAGCATTAAAAGTATAAAATATATATGATAACGTACAATATACGATTCTCATATCTCTTTGCTACTTGCGCAAGTAATGTGATCAAGGGTGTAAACAATTTATTACACGATTTCTAGCGACAAGTTACTTTGTAACTTGCACAAGTAATCCTATTTACACTTATATGTTCTTATCTTTAAAATTGATTACACCAGTTTGGCTTTTTTAAGTAGGCTATGAAATTTTTCTTTCGGTTTAACTCTTGTCGAATTAAAGTGTATATGACATGTAGGAGAAGTCACTGGGTATATCCCCAGCTTCACACTCGTACTTATTTGACACTATATGTTAATCAATCAAGCGTTTGTGGAGGAAAGAATATACCTTAAAGAGGTCCAGCTCTGGAACTGGATAAGCCTACAGACCAGACCGTATTTCTTTCTCTACTTCTCCATGTCATGAAATTGTAATATGTGTCCTCTAAAAGGCGAGACCAGACCAATTATTTCTCGACCAGACCAATTCTGTCTGCATACTCCAAGGCTCCAGAAAGGCGAGAGAGGAGAAGGCAAAAAAAAAATTAACACTCGTTTTAGTTGATCTTAATAATGTACTTTTGGTGACCTTATTCTCTGTGATCGGTAAGTTACATGCGTTCTTCTCCTTGCATATTGAAGCTGCCAGTCGATCAAAAATGGTCTATGATCAACTAAAAAGGCTAGGACAGTAATATAAAACATCACTAACATAATACCAGTAAAAAAACAGAACATTTTAGTTAACAGGTGCATACCACGAAACAAACTGAAAAGAAGTTTGAAATCTCAACAATTTGTATCCTTGGCTCTTCGGTTTGAGCTACTTCCATTGTATCATGTTCGGATTTACTGAAGCAAACAGAGATCAAATTATTGGAAACTGTAATTCATTGGTAGTTAAGAACACATCAAAACGTATTGACTCACTCTGATTCTTCAATAGTAATCAAACCATTTTGAGTCTTCTCATTGCTTGGTATTGCTTAATACCTTTAAACGAAGATAATGGGATTGCAACTCGATTGTAATAATTTCAATAAATGGTTTATAGTAAGTAACACAATGATTCCAATTATGGCTAACTGAACATACATTACCTGTTTGAGACCTTCAAGGTCTAAATCAAAGAAATAAGAATCCGAAAATTCATAATTAAATCATGTAATTTTGTCCTCGAAGCATCAATGAGGTGGAGAAAGTACCGTCAAAAGTACATAAAGCATTTTTTCGTAAGACAGAGATATTAATGCAGATATGATTAAGAGAATGTAGCTACGACTCACTTTCGCTGCAAAGGAAGAAGAGAATTTCGTGAACAACAATCTAAGACCCAAGAAAAGTGGATGACATCTCTTCCTTACCGATACAATAATCGATCAATCTAAGACCCAAGAAAAGTGGAATCAGCAATCAGTACTCGAGAAAGCATTTATCGGAACAGTGAGCAAAACTCGATCCACCGGCGAGAAAGAAGAAAACATCGGCGAACTTGTCGAGGAAGCAGTACTTTATATCAATGGTTCATTCCGTTCTCGTGGAAGCTTCTTCTATCGATTTGCTGAGCTTGATCCACGTTTATTAAATGACTCCGAGAACTGATCTGGATATGTCGAACTCATCTGGTTCTGCTCGGCCTTTGAATCACCATCAAGAAGATAACTCCAAACCGAACTCCAAGGATCAAAGGAAAACCTTGAAAATTGCAGCTTTTGGTTCTTCCAATCGAGAAAGAGATAATCGTATATTGTTTTGGAGTGTTTAGAAAGGTAATCAAAGTTGTTCTCAAATAACTCTTGGACGCTGAATAAAAAAACAAAAAGAAATTACCAAAAAAAACGACCAATAAGAAAAAGAGAATTAATCCTAGAAGCTCTCTATGAGTGCCACATATTGAGAAATCACTAAAGTGACTTCTCTTTTAATGTATAAGGGGATTTATTATATTGAGCATTGAAGTCTTTGCCGTTAACTAATATATTTCATAATACCATAGTTCTGATTTTTTGGAATGAGATATTGCTTTGTTTTTATTTAGGCAAATCATATCTAAAAAGTCGCAATAGACCTCTTTGGTCCATTACCTCTCTCTTCTGAAGTTTTCTCCAACTTCTCTCTACAACAAGATTCTTAAACAAGATTAAATTTTGTGGTAGGTGGCTTTCGCCGCCGATTACCATCTTTTTGTTTTGCTTTTGTTTGTAAATAGTTTCGCTTTGGCGATCTTCCTCTTCGCTTTGGCGATTTTTCGTTTTTCGCATAGGCGATTTTGATGTGTAAAGTCCAACCAATCAGAGCTGTGTATAATTCTCATCTTTCTCTGATTTGGTTTGGACATAAATAAAATTTTCCGATTCTAAATCGGACTTTATGATGCCCTCTTTCTCTTATACTTATTTTCATATTCCGGTTGAATCTGAGGTTTCCTCCTTTTTACCGATTATTTTTAATTTTCTGTTAAGATTAGTGTCAATATTTGCTTCCTTAATGGGTCTATGCAAAGTTACTTTGATGAATTGTTGAATTAAGTTTCTCGACAAAGCTTGGTTGATTGGAAACAGGTTCAGTAGAGATGGAAATTTCATGTTAACGTTGTGAAAGTGTTCCAACAAACGATCTGTCTGTAATCTTCAAAAGTTATCGCTGTTCTACCACTTCCGGTGATTTGGTTTGGAGTCTGATAGATCAAACGGTAGAAAGAGAAAGAAGATTGCAAGTGGATTCAAAAATTTAGAAAGAGTGCTAATCTCTGCTGCGGCGGATATGGACGAAAGACGGAGGATTTAGCGTGGAAGACCAAGGCGGTGAAGGCTGACGGTGATCGGAATTTGAATTCACGCATGAAGGACGCGTGGAGTTACGTGTATCATCAGAAGCTTCCAGAAGAAGAAAGGTGGTGACAAGGTGATAACTTCTCTTATTGGGCTTTAATTTTACATTATTTCGTTTGGGCCTTGCTTGTAATAACTTAAAGTCACTTGTAAATCTTTTGGGCTAAAGTTATGGATTAATAAAAAATCCAGAAGTTGACAAAAAAAAAAGACAAATCAATATCTATTTCCAAAAATATTGTCGTAAACAACTCACTGCAGATACATCGGCAGCAATGAAAATGTTCGCATCAGCCTGCAAAGCGTAGCTATTTATTTAAATTATTACACACCAGTCAAAGGGGAAAAAAGATATTAAAATCATGAAATCGCGGGAAATACTCTTGTTGGTTAATAATTCTGATGCGAGGACACCCGACGAACTAGGACAGACGTATTCTTTGGGATTAACATTGTTTCATCCATATATTCTGAAATACCAATTATAAAATATATATATATATATATCAAAGCCTCGTAGTTAAAAGTATCGTGAAATATACTATATATCAAGAATCAAATTGCTCATAGTTCTTTCTGATGATTTACCAATCAAGAAGTAAATAACCCTCATAAGTAATCATATAGTATCTAAAGCTTGTGTCATCATTACAGAGTCAAGAAATTCTTTTTTTTTTTTTGAACAAACCTTCATTTAGATTATAATCGTACTCAAACAGAGTTAGACAGGTTCAACAACGCACTCTTAGCTAAGCGATCAGCATCAGCATTTTTGAGGCGGGGTACATAAGCAAAAGAAACAGAGGAAAATAACGAACATAAGTACTCGATATCAAAGAGCACTCCACACGCTTCAACAGATTTGGTCTTCGAGGAAATGGTGTGGATGAGAGATTGTGAATCTGACCATATAGCCAGCGTTCTTAATCCCAAGTGAACTGCTTCAAGAAGAGCAGTCTTGACCGCTATAGCTTCTGCAATAAATGCAGAGCCGACAAAGCAGCGGTTACCTGACGTTTGATGGATGATGTTCATGTTGGATGGGTCCTTGAAGATGCAACCAAAGCCTCCTCCTCTCGAGGTTGCATTCCAAGCAGCGTCCACATAACAATTAGTAGTTTGTAAGCTTCCACACACCTGTGGTACTCGGTCTCGTTGTAATGGTTCTGGCAAGGTCGGTTTCTTTATTCCAATCTGAGCAGCTTGCCAAGAACGTGCTTCCTTGATCGCCAAAGTAGCTACCTCCTGTTCAGACCAGGTAACATTTTCAAAGATTAATTTGTTCCTAGCCTTCCATAGGAACCAAAACACCCAAGGATATAAATCAGTATCGCCTAGACCCGAAGGAGGTAAGTTGACCATGTTACTGCACATCAAAACCAATGTTTTACTCCACATCAAACAATGTAGGGAAGTAAAAACCAAATACATGGCAAGATGTTCTAAATCTATAACCCTGTAATAAACTGCAAAACAAAGACTCAAAATTACAATGGATTAAGACAAACCTTGGTTAGTTCGGGAATTAGAGATGACAATGTCAAGGTCTTTACCAGTTCCCAAAAGCTTAGCCTGGTAAATTCTCTCTTTGAGAAAACCAACTGATATAAAAGGACCATCCATGTTGATGGTATCATAAGCCTTTGCACTCTTAAACTTGTAATAAATTGCCATTGAAAATTTTATCTGATAATGAATAAGGATACAATATATATGTATTACTCGATTGTGAAACTAACAAATACAAACACAAGAATCTACTGTTTAAAGAATCCTAATTACAACAGAAAACTCATAAGGCTCTTTACTTCTCCGATTGGACTTCAAATTTTTGAACAGACAAGCTTTACGGCAGCACCAAATCTACATATCAAAGGAAAGAGGAACGAAAACATAGGTGTTAGGTCCAATCTAGTAATCTCCAAAGGGATCTTCACAGCATAGATGTAACCGATAGGATAAAGCAATCAATCGTTGATAAGCTAGCAGTGCCTCTAGCCTTTATTTAGAAGAAGAGCAGGTCCAAGAGAGTGAGGGGGAGTGACTGAAGTAAGAAGAATAAGTGAAGAGAGGAGACTCTAGCGGGAAGAGATAGTCTTGAGTCTAATAAAAAATAATGTTGAAGTGATGTCGTTTTGTTAAGTATCGAGTTGTAATATATAGTCTTGAGTCTTATAACATTTGGGGATATCAAATGATCAATTAGCAATAATCTTATCTTATCGTTATTCTCTCTCTCTCTCTCTCTATCTAATCTCTATTCTGTTAGGATAAGCTTCATCCTTATCATTGGTATCAGAGCAGTTGCCTAACCATGGCTCCTAAGCAGGATAATCATGGTAAAAGGATCTCGACCCTGGAGAGCCAGATCGGAGGACTGACGTTATCGTTGGATGAGCTACGAACGCTGACGATGGAGAATGAGAGAAAGCGTCTCGAGTCAACCACGAAGGTGGAGGAGTTCCAGGATCAGTTTCGCGCTTGGTTGCGGTCCCAAACAAAGGAGACTTCGGGAGGGTCTTCCAAATAAGAAATTTCCGAGGGGAAACAAAATGATGAGTCGCAGAAGGTGTCGACGGAGATCTCTAAACCCCAAATCAAGGTCATACCTGATAGGTCGGGGAAAAGGCTCTTGATACCTCTGGAGATGGCTAGTCCTTTGCGATAGGGAGGATCGTCAGGGTTCGCTGGCCACCAGAAGTCCGATTCACCACCTAAGAAGTTGGAGCTTCCAGATTTCAAAGGTAAGAATCCGGATGACTGGATATTTCGCGTGGAGAAGTGTTTTTCGGTGAATTAAAAAGACGAATATGAACGTTTAACCTTAGCTATGGCGTGTATGACGGGGTATGCTGTGACGTGGTTGAGAACGATACATGATTAAGATGAACTCCTTGACTGGAGGGATTTTAAGATGAAACTGAAGTGACGTTTTAAGCAAACATGGGGAGGTACCATATTGAGTCACATGTTGCGTTTGAGACAGACTTGAAACATTTCGGATTACAGAGAGGCGTTTAAAGAGCTCTCTGCAAAGGTTCCACATGTACCCAATGACGTGCTGGAAGAGATCTTTTTACATGGGATGAAGCGAAGTTTGAGAGAACAAGTGGTGTCGCTGCGTCCGACAGGGATATACGAGATAGTGGACATGGCTAAGATCATTAAGTAGCAAGAAAACGAGAAGAGTGATTATCAGTCTCGGGCTTTTCACTGAAGCAACTCAGCTCCCGCATTGACTAGCAGTCAGAAGGATTATAATGCTAGTCTAAACCGGGGTAGTGATACGCCAGCGAGATAGTTTTTTGAGTCTCAAAGAGATAGTAAACATGGTGAGCAGAAGAGACTTGTACAGAATCCTTGCAGGTATTGTGGTGACATGTACTTCGCAGGCCAACATTGCAAAGGCGTATCAAAAGTTTAAATGTTTAGATGTGGAGGAAGAATCTGATTTGAAGATGAAGAGGATGAGGATGTTGGTGAAAAGGCTAACCAACAACGCCAAACAGTGCAAGAGTTGCAGGTCATCTCTCTCCAGTCTATGGTTGGAATCACTACAAAGCGTACACTAAAGTTTTTGGGGCGAATTCAAGATAAAGAAGTGGTTGTCTTAATTGATTCAGAAGCTTCTTGCAATTTCATTGGGAAAGGACTAGTTAAGCAATTGGGGTTGTCAATGCTTCCTACGAATGAGTTTGGAATATCGATAGGGGATGGTAGAGTGCTAATGAGCTCTAGGAAATGTGAGAACGTTGGTCTGAATATTCAAGGGGTGTCCATAGATGAGGAGTATATGTTGTTTGAGCTTGGAAACCTGGATGTAGTATGGTTACACTTGGCTGGAGAAGTTAGGAGAGACGCGGATTAACTGGGGACTGCATACTATTCGTCATCAGGTGGGTGACAAATGGGTCACCATTACAAGGGATCCAGCAATGTTGAAGTCTCAAGTGTCCTTGAACTCAATGGATAAACTCTGCAATAATGATGAACTGGTATACCTATTGGAGTTGCAAATGCTGTTTGAAAACGTGAGGGAGCAACATAGAGAGCGTGAGCCTGATCCAGTTTTTCAGCAGATTTTAAGGAAGTTTAAGTCGGTGTTTCAGATGCCACAAGGGTTGCCTCCAACGCGTTCACGGGAGCATGTTATTACCTTGCAATTCGGAACATCCCCAATCAACATCAGACTGTATCGATACTCACACTTCCAGAAGAATAAGATCGAGAATTTGGTGCAAGAGATGCTACAGGCTGGAATCATACGCCTAAGCATTAGTCCATTCTCGAGCCCAGTGCTTTTGGTTAAGAAGAAGGATGGGGGATTCCGATTCTGTGTGGACTATAGAGCCATAAAAAAGAGTACCATTCCAGATAGCTACCATATTCCTGTTATTGAAGAGTTGTTGGATTAGCTGGTAGGGACAACAGTGTTCTCCAAATTAGACCTTAAGTCTGGCTATCATCAGATTCGTGTCAAGGCTGACGATGTGGGTGTTGGGGTCAAAATCGGTACGACGGAATTAAAAACAAAAACTCCCCGCGAAAATACAAAAGGAACAGTTTTATAAAACCCGAGGAATAGTTTTGTAAAACTCAAAGTCATTTATAAAACTCGCAGACCGTTTTATAAAACTCGAAAGATCGTTTTATAAAACTCGAAGATCATTTTATAAAACTCGAAGATCGTTTTATAAAACTCGAGAAATCGTTTTATAAAACTCGAGAATCGTTTTATAAAACTCAAAGATCGTTTTATAAAACTCGAAGATCGTTTTATAAAACTCGAGAAATCATTTTATAAAACTCGAGAATCGTTTTATAAAACTCGAAGATCATTTTATAAAATTCGCAGACCGTTTTATAAAACTCGAAAGACCATTTTATAAAACTCGAAAATCATTTTATAAAACTCGAGAATCGTTTTATAAAACTCAAAGATCGTTTTATAAAACTCGAGAAATCGTTTTATAAAACTCGAAGATCGTTTTATAAAACTCGAGAAATCGTTTTATAAAACTCGAGAATCGTTTTATAAAACTCGAAGATCGTTTTATAAAACTCGAAGATCGTTTTATGAAATCCGAAGATCGTTTTATGAAACTCGAGAATCGTTTTACGAAACCGCAAAAAATAGAAATAGCCGTAAAATGCGAACTAGTCGCAACTAGTTCGCCCATGGGCAAACTAAGCCGGCCCGGCTTAGTTCGCCGATGGGCGAACTAAGAGGTACTCAACTAGTTCGCTCATCGGCGAACTAAGCCGGCCCGGCTTAGTTCGCCGATGGGCGAACTAGGAAATGCTTGACTAGTTAACCGATGGGCGAACTAGAGACTTCCCGGATACTCCATGTCTCGATCTCCCGCATTCCCGATTCGAAACTTACGTCTTTCGACAAGGTCACTACTGCTGAAACATCTCCCGTTCCATCTCGATCCGACTTACCGTTCGAGTTTTACGATAAAAACCGTAAAACTTCGCTTTCTCGGAAAGAACTCGAGGAAATCGTATAAAACGGCAACGGTTAAGCGAAACACCGAACATTGCCTAAATTATACGATTTATTCGAGATTTCTCGTTAAAATCATAAAAACGCGTTTTTAATAAAAACGCCGAGTAAGTCGTAAAAAACGTGTTTTTAATAAAAAGTCGAATAAATCGTAAAACCTTGCGATTAACTCGAGTAATTTATTAAAAACGACGTCAGATCAGGAAACAATCCCGTAAAAAGTCGGAAAACGGTTTTTATCGCAAACCGGCCCGGAAGGACCTAAAACGCAATAAAAACCCATCTCGCGATCTTAACAGAATCTAACCCGCAGATTTGATAACGTTTTGACGGTTTACTCGCAGGAGGAAAATAAAAGTCAAGTTTAAAGATAAAAGGAAGGTTTCCGCGGAAGAAAAGGAAGGATCGAGAAGAATGGAAAATTCCCGATTTAGTCAAATCTTGGCGAAATGGAAAGATCGGATAGCCAAGACAAGGAGTATATAAATAGGAGGTCTAGGGCACAAGCAAGACACACGAAATTCAGAGCTCTCACCACCAAAACTAGCAATTAGGAATATTTCCGTTTTTCTGTTAGCGAGCTGCGTCTCAATTAGGGTTTTCGTTCTTAGATTTCTAAGGATTTTGACGACGGCTTACGCAGCTTAAGGCCTCTCTTTTGTACCAGTTCTACGCAGATTCGGAATAAGAATCTCCTTGCTTTCAATCTCGTTTATTTTCGTTTTAATTCTAAAGTTCATCGTTTTCTTAATATCCGTTGTGCGGTTCTGCAGATAGCCGGTTCCTCTGGAAACTTAGGGTTTTCCCGAAGTTTCTTTTTTTACGATTATTTGACAGTAGGTGAATTTCGACACCCACAGTTTGGCGCTAGAAGGAGGGGGGGGGGTCGGATCTATCTTACACCGTAGTCGCAACATGTCCAACGAAGAAACGATGACTGGTGACAACCAAACTCGCGACGAACGCGACAATGTTGAAACACCACTACCAAAAGACGCGTCTACGGCCAACGCTACTAACGCTAACGCTGAGACCGTCGAAAAGATGCTATCCGAGTTTAACAAAAAATCGGAAGAGCAGGAAAAGCTCATTGGTTAGCTCGCAAAACGGCTCGAAACCCTAACTGCGAGAACCAGAGCGATTCGCCCCCACGGAACTACCAAGATCCGCGGAAGGAGACTCGATTTCGGCGCTCCTATAGATCGTCCCAGAATCGATCAGGGAAACGTACCGGAAAAAGATTCCGGAAAAGAAAACCCTGACACGACACTGAACGAATCGGAAAAATCTCCTATTCGCGAACAGGAGACCGAAGGCGACGGCATCGAAAGGGTCAACTTTGAAACAAGCGACCAGGCCGACTCGACAGAAGAAGACGCCGACGTCCATCCTAGGAGAAGAAAAACTCGCAGTCCTCAACCCGAGTCTTCTCCCGAACGTTCCTTTATTGGAGACGAAGGGGAACTCGACTTCGCGCGATACGCAAAAACCGCCGATGAGCGATCTCCGGTCACTCGCAGCAAACGCCGACAAGGTCGGAAAACTGCTGGCGATCAGACCGAGATTCGCGATCTCCGCGAATACATCACCAAAACAGCCGCAGCGATAAAAGCGGTGAAATCTCAGATTCACCACGCCACCAGTGCCGCGCCCGAGATCGATCGGCTACTATACGAATCTCGGAAAACGCCCTTCACGGCCCGCATCACCGAGATCAAACTGCCCGATCCCGGAAAGCTTAAAGTGCCAACTTACGACGGGACGTCCGATCCCAAAGCGCACCTGCAAGCATTCCAGATCACCATGGGAAGAGCCAAGCTCAAGGACCACGAAAAAGACGCAGGCTACTGCCGCCTCTTCGTCGAAAACCTAGAAGGAGCTGCGCGCGAATGGTTTGCCAAACTTAGACGAAATTCGATCGAAGTTTCCGTCGACTGGCTTCGGTATTCCTGAAGCAGTACTCGATGTTCATTAACCCGGAAACCTCCGACGCCGATCTCTGGAGCTTGGTGCACGAGGAAGACGAATCTCTCCGCGATTTCATGAGTAGATTCAAGCTCGTCATGGCTTGGGTTAGCGGGATTAGCGACAAAGCCACCATCGACGCGTTAAGAAAATCGCTCTGGTATAAATCGAAGTTCCGCAAATGGATAACTCTCGAGAAACCGCGGACGATCCAAGATGCGCTCCATAAGGCCATTGACTTCATAACCATCGAAGAGGAAACTAAAATCCTGTCCGAGAAGCATAAGCCGACGAAAACATCCGCGAAGGATAACGCGTCCGAGCAAAAGCAGAAAAAGAAAAACTCTCGTAATGACAAATTCGTCCATCATGAGGGACAGGATCTCCGAGGGGCGCATAACTACGCTATCAACTCCGGTTCGGAGCAAGGGCGAACTACGGGTAACACGTGGACAAGAAATTCGAATTACGACGAGAATTCTTTCTGCGACCTCCACCAAACCCACGGGCACTCCACCGTGAATTGTAAAGTTCTCGGCGCCAGACTGGCCGCAAAGTTAGTCGCGGGAGAACTTTCCGAGATATCTAGTGTCAAGGATCTCATCCGCAATTCGGACAGCGTCCCGAAGAATGAAAAAAACATGCAAACCCCGCCTCAGGGAAATCAGTCGGGCGAAAAACGCGGACGAAAAGTAGACGAGAAGGGTAACAATGCTAACAGCCGAAAAATCAACATGATCATCGGCGAATCGCCATACTTTAACGACACCGTCTCGTCAATAAAATCTTACCAACGTAAAGCCGAAACCAGCTCGAGTTGGAAGGTGCCGATGGACGACTCTCCGACAGGAGTAATCTCTTTCAACGATGCTGAAACCGGTGGAATCGACCAACCGCATGCCGATCCCCTTGTCATCGACTTGGTGATAAGCGATCTAGAGGTTGCTCGAATCCTGGTTGATACCGGAAGCACGGTCAACGTCATCTTTTGCAACACGCTAGCACGAATGGGAATCGACCTCTCGGAAGTCGAGCCGATTCCAAAACCACTGACTAGTTTCTCCGGCGAAACGTCAATGACCCTGGGATCAATCCGACTACCGGTCGTCGCGAAAGAAGTGACGAAAATCGTTAACTTCGCGGTAGTCGATTTCCCGGCTATCTAACACGTGATTATGGGCACGCCTTGGATAAATTCCATGAAGGCGGTTCTGTCCATGTATCACTTAGGCATCAAATTCCCGACGCCTACGGAAGTCGCAGTAATTTGGGGATGCCAAAGACAATCGCGATCTTGCTTCCTGGCCGAACATAAGCTGAGGCAATTGGTGGTCGCGATCGTGAAACCAAAACGGGCAAAGGTCACACCACCGCCCGCAGACGACGACCCGAAGCAAGCAACGGCTGAGAAACCAGAAGTTTCCGCACCCATCGCTTCCACCCAACCGGAGGAGACAATCCCGGACAAAGACATCGATCCCGCGACTGAAGTGATCGAGAAGTCTACGACAGCCGAGTAAGCACACTCGCGCAAACAATCAGAACTACGAGATGGCTTGATTTCCGAAAGGAATACGTAGGCAGCTCGCCTAAAGACGAGTTCAGCTATCCCCCCTTCCAAAGCGGGGGGGGGGAGTGGGTGAGTATACGAAATTCGTATACTCCCGAAATTTTTTACAAAATTTCTTTTAGCTTTGTAATCGAAAAATTTTCGAAATTTTTAATAAAGACAAAGTTAGAATATCTCTGCTACCATCGAAAAACGCAAATCCGGAAAATCGCTTCCGCAGTAACAACTACTCAGACATTTTTATAAAAATTCGCATATCAAAATATTTTCGGAGAGAACGGGCGAACGTCGCCTAAATTCTCAAAGAAAAAATATTTCCCCAAAGTCCGTCCGCGACTATAAAAACACGAACGCTCGGCGATTGGCCCCGTCGAGCACGCTAGCCGTCCTAAACAAACGCACCGACCTATCGGTCCGCATACATCCGACGAGGATAAAATAGCGCGCTATAAAAGAAATCCAAATTTTTGGTCAGCACTTCCGGNAACACGAACGCTCGGCGATTGGCCCCGTCGAGCACGCTAGCCGTCCTAAACAAACGCACCGACCTATCGGTCCGCATACATCCGACGAGGATAAAATAGCGCGCTATAAAAGAAATCCAAATTTTTGGTCAGCACTTCCGGGCAACTTAGAAATTGTTCCCGGTGAGATGCTCGGTTCCAACCATACGAATCGTATAAGGCGATAACCTATCGCGGATTCTAAATCGGTATGGAATAAGGTTAAAATCGCAACGGGCAAAACGAAAGCCGATTAGTCATCGCACAGCCCCAATCCGAAAGTAAACCTAGGTCTTGCCCTAAACCCAGCACACTGGTCGCTAACGTCTCAAGCCATGAATTGAGATCCTAAAGGCATGTCTCTTCGCCCACATCTAAACACTCGCGAAAATCGAAATCTCCCGAGTTAACGAATCGGACAATTTACACCGAAGAGTTAGGTACGAGATGACAACTCGTATTCTTTCCTCTACATCTAACATAAAAAACGAATTTCATACTTAGAAAATATTTTCTTATTAAAAGCATCCAAATACACACCGCCCAGCGGTAGGGATTCAAAGCCACCAACGGCCAGTCCCGGAAAAACAACGACAAAATCAAAAAACTAAGAACATCACACATCAAAGTCATCAAACGCAGGCTGATCGACTTCACCATCTACATCCGAAATCCCATGACCGACTTCAACCGAATCCGGCGACACCACGACGGGATTCCATTGATCCCACATGCGCGCCTTAAGGTCGAAAAATTCGGACTGCATATCTCTTTCCCGATTCAAATTTTCCCATCGCACGAGGGATTCCTGAGCAAATGAATACCCTTCATTCTGAGTCAGGGATAACCCATGAACGATCCCGCGACATTCGCGATAATCACCATGCGCTCGTTGAACGACTTCCGCATCCGAACAACCGGTTGCAAATCGCTCGCGACGAACCTTCATCTCCTCGGCAACCTCTCGTTTGCCCGCACGATGAGCACGACGAATCCTTTGGTAAGAAAGCTCCTTGGCACGACGAGACCTGGTTGCGCATTCATCCCTCACGCGAGCAACCTCCCTCGCAACCATTTCTTCGGCTTGGTTGGCCTCGACCTCTGCCTGAAGACGAGCAACTTCCTTTTCGGCCATGTTCGCTCGAAACTCGGCAAGGCGAGCCTCAGCAGTACGGTTGTCCAGGGCTCGGCTCATGATAAGGAAACCCTACCAAAGAGAAGAATTAAGCCATGTCGTAAAAAAACTGCTCGAAAAAGAAAACAATAAACGCACGTACCTCCTTTGCTATCTCAGACCCCCTAACAAGCTCTGGAACTTGATCATGGTCAATGTCCGGAAAATGGGAGGTCGATGATCCGCCCGCCTTCGTCCATAAGCCATCTTCCGCCTGACTATCGAGAAAATCCTTGAGAATATTATCAGGAGAAGTCGCGCGCTCAGAGTCATCGTCTTCAATTACCGGATTTTTATCCCTTCGAAAGCGTGATTTGCCACTCCCCATCGAGGGAACATGCGGAATGAACTCTCCGATAAACGGATCCTCTTCGTAAACCAGAGGATTCGCAAAAAGTCGAGATCAGAAGAGGGCAACCGCTTGACGGACACGTTGCGGAGAAAAACTGCACCAACCGACTTCACCACGTCTGAGAGAAGTGGTGATGTCCGAAAGATCCTCGGGATACGGAGGCAAAGGATTGGTCACTGCGGAAAAACAAAAAGTCATCTTAAAAAAAAATAATAATAATAAGGGTTCGTGTGAATTCGAGTCGTATACCTCTCCGACCCCACCTGGTCGTAAAGAGCGGAATGCCACATTCCTCGACCGACGCACCGTCAATACGAACATAGAAGAAATTCTTCTTCCAAGAAGTAGAAGGCGTTGAGCAGCCCGTAACAACTTCATCACGAGGGCTTAGAGTGATCCTCCGCGATTGCCCTGTAGGCTTTAACAGACCCTCGAGATGATCGACGGTAAGGGTGATTCCCTGCTCGTAACTTAGCGTCAAAAGACCGANTTCCAAGAAGTAGAAGGCGTTGAGCAGCCCGTAACAACTTCATCACGAGGGCTTAGAGTGATCCTCCGCGATTGCCCTGTAGGCTTTAACAGACCCTCGAGATGATCGACGGTAAGGGTGATTCCCTGCTCGTAACTTAGCGTCAAAAGACCGACGAGTTGCTTTAAACTTGGAGGAGTCAATTGACTAATCGACAGTCTCAGTCTGTGAAGGAAATGCACAATGACTTCCGGAATCGGAAACCATAGGTGGCATTGTTGCAAGAAAATGTTGTAACACGTGAAAAACCGTCGGACTCATCCTCGTCGCTCTCCCCGGCAAGTGGGGAACGAAACTCAACGGCCTCTGGAACTCGGCAGAATTTACGCATGTAATCGATGCTGTTAAAAAGCGTCAAGCTCGGACATCCGGAAATTTGATCGACGTCCGACAAAGCTGGAACCCAAGTTCCAGGCCTAGCAGACCCCGACTTGTCTCCGATCGCCCAAAAATCCTCGAGGTCCACCGGATCGACTAACGGGGACGAATAGTCTTCTTTTGGAGCCAAGGCCGGAGGCTGCGAACTCGTTCCCTCAGAATTGTGAAAATTGGAACTAGTTGAGGAACGAGTCTTTCTTCTTGAAAACATGTTTGAAGATCTTCAGAGAAAGTGGAGAGAAAAATTTCTTGAATGAGTTGTAAAAGAAGGAGTAAAGAATTCAAAATTTTACTCCATATACTTATAGGGAAGAATTTTACTATTCACCTTTGGACTTTTCGCCATTAAAGTTCCGCCTAATTCAACCAAACTCACCAAACGAGCTCAATCCACTCGCAAGAATCTCACGATTCTTACGAGCTGGGGGGCTAACTGTTGGGGTCAAAATCGGTACGACGGAATTAATAACCAAAACTCCCCACGAAAATACAAAAGGAACAGTTTTATAAAACCCGAGGAATAGTTTTGTAAAACTCAAAGTCATTTATAAAACTCGCAGACCGTTTTATAAAACTCGAAAGATCGTTTTATAAAACTCGAAGATCATTTTATAAAACTCGAAGATCGTTTTATAAAACTCGAGAAATCGTTTTATAAAACTCGAGAATCGTTTTATAAAACTCAAAGATCGTTTTATAAAACTCGAAGATCGTTTTATAAAACTCGAGCAATCGTTTTATAAAACTCGAGAATCATTTTATAAAACTCGAAGATCGTTTTATAAAACTCGCACACCGTTTTATAATACTCGAAAGATCGTTTTATAAAACACGAAAATCGTTTTATAAAACTCGAGAATCGTTTTATAAAACTCAAAGATCGTTTTATAAAACTCGAGAAATCGTTTTATAAAACTCGAAGATCGTTTTATAAAACTCGAGAAATCGTTTTATAAAACTCGAGAATCGTTTTATAAAACTCGAAGATCGTTTTATAAAACTCGAAGATCGGTTTATGAAATCCAAATATCGTTTTACTAAACGAACTAGTCGCAACTAGTCGTAAAACGCGAACTAGTCGCCGTAAAACCGAAATAGCCGTAAAACGCGAACTAGTCGCAACTAGTTCGCCCATGGGCGAACTAAGAGATACCCATCTAGTTCGCCCATCGGCGAACTAAGAGGCACTCTCTAGTTCGCCGATGGGCGAACTAAGAGGCACTCTCTAGTTCGCCCATCGGCGAACTAAGAGGCACTCTCTAGTTCGCCCATCGGCGAACTAAGCCGGCCCAGCTTAGTTCGCCGATGGGCGAACTAGAGACTTCCCGGATACTCCGCGTCTCGATCTCCCGCATTCCTGATTCGAAACTTACGTCTTTCGTCAAGGTCACTACGGCTGAAACATCTCCCGTTCCATCTCGATCCGACTTACCGTTCGGGTTTTACGATAAAAACCGTAAAACTTCGCTTTCTCAGAAAGAACTCGAGGAAATCGTATAAAACGGAAATGGTTAAGCGAAACACCGAACATTGCCTAAATTATACGATTTATTCGAGATTTCTCGTTAAAATCATAAAAACGCGTTTTTAATAAAACGTCGAGTAAGTCGTAAAAACGTGTTTTTAATAAAAAGTCGAATAAATCGTAAAACCTTGCGATTAACTCGAGTAATTTATTAAAAACAACGTCAGATCAGGAAACGATCCCGTAAAAAGTCGGAAAACGGTTTTTATCGCAAAACGGCCCGGAAGGACCTAAAACGCGATAAAAACCCATCTCGCGATCTTAACGGAATCTAACCCGCAGATTTGATAACGTTTTGACGGTTTACTCGCAGGAGGAAAATAAAAGTCAAGTTTAAAGATAAAAGGAAGGTTTCCGCGGAAGAAAAGGAAGGATCGAGAAGAATGGAAAATTCCCGATTTAGTCAAATCTGGGCGAAATGGAAAGATCGGATAGCCAAGACGAGGAGTATATAAATAGGAGGTCTAGGCCAGAAGCAAGACACACGAAATTCAGAGCTCTCACCACCAAAACTAGCAATTAGGAATATTTCCGTTTTTTTGTTAGCGAGCTGCGTCTCAATTAGGGTTTTCGTTCTTAGATTTCTAAGGATTTTGCCGACGGCTTACGCAGCTTAAGGCCTCTCTTTTGTACCAGTTCTACGCAGATTCGGAATAAGAACCTCCTTGCTTTCAATCTCGTTTATTTTCGTTTTAATTCTAAAGTTCATTGTTTTCTTAATATTCGTTGTGCGGTTTTGCAGATAGCCGGTTCCTCTGGAAACTTAGGATTTTCCCGAAGTTTCCTTTTTTACGATTATTTGACAGTAGGTGAATTTCGACACCCACAGTGGGGAAAATAGCATTCAAGACACACGAGGGTCACTATGAATTTTTGGTAATGCCGTTTGGCCTCACCAACGCGCCAGCGACCTTTCAATCTGTTATGAATGAGATAATTAAACCATATATGTGGAATTTTGTTTTGGTGTTCTTCGATGGCATCTTGGTCTACAGCAACAAGGAAAAAGAGCATCAAGAACATTTGCAGATCGTGTTACAGGTCCGGAAGGATAACTGCTTTTATGCCAACGAGAAGAAGTGTGCATTTGCTCAGACGATAGTATCTTATTTGGGGCATGTAATCTCTAAACGAGGTGTAGCAGCGGTTCCGGAGAAGGTAGCCGCCATTAAACAGTGGCCTCAACCTATGAATGTTACTGTTTTGAGGGTATTTTTAGGGTTGACAGGATATTACCGAAGGTTTGTGGAAGGTTATGGTAGAGTAGCTCGCCCTTTGACTGAGATGCTCAAGAAAGAGAGTTTTGTGTGGACTCAAGAAGCTATTCAAGCTTTTGATAGACTGGAATAAGCTATGACCAAGCTACATGTGTTGGTTCTACCGGATTTCTCGAAGCCTTTCACGATTGAGACAGATGCTTCGGGTACCGGTATTGAAGCTGCTTTGTGATAGGAGAACAAGCCTATTGCGTTCATCAGTAAAGGTTTCTCGAGTTAGGGACGCATTAAATCTATTTATGAAAGGGAGCTGCTTGCGATAATGTTTTCTGTTACCAAATGGAGACATTACTTAGTGGGTAATCAGTTCATGATACGCACTGATCAGAAAAGTCTGATACATCTCTTGGAGCAACGAGAGGTGTCGGTAAAACAACAAAAATGGGCATCAAAGCTGTTGGATCTCAACTACACTATTGAATATCGTCCTGACAAAGATAATAGAGTAGATGATGCCCTCTCACGTCAGGAGCAGTTGTTAAAGTTTCAATTAACGGCTCCATTGTCCATAGATATGGAGGAATTGGCTTTGCAAGTGGAGAAAGATGAGTCTTTGCAATGTATCATTCAGAGAGTTCAGAATGGGACAAAGAGTTTGAGACTTATAGTGTGAAGAATGGAGTTCTGTTCAAGGATCAGAGATTGGTGATACCTCCTCAGTCGCCTTTTATTCATGCGTTGATGAGACAGTTTCATGATAGTCTTGTAGGAGGTCATGAAGGGGTTCTTAAAACTTTAAAGCGTATGGCACGAGAAGTCTTTTGGAAAAAATGTGGGGAAACATTACTGAGTTTATCAAGGCTTGTGAGGTTTGTCAACGTAATAAGTATTCCACCTTATCGCTGGCAGGCCTCTTGTCACCACTACCTATTCCAACTCAAGTATGGGCAGACATAAGTCTTGATTTTGTGAAGGGTTACCGGTTTCACGAGGGTTTGATTCTATCCTAGTGGTGGTGGATCGTTTAACCAAATACAGTTATTTCATTCCGTTAAAACATCCCTTCACAGCAAAATCTGTAGTTGAAGTAGTCATAAGGGAGGTGATCAAACTTCATGGGGCCAAAGACAATGGTGTCGGATAGGGACAAAGTGTTCCTTAGTAACTTTTGGTATGCTTTATTCCAGAGTCAGGGTACAGCTTTGCACAAGAACACTGCGTACCATCCTCAATCCGACAACCAGACTGAGGTAGTTAATCGATGTCTTGAAGTGTAATTGCGTTGTTTTGTTGGCAGGAAACCATCCTCAAGGAGCAAGTGGCTGGCATGGGCAGAATATTGGTACAATACATCTCATCACTCAGCTTCTAACACCCCTCCTTTCAGAGCATTGTATGGGAGAGATCCACCTATGTTGTTGCGATTTGGGGATATTCCTTCTGCAAATGATGAGGTGGAAAGTATGATCCAGAGTAGAGACGCCTTATTGAATGAGTTGAGAGACAATTTGGCTGCTGCTCAGGTGCGTATGCAGGCTGCAGCTAATAAGAAGCGTCGAGACTTAGAGTTTCAGTTGGAAGATTAGGTATATTTGAAACTGAGGCCATACCGTTAGACTATTGTCGCTATGAGAAGAGTTGCGAAGTTGGCACCGCAGTTCTTTGGTCCTTAATAAGTGATTCCACGTGTGGGTAAGGTGGCCTATAAGCTTGACATGCCTGCTCATAGTCGTATCCACCCTGTGTTCCATGTCTCTCGATTGAAAGAGGCAGTGGAACCAAACGATAAGGTCCAAGAGCTCCCTTTAATCCTATCATCGTCACTGGAGTGGGACTCTGAGCCAGAGACAGTGTTAAACATCAGGAAGTTGAGCACAGATAAGCAAGTTAAGGTGCTCATCAAGTGGAAAGACCTTCCTAGTTTTGAGAGTAGTTGGGAGCCAGTTCGAAGAGTGAAGGAGTTGTTTCCAGATTTCCAGCTTGAGGATAAGCTGAGTCTTCTTCGGGAGGTATTGATAAGATAAGCCTCTAGCCTTTATTCAGAAGAAGAGTAGGTTCAAGAGAGTGAGGAGGAGTGACTGAAGTAAGAAAAAGAAGTGAAGAGAGGAGACTCTGGCGGAAAAAGAGAGTATTGAGTCTAATAAAAAAATAATGTTGAAGTGATGTCATTTTGTTAAGTATCGAGTTGTAATATGTAGTCTTGAGTCTGATAACAATTGGGGATAGCAAATGATCAATTAACAATAATCTTATCTTATCTTTATTTTCTCTTTATCTAATTTTTTGATCTGTTAGGATAATCATTTTCCCTCAACTTGAAAATCCTGAATCTCTCAAGGACCGACTCAACGAAATAGAAACAAGACTGTGGGTCATCGATGATTTCTGACGAGATTTGGAGAAGACAATTGAATTGATCACTGATTGATGATAATCACACGAAATTCTAGGGTTTGCGAAGAAACGCCATCGTTTTGAATTTAAAACCTTCCCTTGTTATGATAGGCATCTACGTATCTTATTCTCTATTTTTATACCCCGCAACGGTTTATCAGTATTATTTAAACCGGTTCATGATAACCACTTTAACCGGTTGATGAGTTAAATTTCTATGAAACGATAAACCGGTTTTATGATTAAATGATCAATCAGACTATGGGTCTGACTGGTTTCCCCGCTACCACCCGCAAACGCAGCTTTTGCGGTTGATGGCGGTTGCTAGCGTTTTGCAACAATCACAAAAATCACTACAAATCGCTTCAAACCGCTCCCAACCTCTTAAAATCAAAAGCTGGTTTCAGCTAGCGTTTGCGTTTGCGGGCGATTGCGGGTGGGTAAAAAACTATTTTTTTTAAATTTAAATTAAAATATAAAAATAAAAATAATATAACTAAAACTATATCTACCTTTTATTTTTTAATTTAAATTCACTAAAAATATCATAATCTATTTATAAAAACTTTAAATCAAGAATTTTCACTATATTTTTCA
>CAKOAT010054378.1:0-12960 GCA_932364175.1 Eruca vesicaria subsp. sativa
CGCACACGGCCAGTCCGAAAACTATAACGGCCACGCTCAGCCAGACCAGACGGCCTACGAGGCTAGTCTCAAGGCCGGCAAAGGTCAAGATGCCATCGACATCAATATGCTCGATAAACATATAACTAGACCGTAAAGGTCTTGCAGGGAAACAGGTCATACGAACCTTAACTCCGAAACGAACTACGAAAGGCTTGATTCCCTCAAAAGGGTACGTAGGCAGCCTTCACAAGGCGCAGCCCTAATCTTAAACGCTTTCCGCTCCCTGGAGAGTGGAAAGATCACTTCCAACGGACCTTTCCAACCATTAATTCCGCCTAACTTAACTAAAACTGGTTAACCACTCGCAAGAACCTTACGCTAAAGGCTCAAGATTCTTACGAGCTGGGGGGCTAGCTGTTGGGGTCAAAATCAATACGACGGAATTAATTGCCAAAATTCCCCGCAAAAATACAAAAGGAACAGTTTTATAAAACCCGAGGAGTAGTTTTATAAAACTCAAAGTCATGGATAAAACTCGCAGACCGTTTTATAAAACTCGAAAGACCGTTTTATAAAACTCGAAAGGCCGTTTTATAAAACCCGAAGATCATTTTATAAAGCTCGATAATCGTTTTATAAAACTCGAAAGGCCGTTTTATAAAACCCGAAGATCGTTTTATAAAACTTGAGAATCGTTTTATAAAACTCGAAAAGCCGTTTTATAAAACTCGAAGATCGTTTTATAAAACTCAAGGATCGTTTTATAACACTCGAAAAGCCGTTCTATTAAACTCGAAGATCGTTTTATAAAACTCGAAGATCGTTTTATAAAACTCGAATATTGTTTTATAAAACTCGAAGATCGTTTTATAAAACTCGAAGATCGTTTTATGAAATCCGAAGATCGTTTTATAAAACTCGAGAATCATTTTACGAAACCGCAAAAAACCGAAACAACCGTAAATCGTGAACTAGTCACGACTAGTTCGCCCATGGGCGAACTAAGCCAAGCCAGCTTAGTTCGCCGATGGGCGAACTAGGAGACACTCAACTAGTTCGCCCATCGGCGAACTAAACCGGCCCGGCTTAGTTCGCCGATGGGCGAACTAAGAGATACTCAACTAGTTCGGCCATCGGCGAACTAAGCCGGCCCGGATTAGTTCGCCGATGGGCGAACTAAGAGATGCTCTCTAGTTCGCCCATCGGCGAACTAAGCCGGCCTGGCTTAGTTCGCCGATGGGCGAACTAGAGAATTCCCGGATATCCTGCACCTCAATCTCCCGCATTCCTGATTCGAAACTTACGTCTTTCGACAAGGTCGCTTTCTAAACCACGGCCGAAACATCTCCCGTTCCATCTCGATCCGACCTACCGTTCGAGTTTTACGATAAAAACCGTAAAACTTCGCTTTCTCGGAAAGAACTCGAGGAAATCGTATAAAACGGCAACGGTTAAACGAAACACCGAACATTGCCTAAACTATACGATTTATTCGAGATTTCTCGTTGAAATCATAAAAACGCGTTTTTAATAAAAAAACGCCGAGTAAGTCGTAAAAAACGTGTTTTTAATAAAAAGTCGAGTAAATCGTACAACCTTGCGATTAACTTGAGTAATTTATTAAAAACGACGTCAGATCAGGAGACGATCCCGTAAAAAGTCGGAAAACGGATTTATCGCAAAACGGCCCGGAAGGACCTAAAACGCGGTAAAAACCCATCTCGCGATTTCAACGGAATCTAACCTGCAGATTTGATAACGTTTTGACGGTTTACTCACAGGAGGAAAATAAAAGTCAAGTTTAAAGATAAAAGGAAGGTTTGAAGAAAAATAGTAGATTTTTGCGGAAGAAAAGGAAGGATCGAGAAAAATGGAAAATTCCCGATATAGTCGAATCTGGGCGAAATGGAAAGACCGAATGACCAAGGCGAGGAGTATATAAATAGGAGGTCTAGGGCAGAAGCAAGCACACGATTTTCAGAGCTCTCACCACCAAAATTAGCATTTAGGAAATTTTCCGTTTTCGTTATCGAGCTGCGTCTCAACTAGGGTTTTAGTCTTAGATTGTTAGAACTAGGAATTTCGCTGACGGCTCACGCAGCTAAGGCAACTCTCGTTGTATCCATTCTTACACGAATTCGGTGGTGGTGTTCGAATTCGTGTAAGAATGGTTACAACGAGAGTTGCGAAAGCCAATGACAAGTAACCAGGAACGCGATTAATATGAATAAATTGAAAGATATAAAAAGAAAAACGAGAGTTATCGCGTTCGTTGCGAGCTTGGTTGTCACCAGTCTTCGTTTCTTCGTTGGACATGCTGCGGCTTTGGTGTAAGATAGATCCGACCCCCCTCCTTCTAGCGCCAAACTGTGGGAACCGAAATCCACCTACTTCGGGAAAACCCTAAGTTTCCAGAGGAACCGACTATCTGCAGAACCGCACAACGAAGATTAAGATAACGATAAACTTAGAACTTTTAAAAGAATAAACGAAAATCGAGAGCAAAGAGGTTCTTATTCCGAATCTGCGTAGAACTGGTACAAAAAGAGTGGCCGAAAAGCTTAAGAACGAAAAACCCTAATTGAGACGCAGCTCGCTAACAGAAAACGGAAATATTCCTAAATGCTAATTTTGGTGGTGAGAGCTCTGAAAATCATGTCCCTTGCTTCTGCCATAGACCTCGTATTTATATATCCCTCGCCTTGGCCATTCGGCCTTTCCATTTCGCCCAGATTTGACTATATCGTGAATTTTCCATTTTTCTCGATCCTTCCTTTTCTTCCGCAGAAATCTTCTATTTTTCTTCAAACCTGCCATTTATCTTCAAGCTTGACATTTAATTTCCTCCTGCGAGTAAACCGTCAAAACGTTATCGTATCTTCGGGTTAGTTCCGTTAAGATCGCGAGGTGGGTTTTTATCGCGTTTTCGGACCTTCCGGGCCGTTCTGCTATAAATCCGTTTTCCGACTTTGTACGGGATCTTTTCCTGATCTGATGCCGTTTTTAGTAAATTCCTCGAGCTAATCGTAAGGTTTTACGATTTACTCGACGTTTTTATTAAAAACGTGTTTTCTACGATTTACTCTACGTTTTTATTAAACACGCGTTATTTTCGATTTTAAAAAGAAATCTCGAATAAGTGGTATAGTTTAGGCAATGTTCGGTGTTTCGTTTAACCGTTGCTGTACGATTTCCTCGATTTCTTTGTCGAGAAAGCAAAGTTTTACGGTTTTATGGTAAAACTCGAACTATAGGTCGGATCGAGATGGAACGGAAGACGTTTCGGCCGTGGTTCAGAATGCGACCGTGTTGAAAGACGTAAGTTTCGAATCGGGGATGCGGGAGATCGAGGCTCGGGACGTCCAGGAAGTCTCTAGTTTGTCCAACGGCGAACTAAGCCGGCTGGCTTAGTTCGCCGGTGGGCGAACTTGTCGGGACGGGACTAGTTCGCCCAACGGCGAACTAAGCCGAGCTAACTTAGTTCGCCGGTGGGCGAACTAGTCGGGACGGGACTAGTTCGCCCACCGGCGAACTAAGCCAAGCCGGCTTAGTTCGCCGGTGGGCGAACTAGTCAAGGGTTTCCTAGTTCGCCCATCGGCGAACTAAGCCAGCTTGGCTTAGTTCGCCGGTGGGCGAACTAGTTGCGACTAGTTTGCGTTTTACGGCTGTTTTGGTTTTTTGCGGTTTCGTAAAACGATTCTCGAGTTTTATAAAACGATCTTCGAGTTTATAAAACGATCTTCGAGGTTTATAAAACGATCTTCGAGTTTTATAGAACAATCTTCGAGTTTTATAAAACGATTCTTTGAGTTTTATAAAACGATTCTCGAGTTTTATAAAACGATCTTCGAGTTTTCTAAAACGATCTTCGAGTTTTATAAAACGATCTTCGAGTTTTATAAATCGATCTTCGAGTTTTATAAAACGATCTTTGAGTTTTATAAAACGATTCTCGAGTTTTATAAAACGATCTTCGATTTTTATAAAACGATCTTCGAGTTTTATAAAACGATCTTCGAGTTTTATAAACGATTCTTCGAGTTTAATAAAACGGCTTCTCGAGTTTTATAAAACGATCTTTGAGTTTTATAAAACGGCTTCTCGAGTTTTATAAAACGATTCTCCAGTTTTATAAAACGATTCTTCGAGTTTTATAAAATGGCTTCTCGAGTTTTATAAAATGGCTTCTCGAGTTTTATAAAACGATCTTCGAGTTTTACAAAACGATTTTTGAGTTTTATAAAACGATTCTCGAGTTTTATAAAACGATTCTTCGAGTTTTATAAAACGACTTCTCGAGTTTTATGAAACGGTCTGCGAGTTTTATGAATGACTTCGAGTTTTATAAAACGACTTCTTGGGTTTTATAAAATTATTCCTTTTGTATTTTTGCAGGGAGTTTTGGCTATTGATTCCGTCGTACCGATTTTGACCCCAACATGTACTGGGAACCAATACTTGTCCAGTAGTATATAATTTTTGTCTTCACAAGCGTCAATGGATTTGTAGATCTCGGCTGTGGTTTCTTCAAGTTCTTCCCTGGTACAGAATTTTGGTGCACGGTTATCGATCGATGGACTGGGTTTGTCATCGAGCGATAGCTTCTGTAAGTGGTGCTCGATCGGGTTAAGTACGGGTGTATCGATCGATGCTGGGGGTTCTGTATCAGTCGATGCCTGTGTCTGAGACTTCAGTTGTGCGTGCAAGGTGTTGACTTCTTCTTGTAAGGCGTCTCTTTTCTTTCGTACTGAGTCATTGCTGCTGGTACTCCATAGCATATCACCTCGAAGTTTGGATAGGTCTCCCTCAAGTTCAAGTCTCATGCCTGCTATCTTCCAGTTTTGATCGCTGGTGAGGCCATCTAGCATGTAGGTGACTTCTTTGTGTGTGTAGAGCTTGCCATCTGGAACTCCTTTAGCAAACTGATCAGCATATCCTGATAGACAGAAACAAGAGCGACCAAATAGTGAGGCTCTCTTTAGCAAGTTTTCCATATCTTCTTTGCTGACAGGGATGATGTCTCCGTTTACTGCTCTTGCATGGCCAGATTCATCTCTGTAGACTCCATATTCATCTTTCTTTTCCCAAAAGAAACAACGTTCTCCATTTTGGAAGGCTCTCGTCCCATACTCTCGGTGCGTATCGATCGATGCTAGTCTCCATGCATCGGTCGATGGCCGTTTTCTCTGGCAACATCTTCTATGGAGATTGGAATGATTCTCCCATCTATGGCTCGTGCATGACCATCTGAATCCCTGAAAATACCAAACTCATTCGGAATTAGTGAATTTAAATCAAATTTAGATGTTTGTACCTTGGATGGTGTTGTGGCATGATCGGGTGGGGGTCTGAGATTGATATCGATCGATGGAGAGTGCTCCATATCGATCGATGGAACTTCATCGGGTTGGTTCGCGGGTTATAGTGGAGCTGTATCCACTGCAAAACTCTCATGATAACTGCTGGCCCAACTTCCAATCGAGTAATCTCCATCGTGTGGCTCGTGTGGGGCATAGGCAGGTGCATAGTAGGTGTCGCTCGTGAGTTCGAACTGTTGTTTGCGAGATCTAGGGTAGGGCATATCGATCGATGGACCAGGTGTCATATCGGTCGATGCTCGTCGGATGAAGGTCGGGAATGGAGGTTGATCTTCATCTTCTCGAAGAAATCGGTACTCTATAGCTCGTTCCTCCTCATAATCTTCATCATACTCCTCCTGAGTAGTGATACTAGCAAGCTCGGGCATGTAATGATCGTTTTCCCACTCATCTATGCGGAGATCGGTTTCTGGAAACTCGTCTTTGATCTTCTGGAACTCATTATCAATCGATGACCATGTGGTTCTGTCGATCGATGGGTTGCCACTGGTATCGGGCGATGGGGTAGGGTTGTCATCGGTCGATACTGCTTCTTCGGTTTCATAATCTCCCATAGAATCATACTCGTGGGCACAGAAACAGGTGGCTACGAGTGTTGAGCTTGCTGACCTTGGAAACTTGATGATTGGGACAGGGTTGTAGTGGATGGAAGGGTTGATAAGGGTTAGGCAGAGCTTTTTGGTGTGTAGGTCACAAACGGCTCCAACTGTGGCTAAGAATGCTCTTCCAAGTAGTAGAGAAGTCTTGAAGTTGAGCTTGTTGGAGAGGACATAGAAGTCTGTAGGAATTAGGGTTTCTACAATCTGTACCTCAAGGTTTCGAACTATTCCTCCAGAGCTTTGTTGAGAACAATCGACAAAGATGAAATTCTCGTCATAAGGCTCTATCTTCAGACCTAGATGGTCTGCCATAAGCTTGGGTAGGATGCTAACTCCAGATCCTGTGTCACATATGGCACGTGGGAACTCAACACTTTTAATGGAGCAAGGTATTGTGAACTTCCCTGGATCACTCTTCTTCTCTAGTGTTATCTTCTGCTTTTGACTGTCTCTGACTTGGTGAAACATTCTCTTGATGTCTTCTTCTGTCTCCTTGGTTTCTCTAAAGAACATCCACAATCTGTGTGAAAAAGTAGCCTTCTTCAAAGGGTTTCTCTCTAGGTATTCTGAGGACTCTTCTTCTGAAGCTTGACAACTCCTTATCATTAGCTTCTCTTTTATAAGGCTTAGGTATCTTCTCTTTCCTTTTTCTGAGAACTCTTCCTTGAGTTTCCTTTTCTATCTCCATGGACTCAAGGATATCTGTGGGTTTCTCCTTTAGGGCTACTGTAGGGCTTCTGGTGGTGTAATTCTTCTCTCGGAAAGCGTCAAGGCTTGCACTATCAATCTTAGGAAGCTGCACTCGGCGTGGGGGTACTCTGTATCGATCGACACAGGCTGGAGTGTGTCGGTCGATACCATGGTCTTCATGTCGATCGATGACATGGTCATCATGTCGATCGATGACAGGAACGGGAGGATGTGGGTGAAGTGCTGCGAAGTCGGCGTGAGACATAATCTTGACGGAATTGCACTCGCGAGGGTTTTCGTCTAAGTCTATCGATCGACACTCGTCAAAGTCTATCGATCGACGCACTAAGGGTGATATCGATCGATGTTGAGCTGGTGATATCGATCGATAATAGTCGTAGGCGAATTCTCTTTCACTCTCATCTTCAGATCTCTGAATCTCTTCTACTACCTCTTGCCAGAATTCATCATCCAAGATGGCATTGATGTTCTGGTTAGGGGTGAATTCCTGCTTCTTAAGTGCTTCTCCTGTCTGAAACACCTGGGTCTCTAGCTTCTTCACATGGGTGCTGAGGGCGTCTATCTTCGTGGTGAAAGTGTTATAGACATAATCTATCTTTCCGTTGAAGTTCACCTCTAGCTTCTGCTGACTCTCAAGTATCTTGTCTACCAACTCCTCCAGTTTAGAATCTTGGGTGGGTGGGTTTGGGTTGGTGTAGAAGGTACTTCCAAATCTTCTGTTGTTGTTGGGGTTGCTGCTACTGAAGTTTGTTGGCTTCTGGGAACTCTGGTTGAAGTTGCTTCTCGTGGCTGTGAAGTTTCTGTGTCCTCCTTGGTTATTAGGTCTCTGAAAACCTGCTCCACTGATCCAGTTAACATCTTCTTCAATAAGGTCTGCATCTTCCACTGAACAGATGTGCTTGGTTAGGAGCTTCTGAATGTTGTCTAGCTTAGCTTGAACTTCATTGATGTACTCCTTTCCAATGAATGATGTAGTCTGTGTCACAGAGTTCTTCGTGCTATTGCTGGTAGCTAAGTTGTCAATTAGCTTGATAGCACTCTGCGGATTCCTGGTGGTGAAGTTTCCATCACTAGATGTATCAATGGCTCTCTTGAATTATGGGCTGATGCCTCTGTAGAAAGTGCAGAGCAGTTGCACTTTGTTGAATCCGTGGTGTGGGCAATCTCGCTGGTAGGATTTCAATCTGTTCCGAGTATCCTTGTATGACTCTTCAGGGGTCTTGGGTGAATGTAGCAATTTGCTTCCTCAAGTCTTCAGTGCGTGAATCATCAAAGAAATTACGCAGGAAGGCGTGTTTGATGTCACTCCAGGTGGTAAGGGAACCTGGTGGTAGTTGTCTCAGCCCTTGCAAAGCTTCCCAGATAGAGAATACTTGAAAAGCTTGCAGAAAAGTTAGTCTTGAGGGACTCCTTTTGCTTTGACTAAGGTTACAAGATCCTCGAACCTCTCCAGATGGTCCATAGGATGCTCATGGGGCTAACCACAAAAATGGATTTGTCCTACAAGTGAGTAGTACTGCGGCTTGAGCTCAAAATCTCCTCTCTGAATGACAGGAGGGAGGATGGCTGATAGGTTGGAATATAACTGATCCGGACGGTTAAAATCAGCCAAGGTTCTGGTCTATTCTACAGGTTGGATGATGCCTGTAGGTGCAGTGGCTTCTTCAGTAATGATCTCCTTCTGATCATTCAGCTTTTTACCTGATGCATTACGCAGGTGACCATCTTGATCACGCAGGTCTCCATTCTCATCGAGTGTGAGAATCATAGGCGCTACCATTTCTCGCCGGTTAGTATCGATCGATATAAGGTGAGGTGTATCGATCGATGTCAAGGGAAGGGTATCGGTCGACGAACGTTTGTTGTTGTCGATCGATGTGGTGGTGTGGGAATCGGTTGACGAACGGTTGGTCGTCGGTGGAAAGCGCGTATTGGTTGACGAACGGTTGTTGGTCAACGGTGGAAAGCGGGTATCGGTCGATACAGTGGTGTTGGTATCGATTGATGTGGAGCGTAGGTCTTTGCGGATGCTACATTCCAGGTAGTTGGGATCTTCTGAGTACAAAAGTTGCTCGTCCTTGTTGCTTCTGGTACTGCTGGGCATGTACCTGAAAGAGACAAAAAGAAAAAGAAAAAATTTTGTGTCAAAAGATGGAAAAATAAAAAGTAACAAATAACCGAGATTGAATCAGATTAAATCTAATAGTGATCTTAGTTCCCCGGCAACGGCGCCTAATTTGATATCACTCAAATGTTTAACCCTAAGGAGTGAATTACTCTCTCAAATAAGAGGTTCAGTCGTAGTACTTAGGGATCGAATCCACAGGGAACTAGAGTCACAAAAGAATTAATCCTAAGTGATTAAGCTAGGTTGAAATAGGTTTAAAACAATAAAATAAAAATTGGTAGCAATGGAAAGTTGCTGAGGAGATTGGTTTTAAAACAATAAGAGAAAATAGCTAGATTCAAGGTTACTATTAAGAAAATCAGGATTATAAATATATGGATGTCTTAACGAATTGCTTGCAATTATATGAGGACTTCAATCCTTGGACAAATCTATAGCTGTCACTAGTTAGAATCGTCCATTGATCTGATTGCCGACAATATCGATCGATGTTGCTATCGCGGTATCGATCGATATGCGTTGCCGTCGATCGATTACTCTATGGGAGTATCGATCGATATAGCATCAGATCGAATTGAAACTGTGTCCACCTGAGAATATCTATTAGACTGCCTATCGCACGTGCCTAATAGAGTTTGAGCTTAGCCAAATGATTTCAGGATAATGACTATTAGATTAGTCACTCCATAATCATACTTCTAGGTAGCTAATCTAGAAGAAGCATTAGGGTTCATTTGGTTAATGAATATAACAATTCAACATACCATAGTTGGGGCTAATCCCTCATAACTATTTGAACACTAAATCTAACAAATGAATCTACTCAGACATAGCCAAGTGATTCATAGCAAAAGAATAAGATGAAAAGAAAATGCTTTTATTGCTAAGTATTTAATAGAATGCAAAACTCTTAACTTCTGATTGTCTTTCTAGGGCTCATAGGCATAACTATAAATACAAGTACAATTAGGTTAAAAAACTTGTCAGGGGCAATCTTGTAATTTGGTGAGAACTTGGGCTTCAAGTTGGCCAAAGAAATCTTGCTCATCACGCTCTGTATCGATCGACGGTACATGGTGTACATCGATCGATGGAGTATCTCGACTTCAACTTCTACGGAAGCGTCATCGATCGATTACACAGGGTGTGTATCGATCGATATGTATCTCTTATGTCGGATCTTCATAGTCATCTTGGAAAACTCTTCTATAAGCACCAAAAGGCACCTAAATCATCACTTTACCACAAAATGCTCCTGAACCTGAAAACATACCTAATAGACTCCAAAACATAGATATTTATTAGAAAAACATAGTAATACCATGACCAAAAACGTGTCAAAATCATGGTATATCAGTGATCGTTTTAGGACTTCCAGTGCTTAGCGCAGAGTTGGCTTCTCCAACCAAAGTTCATAAAAGACCTTGCGCGAACCCTGATGCTCCCAAGAGAAAGAGATGCACGAAGGGTCTGGAGGCTGGTCCTTCGTCGAGCAAAGCGCCGAGCTCGGATCTGATGTCGTAACACCGTGCCAAGGTATCGATTCGGGAGTACACCTTCGTCTCAATTTTTTTTTATTTGGTGTATAATTGTCTACCTTGGTTCTTTTAGTTTGTCTCATTAATCGATGGAGTGATTAACGAATCTGGATCCGAAGTTGAGCGTTTAGCGAAGGAGTTGGCTGAGTCGCATGAGAGGTCCATTCAGCTTGAAGGGAAGTTGAAGGTGATTGAAGATGCGCCTTCCGCGGAGGTGTCTCAGTTTGAGGTTAGGATCAGAGAATTGGAGTGCGATCTCGGCATGACTGCGAGTTCTTTGCTCAAGGCTAAGGCTTCGGAGTTACGCAGACTTCAGCGCAAGATGAAGAGCATTGAAGGATTGACGGTCTGTGCGACCAAAGAGGATGTTCCTATTGACTGAAGTGACTCCGACCCAGATCTTGCGACAGAGTGCGCCCTCCAGCCTAGCGTGGATGAGAGAAAAGCTCCTGAGGCTGCCGAGGAAGGTGAAGGCGTGTGCCAGTGAGGCGTGGATGAGGACGAGACTCCGTGTGCGGAGGGTGTCTGAGGTTGTAATCTCGTATGAGAGATTTTTTTAAAAAAATTATGTTTTCGTGTGTTGGCCGAGGATAGCCTTTGTATTTATTCAGAACTGGCCCTTATGGCTTCGAATCCCTGTTGCTTCGGAAACGTTTTATTAAACAATAAGTTTTCCTTAACTTCTTGCTTTGAGTTGATATTGAGCGAGGTCCGCGAGTTGTCGTCTCGCATTCCTTTTCCTTTGTGGATCGCCTTATTCATTTGCTCGTTTTAGGATGTTTAGAAAATAGAGTGAGCGCTTAGATGTACGAAGAGACATGCCTTTAGGATCTCGATTCATGCCTTGAGACGTTAGAGACCAGGGTGCTGGGTTTAGGGCAAGACCTAGGTTTACTTTCTGATTGAGGCTATGCGATGACTAGTCGGGTTTCGTTTTGCCTGTTGCGATTTTAACCTGATTCCATACCGATTTAGAATCCGTGATAAGTTCTTGGCTTATATGATTCGTTTGGTTGGAATCGAGCATCTCACCGGGAAAAATTTCTTAGTTGCCCTGAAGTGCTGACCAAAAGTTTGGATTTCTTTTATAGCGCTATTACCCATGTGTCGGGTGTTTGAGAGCTATCTCTGCGAGATAACTTAAGTTTGTTTATGACTGTTGCGAGGTTGTTGTGATCAGCAACAAACTTTTAGGTGATAGATGTTTACGTTGTTTGGACCTTCGCGAAGGGATTATATCTTAAGAAGCTGTGTATGTCTTTTTATAGTCGCGGACGGACTGCTTATTGTTGTTTTTTGTAGAGAAACGATTTCTGTCGAATATTGGCGACGTCTCGCTATATTCATGATTTTGTTTTTTCTCTCGCTGCGTTGCGGATTGTGGGAACCGAAATCCACCTAGTGTCAATAAATCGTAAAAAAGAAACTTCGGGAAAACCCTAAGTTTCCAGAGGAACCGTCTATCTGCAGAACCGCACCTCGAAGATTAAGAAAACGATAAACTGAGAATTTTTAAAAGATTAAACGAGATTTAGAGCAAAGAGGTTCTTATTCCGAATCTGCGTAGAACTGGTACAAAAAGAGTAACCGAAAAGCTTAAGAACGAAAAACCCTAATTGAGACGCAGCTCGCTAACAGAAAACGGAAATATTCCTAAATGCTAATTTCTGGTGGTGAGAGCTCTGAAAATCGTCTTCCAGCTTCTTCCCTATGCCTCCTCCTTATATACTCCTCCTTAGGCGGTTTTAGTCTTTCCATTTCGCTCGAAACCGAATATATCGGGAACTTTCCATTTCTGTCGATCCTTCCTTTTCTTCCGCGGAAATCTTCTATTTATCTTCAAACTTGCCTTTTGTCTTCTGTCTGCGAGTAAACCGTCAAAACGTTATCGTATCTTTGGGTTTGATTTCGTTAATGTCGCGAGATGGGTTTTTATCCTGTTTTAGGATCTTTCGGGCCGTTTTACGATAAAAACCGTTTTACGACTTGAACGAGACCGTTTTCTGATCCAATGCCGTTTTTTATGATTTTCTCGACGTTTTTTATTAAAAACGCGTTTTTTATGACCTTAACGAAAAATCTCGGGTAAATCGTATATTTTAGGCGATGTTTGGTGTCTTGCTTAACCGCTACCTTTTTAACGATTTCTTCTTGTTCTTTTCGAGAAAGCGGAGTTTTACGGTTTTTATCGTAGAATTCGAACGATAAGTCGGATCGAGACGAAACGAGTTATATTTCGGCCGTGGTTCAGAATGTGACCGTGTCGAAGGACCTAAGGTTCGAATCAGGGCTGCGGGAGATCCGGGAGGTCTCTAGTTCGCCTGCTGGTGAACTAAGCCGGGCTGGCTTAGTTCGCCAGCAGGCGAACTAGCCGGGGAGTGCCTAGTTCGCCTGCTGGTGAACTAAGCCAGCTTGGCTTAGTTCGCCAGCAGGCGAACAAGTCCGGGACCGTCTAGTTCGCCTGCTTGCGAACTAAGCCAGCTTGGCTTAGTTCGCCAGCAGACGAACTAGTTGGTGATCCTCTAGTTCGCGCTTCGTGGCTGTTTCGGTCTTTCGCGGTTTTGTAAAACGATTTCTCGAGTTTTATAAAACGGCTTTTCGAGTTTTATAAAACGATCTTCGAT